>CM052335.1:3766813-3780412 GCA_028455595.1 Lasioglossum vierecki | reverse complement strand
GTCAGTCAGTCAGTCAGTCAGTCAGTGACGAATTTAGCGATTTTTGTGGTCCTATATCTCGGAACCTAATAATGTTGGAAGATTAATGTTTTGCCAATATTAAGACATGATAGCACTTAACAAGTGTACGAAATTACATCTCTCCATCTGCCTCCAGTTCCGAGTTACAAGCCTCTAAAAAACGGCCAAGTTGTTTCGTGTAATAGGAGGTAGTGCGTGAACTACCGTGCACCTAGATTTCCATACTTTCTCTTCAGGCTTTCTGAAAATCCTGATTAATATAATTAGTGAACAAAATTGTTTAAAATAAGTAGCAGTCGAGGAACTATCCTTTGAAGTAAATTTTAAAGAAAACACCTGAAAAAGTATGGAGTTATTAGCAACAAAACTGAAAAATAATGCAAAGGGTTAGGATAGGTGGGTTAGAATAGATGGATTATTTTAGGTGGGTTTTTTATATTTTGTTAGGATGTAAATATGTTAAGATTAATATTTTTAGTACTTTGTATTTGATCCACTGATAATTCGGACGAACACATAAAATCCTGAGTTATCAGTATACTTAGCGCGGCCTATAAGGGGGCAGTCGTCCCACTCGCTCAGCTAGGATTTCCGAGTGAAATGCTACAAGTCGGGAATCGGAAGTTCCGGACTATAAGTCAGCCTGCCTCGAAGAAACTTTCGTAAGTGGGCAGTTCTCTTGAGAAATTACTGGCATCAGTCTGCCGTAATCACGGCGCCAGAAGGCTCGCCAGAAATGTAAACGCATATAGTAATTCACTGCTGCGATGTCTTCTTTGTGGGACAATGGTTCGCTGTTGTTTCCTGATGTCCCTCCCCCTCCCTTCGCCTCCTCCCATCCCGAGAGCGTGCTTTAATCTCCGTTGACCTAGTCCTCCTGTCTCTGCTATCCAATTCCCCATTTTAATTGCTTCTTTATTTCGTAGGACGCGGCTTGATATAATGAGAAACAATTTTGCGGGTTACCCAAGTTTTAAATTGGCGCGAAATAAATGGCCACTCGCCATTTATACCCGCAGGAGTGTTCTAATTCCAGCCGGACTGTAGCCTCATCGATTCGAAGTCTACGTTCACAGAAAATATTAGTCTCGGAACCGATGATTCATTATTTTTACAAATTAATCCGATTGTTTAGGGCTCATTAAATCCATTGATTTAATAAGTGTACTTTCTGAATTACAGGACGATTCAAAACTTTTATCTCTTCCTTTTTGATGTTTCTTTTTAACGGTTGCATTAACATCGAGGCCATTAAAAACAAGTAAATGCATTTATTTATTAATTCGTTCATTCACAGATCAAATATAAATAGAAAATACTAGTCGAACAGCTATTTTATTATTTTTACAAATTAATTTAATTGGCTGGGACTAATTAAATCCATTGATTTAATAAATGTACTTTCTGAATTACAGAATGATTTAAAACATTTATTTGTTTTATATATTGCACAAATCAAATATAATTTGGAAACGTTTTGAACGAACCTTTTTAGTTTTTATTCGTTTATTCCATATTCAGCGAGACAGATATTGTGAAAAAATTGTTTTCCTTGGCAATTTCCCAAAATATCGGTCCAAGCTATGTTATATCTGTATGTAACAAATTTCACAGAAATTTATTGCAACGTATATTGAGTATTATTATGGACCTTTGTGCCACGTATTTTTGCAACAAACTGGAGTAAAATAGAAATTTATTTATGGGTCGAAGACAATGTAACAATAATTTTAAATTCCTCTAATGTTTTTACTGTCTTAAATTAAAAAAAAACTATCGATCATATTTTTCGCAGGTGAAGAAAAATTGAAACTATTTCGTGTTTCTGCATGGCACGTGCAATTTTGCCGGTACCTAATAGAAACGCGTTCTCAGATGGATGTAAGTTCAGTCGTAGGCGCGAGTAAACGAGCATCCGCGCGGAGATGTAGCCGCCGCGAGGAAGATTAACGCGGAAACTCCCGCGTGAAGGATCGGCCTCGGAGAAACGAAAAATGAGCGGGGGCCGCGGGCCATGAAAAATTCAAGTATGATGCAAATCCGAGACACGCCTGACAGGGCTTTTTTTCTGTTGGTCCTTTTGTACACGGAAAGTGTCGGTCCTGTAAGAATAGAGAATTCCTTTAGCGACCTCTCTACGCGAGAGTTTAATACGTGCTTGGTATTTTGCATTTGAAAATGTGGCGGCACGTCGCGCACCGACGAAGAATACTACCGCGGCTCGAAATTTATGCTCCTTGCTAAAATTGAAATTTCGTCGTCGCTGGATTTTCAAATAAGGTCAACGGTTTTCTTCGACTGTCGTACACTCGCCGGTTTAATAATCCGACTCGATGTCGCGCAGTGTAAACCGATGAATTTTCTCGTGAAATCGAAGAACGTTCGATAGAAATCAGGCAGAACTCTGATTTTCTTTAAATCGAAGCTAAAATGTAGCTAAATATGTGTTAAATTTATTATATTATGTAATATAATATGTTAGGGATAGGATAAAGATAATATGATAGGTAAACTTCTTATATCGATCGTACCATTGCTAATAACAATTGTTAAGTAATCTCGGCGCTACGGTTCGATCGTAAAAAACAAACTTAACTAAGCAGTTTTGCTAATTATTTTAAATAATCAACATTTCGGTCACTGATTTGGACCATTAACAAGATTAAATTAAAATTGCGCCTGTAAGAAAAAAAATAAAAAAAACACGAAAACATACAATTTTGAAAGTATTAACTATTAAATGTTTAAATTTAAGGGAAAAACATATTCACAATTTTTCACACACTTGCTAATTAAAATAATTAGCAAAACTGCTTAGTTAAATTTGTTTTTTACGATCGAACCGTAGCGCCGAGATTACTTAACAATTGTTATTGATAATATGATAGGGTTAGGATATACAGGGTGGGGCACCTAAAACAGGTCACCTGAATAACTGGCTTGCTTTTGAAGATAGAAAAAATGCATCAGACCAATCTTATTTGATATCAAGGCACTCGTAATCTGATGTCATTAATTTTTTAAGTAATTTTCAAAGTAAACTTTTATTTCGGTTCAAACGAAATTAAATGATTCACATGACACTTAAAATTACCTCAGGAATCACCTCTTTCAAAGAAGTACAACACTTTTAGAACATCCTCTATGTAATTTTATTAACTTTGTTAAAATCAAATTATCTCAATTGATCTCAAGAAATAGAAACTCAATCGACTGTTATTTCTTCCCTTAATAATTTTAATACAGGAGAAATCATATATCGTAATCCTCAATATTTTTTAAATTGTAAATTGAGTTGTAGTTATATGTCGATAAAAACTATTCTTTACATAATTCTAGTGGGAACATTCAACAATAAATGACACTGGAAGAATGAATTGTGCCATTACATCAATGGTTAATTTCATCCATAAAAGAAAGTCTATAAACACCATCTTGCAAAAATTTGTCAGTTATTTAAAACGGAATTTCTTTCAAATCATTTTAAAAATCCAGGTAACTATTATTAATTTTCATTACTTTGAGGAATGTTTTGATTCGAAGTTTAAGCATCGTATTATTGTTACGATAAATACAGCGGAATATTTAAGGGAAACTATTTTTGATTACATTTTCAATTGGTTTTCTGGCATCTGAACAGATTCCAGTGTAGAGGTATATTAATCTTCCCATCGAAACCACCCGACCAATCCGGAGATTTTCCTTTTAAACACGATAATTTTCCTCCATTAGATATATTATCAGCAACATCAACCCCAAAAATCGACGACACAGAACGTTACCTCTTAAAAGGGCTTGTGCTCAATCAGCAGAACGAATAAAATTTTAATTGCTTATTCCAGGGAGCTCCTCATTACTTTTCCTAACTTAAAAATATTTGTCAATTAGTGAATTGGGACTAATCTGGATTTGAAAAAATGAATGGAATTATTCTAGGTGGAAAGAAATGTTTAACTTTCAATTTAAAATAGCCCAAGAAAAAGGAACTATTAATATTGAAACAAAAATTTAAAAAGCTCATAAAAATAAAGAAAATGATTAATTGTTAGATGTCTTTGAACATTTAAACCTGTACCACCCCTCATTACAATTTAATTAAAAGATAAAGTATATCAATAAATTTTCTGAATATTATAAAATTAAATGTTAATTATCTCAGTAAATAATGAGTATTTGTAAAAACAGCCGCACATGGGTCAGCTTATTTTTGCGATAGATTCCACAGAAAAAGTTTCATTAAAATTGACGACCACTGCGACCCCTCCTTGTCGATATTACAGAGCAAGGGGTTAAAGTTTCAAGTGGACTACCTTATACGCTCGATGGTCAATATAGTTTAGAAAATATAATGAATTCTAGCTGGAGATATTGCAGAAATGTTACCAAATAGTTGCACCACAAGATTCAACAACAAATCTATTTTTGTCAGGAAGAAATGCTGCTCTTAAAATGTGAAGACCACAGCTCTAGGATGAGTGGTGGTTGCAGGATGAGAACGTCGGGAAGACTAATGGTGGATTTCTTTCCATGCTTACCCTTTTTCTCGTTTCCCGGGGCCGGTTCCACCGCGCCGTTTCCGTGCCTTTTCCCACGAATAATTCCTTATCCCACCTGCACGGCCGGGGGTAAACTTTTTGAATCTACGACTCCGCCAATGTTCCCGGCTATTTTCTTCGAGGAGACCGCGATTGATATTTCCTGAAACCGATATTTTCCGGGGAAAGTCTGGAAGTTTAATTGTGCCACGAGAAGCACGGGGATGATCCTAAGTTTCCTGTCCGTCATATATTCGAAAGCTTTAGAGAGTGCCCGGGCAGAATGGTCCCGCGACCACGTCCTCTATAAAGACTCGCGTGACGCCACGGATATTTGCAGTCGGAAGCATAACTGATCACTACACTGCGGATTTCATGCACTTATAACGAAAATAGAAAGGTGTAACTACAAAATGGTAAAAACGTTCGAAGGATTTGAAGGTACCAGTATATTATTTTTAACCTATTAAACATATTAAGAAAGAGAATCAATTGCGATGGCTTTTAAAAATTTATAAAAAATGCCAAGATCTAAAATATGGCAGAATTTAGTACAATTTTAAATTATTTTTGATTTAAGAAAGCTACTACCATGGACAACAAAATTCTATTTCATATTATTTTCAACCTGTTAAAAATATTAAGAAAGAGAATCAATTGCGATGGCTTTTAAAAATTTATAAAAAATGCCAAGATCTAAAATATGGCAGAATTTAGTACAATTTTAATTTATTTCTGATTTAAGAAAGCTACTACCATGGACAACAAGATTCTATTTTATATTATATTTATATATTTTTTCAACCTGTTAAACACATTAAGAAAGAAAATCAATTGCAATGGTTTTTGAAAATTTATTTTATTAATTATCTTATTCTACTTTCTTCAAGTTCGCCTCGAAGAAATTTAAATTGCATAAACATTTGCAGTTAACGTATCAGTATTTAATGCAGGAGATAGAGAATTCCTTTGGCGGCAAATAAATGATTAAAAAAGGCGTTAACACTGATGAGAAAAGTTTCCGAAGAAAATCGTGTGGGTTAATCCCAGCCCACCTAAGTGGTTTCGAACTTTCCAGGCGACGGTGTCTGCAATTACGAAATCATACACGATTTTTCCTACATGGAAGCGATTAGATGTCTCCAATTTTTACAGTTTGGATATAATGAGCACTCTCTCAGTAAACTCAATTTCTCGAGATTCTTTGTCGAGATTGAAAAATGTAAATACAACTGGGTCTTATACGTATTCGATTTTTTTAAAATATATAAATTAGAACATAGTTTGAAAGCTACATTTAGTATAATTCGTAAATAAAGTTGCTTAAAATAAGCAGCAGTCAAGGAACTATCCTTAGATGTAAATTTTAAATGAAACATTCAAAATAATAGGGAGTTGTTAGCAACAAAATTGAAAAATAATTCTTTATAAAAATTTTCAAAAAATGTTGGATTATTAAATTCAACAGAATTTAGTATGATTTTTATTTATTTTGGATCTACAAATATTATTACGTAGCAGACAAAGAACTGTCCTTATAATTAAATTTTAAATAAAATATTTAAAATAGTAGGGAGTTCGCAACAAATTTGAAAAATAATTCTTTATGCATTCTCGCTTATAAAATTCAAAGAATGTTGGCGTATTAAATTCAACCGAATTTAGTACGATTTTTATTTATTTTATATCTACAAATATTATTACCAATGAAATTAGAATTCTATTCGGTGGTACTTTCTGAAAATTGAAAATTGCACGAACATCCGCAGACTAGTAATTATATTGAAATTTATATTCGTTCTTATTCGCAATTCGGTTTCCACGAAACGAACGCGTCCCTTCTAAATGCCGGAACGGTTCCTTGATTAAAAGTTCACCGGTGTGGGTATTTTATTGGAATTTCCTTAAACGCCTCAGTGGTATCAGCTGGAAATTAATTTTGATATTTCGAAATGACCAGAGTCTTGCATTTATTTCTCTGTACCGGATATGTATCACAGAAGTTGAAAATTCTGTTTCATTGATTGAACAATTTGCGAAAAAATTTTAGTCGAGCTTACGTATCGGTAAAGCTAGTAGAGATTTTCAAAGAAATATTTCATGATTAATTTTTCGATTACAATTTCAATAGTTGCTATTGAACAGGCTCGAATATTATTTAAATATACGCCACCAATGACATTGTGCAATTTTTTTAATATATAATAAATAATATTTTGAATAATGTTACAGTAAATTATAATAGTGCCTCTGAGTCGCCACTCGAGTGCTTTTCGTCCGACTATTTCATTTACGAAACTATTTGCGAAATTTCCAGTCCGGTAACTTGCTGGCTTATGAAGTAGAAATTTTTAAGTAGGAACTAAAATTCACAAGAGACATTTTCTAATTAATATTTCTGGGTCCAATTTGTCTAGTATACCATAAGACGGACTTCAATCAAAAGAAAGAACAGTTACAAAGATATTGGAGTTTCCGGTGTAAACGGAAAATATTTTCTGCCAGCTGATGTTCATTTTCCTTTTCTTACCAGTTATGGTGTTTAATGGTCTGAGGAAGGTTCGATCTTTTTCTCGCCGCGGCATGTTCCGAAATAAGAGTCAGTATTGATCTACATCGGCTTTTGAGGCGACTCCCTCGCAGCGTGTGCCCCCCCCCCCCCCCTCCCCAGGCCTGAAAGAAAAGGTACACACTGCGGACACGGAACTCATTTACCGGTTCATTCATTCGAAGAATCAAGAATGAAAGGTGGTTGCTCACCGTGAAGCGGAGCTCGACGTGCCAGATCGAGTTCTTGGATAAAGAGTTTCGATCAGTTATCAACGACGACCGCCCATTTTCCCATTTATGGCTGCGCTCGTTGTATGACGAACCCGTTGCCTTCCGCGAATCAAACCAACATGCTTCTCCAACGCATTTTACTGTCCACAGTTGCTCCATCGATACTGCAACAGAAAATTCAATTCGACATTTATGTAGAATTTCCTAACCCTATCCAAACCGGTTCGATCAATTTTTACTTAGAAGCAATTCTGCAATTTATCAAATACAAATTTCGAAAATTAATTTTCTTAAAGATGATCAATTTCACTCTTTTACAAATTAATTTCAAATATAAAAGGGTGAATTTGAAATGTAAAATCTATAACCCTTTGTCTGTTTTAAGAAATTAAAATTATTTTCACGAAGCAAGTGAGTAACTTATTTCACAATTCAGTGGTTAATCAACTGATATCAATAGTCAATACAATAATTTTTTGCTTAATAATTTACAGACGCAGTTATTAATTTTCTTGAAACTGATTTGAACATAGATCAAAACGTCGAAATTTGAATTTGATAAATTGTAGAATTGCATTTAAGTAAAAATTGATAGAACCAATGTGCCGAGAAGCATTAATATATCTCCTATCCTAACCCTTGAGAAAGAGGAACCTGAAAATTTCGAAGACTTTAAAGGCTTTAAACGCATTTGCCTACCTAATTTGACATTAGTATTTTCTAACCCAGGATTAACATTATTATGTATAAAAATGGATATAAAGTATTCTTTCATATCTTGCTACAGTATTTTATCCATGTAAGTCCCCAGTTCTTTGACTTTTGCCGAACGTAAAGAAGAACAGCCGAGCTTGAGAGGCCTCGGTCGCCGAGAAATGTGAACATAGCTAACCCAAATTTTCAACTTCTTTATTTTTCTTTATTTTTTATGCGATTTCGATGACCATATTTGTGGCATTTTTCTAATTAAAATCATACCAAATATGGTATAATTCTGATGATACTTACTTGTGTAATACACAATTAAAGTTTCGAGCGGGAAGAAGGATAGTTTATGGGAAAGAAAGAGACGCAGAGAGTCGCAGTCGTCGGCACATTTCAAAGGCTTGCCGACGATTGTCCTTCCTTGCGCCCGAAACTTCTATTGTCTATTACACACGTAAATATCATCTGAATTATATCATATTTGATATTATTTTTATTAGAAAAATGCCACAAATATGGTCATCGAAGTCCCATAAAAAATAATGGAAAATATAGAAATTAGAAATTCTGATTAGGCGCGCTTACCGACGTATCCGAGCTGCATACTGTTATATTTCTCGGCGACCGAGGTCTTTTGAGCTGCTTGGCCTCTCAAGGGGGTATAGATCCCCACCCTGCAGCAGTGGGGATAGATCTGGGACATTTACAGGTCAGACTTTTGGGACATTTATGGATAAAATACTGTTTTAAGTATATCATTTACAGACGTGAAAGTTTGATTATAAATTAAAATCTAGAAGCACAGACTGTTTACACTTATTTATAATTTTTATGAAAGACATACTTCGATCAGTTTATAAATATAATATGTTGTTTCATTTGAGCCGTACTTGGTCGCACAGTTAACCGATTATTAGAAGACAATTGAATATTTTTATAATAATACAGGAGACAGTTTGACTCGAATCAGCTTCTAAAAATAATATGTTGATTGATTTGAGTCCTACAGAGAGATGTATAGAGAAAAGTTGTTCAGAATGAAAAAGTTCACCGAGATATTTTCGTAGTAAGAACTACATTTTATTTTTGATCCTGTAATTTTGAGCAGGAGTTCCCCTTCTAATCATAATCTAATGCCGGCGTTTAATTCGACGACAATCGATGGATCCGACGAGACGGCTCACAGTGATCTGGATCGAAAAAGTTGGTGTCATTTAGCTAAAAAGTCAACTTTCTCATATCGATTTCTAACGTATTGCAAAAGTCAACTTTCTCATATCGATTTCTAACAAATTTGTATTGCTTCCTAAATGTTCATCAACCTCGAAAATGAAAAAATTAATGCAGTTTATCAAGAATTGTAATTAAGGCGAATACTTGAAGGTAGACAGTTTAGAGATAGTACTTTTCATCAAGAAAATTGCTTCTCTTCTTCGAGGTGCCCTGATGACACCAGTTAATATTTCTTATTCTTTTTTTTTCACGATGAAGTGCACTCTTTTGTGTTGCAAAATCAACATCGACACTAAAAATTATTGTTAACAATATGTTAAAAATAAATATTCAATGAAATTGATTTGACAACGAATATGTAGGAACTCCCCACAACTCCTGTGTTTTAACAAATTGGATCATTTTCAGCACACTTCCCCGAATACAACGATGTAAAAAGAATGTTCCCACACGTCCCACTCTGCAAATTATCATTGTTCAAAGCTGTCAATGTTACTTCGCGACGAGTTTCGCTTGCGTAAAACGGGCTCGTATGACTGATCAAATGTCTTCCAAATATCAACATTATAATAAATAAATACAGTAAAGATATATGTAAAATAATTTCGATAGTCACTTTTATTTAAAAAAATATGTGTGATAGTTTTTTAGCGTTCTCGCTGCATTTATTTCTATCGTCAAAACCTTGTGCAGCTTTCGAAAACTCTTCTTGTTCAAATAGAAACACAAAAATAACGGGATTATCAAGGAATATGAAATTTGAATATATTGAGGATAGTTTCATACGAAAATAATTTAAAACAAAAAATGCAAGAAAAATGTCAAGATTTAGGCACGAATAAAGATGTACATGTCACGATTAAGATTAATATGTACAAGAAAACATACAAAACTAAATCCTGAGGCAGTAGAATTATTAATTAACTAAATCAATCGATCATCATAGATCATCACTCATCACAAAAGACAAATTATGGTATGTTTATTTGATTAGCTTACTTTTTTATTTATAGTAATATTGAAATATAATGTTAGTGCTATTTTATTCGCAATATGTATTTAAAATATTTCTTTTTTTTACACAGAAAAGCATTCGTTTGTGTGTTAAAGATTAACACCAACACTAAAACTCATTGTTCCCAAAAAGTATAAAAAAGGTTGAAAAACTATGTTTGTACAATTCATTTTTCAATAAAAAATATCGATGAAAATTAATAAAAAATTATTGTTTAACAAATGCAAAAAAATTTAATTATCTATAGTTAAAAATGACTATTTTTTAAATATTTTTAGTGAAAATTTCATTGCAATATCTCTACTGGTTCAAAAGTTATAACAAAATGACACCAACTTTTTCGATCCGGACCACTGTGCGGCTGAGCGATACGAGGCAATCAAGGATCGTCGTCGTCGTGATCCAATCTCCGGGAATTCGGGGAAAAAAGAATTTCCTCATTTCCACAAGAATTTCCACTAAGAACATGTAAACTGTACGTTCTACGTAATGACGAACATATAAACTAAAGATTCTACATGAATAGGATGACAGTCCGATGTACACCAACGGTCGAATCACGTCACAATAACGCGGTTCGTATGCCAGCAATACGTTACGTGATTGAACATAAGTCGGCGCATCGAACGACCTAGTTCGTATTCTTACCAGAGAAAACAGGAAGAAGGGAGAAGATGTCATCCCTCGTACACGGGTACAAAACTTGCTCAATGCCGCACAAAAAGATCTTGAAGTTTTCAGTTTGCATCTAGATTCCAGGACACATTTACTTCGTGGAACGTACGAGTGCAATTTTTTCCTACTTCGTCCCTGGTTCCGAAAACGTGGTCGCAGGAATATTAATTCCCACCGAAACTTACGCTTTTTCAGTTTCGCATAAAAATTTCCATTGCACTTTATGTCTATTTATCCTATCCTTTTTTAATTTAAGGGCGATGGGGAAATACAGTTACGTACACCATCAAAGATGGAAATTAAGGGTAGTATGGGACTCGGCACGGGTTAAATAAACCCCTATTACTAAACCCCCATATTACTGACCTACTAAAACCCCATCGCCAGAGGAACTTTCAATCCTTCACTCTGTCCCAGCGATAACCGGTGATAACCCTTCACTCTGTCCTAGCGATAACCCTATCCTAGACCTATCCTAACGAGATAGGTAAACATAAGTATGTATATTTATCTGAAACTCGATAAAACACAAAATTCTATTCAGTTCTCTGTTTTTGAAACCACTAACAATTTTGTTCAATCTTTACACAAAAATGTATATTTAAAGAACTGATGTTTTCAGTTTTTAATTGTTTCAGAATATGTTTGTATACATTGCAATATGTATTTTGTTTTATTGTATATTATTTTGGAGTCGTTTTTGAGACTACTAACAATTTTGTTCTATTTTTATTTTGTCAATTTTTATGTAAAATGTATTCCAAAATGTCTATTTAAATTTGAACTAATGTTTCAGTTTGGAAATGTATCAGTACATATTTGTATACATTGCAATATGTATTTTGTTTTATTGTACATTATTTTGGAGTTATTTTTAAGACTACTACCAATTTTGTACAATCTTTATTTTGTCAATTTTCATGTAAAACGTATTCCAAAATGTATATTCAAATGTGACCTAATGATTATTTAATATTTCGGTCATGCAGTATAAATATATCTGCAATATTTCTTTAAATTTGAACTAATGATTATTTCATTATTATGTTTCAGGTGAGTGTTCCTTGTATTTTACAACTTTGCCAAATTAAACATCAACTATCGGAACAAAACCTGCAGGCGTATCGTAAGTAAATTTCTTAACTATTACAATTTTTTTTTAAATTTTATATAAATTCATTTGGAACCTCGCTTTATCATTCGTCAGATAATTTGCTAGAAATATCGTCGATCGTAAGTATATTCGATTTTTATCCCGGTACAAAATGGCCAGCATATAGAGCTGACTATAATTCCTGGCAGAGACTCATATTTCTTACATACAGCGTCTGTAAGTAGATACGGGGACACACGGCGTGCACAGCATAGAAAATGTTCAGCTGCGTACGGCATCTTATGCGAAAGGCAAATGCTAGGAACTGGAACACGCGAATTTTATTTTCCACGGAAAGTACACCGATATAGATGCATAGTTTTTACATAACTTGTACACCCTGGATAAATGAACAATGGAATAACTTAAGGAAGAGCGTTTCCGATACCGTCGAGGGGTCGAAATTTACATTATTTTGTGTATTTTTGCAGATGGAAATTTGTTAAGAAATTTTTACGGATTTTTAATAAGTGGTATTCATTGCTACTAATTCTCTTTGAGATAGAGGAACAAATAGGAAAATATAAATAAACAGTAAAATTCAGCGGACTCAAATTGTTTCAATTAAACTTGATCCAGTTTTACGCAAGTTTTGTTATTTTGCCACACTTGCACCGTCGCAGGTTAAACTACTTGTGCCGGATGATCCCCACAAGAAAACAGATTTCCTCGGTTGAAACTTGGGGAAGACGGATTCAGGATATTTCTTCGAATATGATGAAAAGTTTTTCAATAGATCCGAGGAAGAAACTGCGACCGATTTACCATGTGCACGGTATTTACGTTTCATCGATAATACTAAAATTCTTCGACCAATATAGGCACACATAAAAGAGTTGTAAAATGCAACATTTAGTATTTTTCTACAATTCCAATCAGTTGCAATTTTCGACAAAAATTTTTTTTAAGTCCTGATGCAAACTAATTGCTTTAGTTTCCTAAAAAAAGATCAAATCGTATAGTACAGTATTGTAGGGAGAAGTTATCTCCGAGCGGTGAGAATTCCGTCGCATGTCACGTCGATAATAACCGTAACGACGCGACGAATTAATATTAGTTCTTTATTGATTTGTTTTGCGTTCTTCATATTTTATAATTTGCGTTATTCATTATTCTGGTTCGACGTATTGAATAGAAAAGACGTGTTTGATCTCAGACGAAGATTTAAATGAGACAATTTAATTAATTGTATTTAACATAATTGGAATTAAACATTAAACTATTGTGTTTACGGACGTTTGATGTCTAGTTACTACTTACGACTTAATTCCTACAGTATTATAAAAAGTTATAGTCGTTTTAAGAGTGTCCGAATATTAGTGAGATCATTTTCTTATGGCTCTAAAATTTATGTTTCTCAATAAAGCATTCTGAATGTTGATTCAAACATAACCAATTATCATATTGGTATATCAACAAATTCTATCTGTGGTATATAAGGTTAAAAGTTTCATATTTGGCGCCATAATGGATTTGCCAAT
>CM052335.1:3709648-3766713 GCA_028455595.1 Lasioglossum vierecki | reverse complement strand
TTCCAATATATTGTAATATATTCCAGTATATTCTACTATATTGTAATGTATTCCAGTTTATTCTACTAGATTGTAATACATTCCAGTATATTCTACTATATTGTAATAGATTCTAGTACATTCCAATATATTGAAATATATTCCAGTATATTCTACTATATTGTAATTCATTCGAGTATATTCTACTAGATTGTAATACATTCCAGTATATTCTATTAGATTGTAATACATTCCAGTATATTGTAATATATGCCAGTATATTCTACTATATTTTAATACATTCCAGTATATTCTAATACATTCTAGTATATTCTACTATATGTAATACTTTCCTGTATATGATACAATATATCATAACATATTCTACCATGTGTTACAATTTCTAACATCAAACACTATTTTTCAACAGCACTGCGTTCAAAATTGCACAATAATCTTCTAACGTGTAGGAAAATTGTATGAAGTTTGATAAAAAATGTTCTGCTGATAAACTTGAAAGTTATTCAATGTTATTTATACACGTCGTTTCCGTATTTTTCGAGAGAAGAGAGAAAGATCTAGCGGAGTGGGATCGAACGGTTTCTAACTGGGTCTGCTGTGCAGTCGATGAATATTCATATCCGTTTAACGCGCAACCACCATCTTTCAGGCCGACAACCCCGAGCGCACGTAGAGTGCACGCGAGCTTGGGGGACAGCATGCGTCGCGCGGCGCTTCCTTCCACTCTGTCGCTAGTTTTCCGCAAGGTATCTGGAACGTGATTTTCGTGATTCGAAGACAGGAAACCATTTACGATCGAGCGACGCCCCTTGCCTTCTCGTTACCCTGCCGCGGCGCGTACTGTTCAAAGCACTTTGTAATGAACGTAAAACGAGACCCGGTCGCGCCGTTCGACGTTGAAAGGCACCGTAAATTGAATAGGCCGATTTATAGCGATCAAATGCAATTAAACAAACGAATATTAACAGTCACGCTTACTGAAACGCGCAAATAAAAAATACATAAAAGACGAAAAAATTGGATTTGAAAATTTTCCTGTGGAAACTATAGTTTCGGAGATATTCCATAAAATGGATTTTTTCAATCCCTTCAACATACAAACACAAAAATAAATTTTTCAGTTCTACGATATATAAAAATCCTATTAAAATCGACGGGTCCCAATTAATTTCTCTCTTGTCGCGCGTCGACGATAATTCAGAACCGATGGAAACCTGTAAAATAGAATTCGTAAAATGATTGTAAATTTTTTTAATAACTATGAAAATACTTGTATCTTACTTTCAAGTGTCTTCAAGTTACAAATCTTACAAGTATTTTCGTAGCTATTCAAAATTCGCAATCACAAATTTTCAGGACCATTTGTATGAGACTAGGAAAAATGGTTTTGATTTGGTCGCAGAAACCGTGCGCAGATACTATGTTTTTAATTACAAAGAATTATCCGAACATTGAGAAGGACAGCGCGTCGCGCTAGTAGTGGTTCATACCGATATACCAAACCAAGATAAGATTACTAATTTTGAGGGGTGGGGGGATAACTTGGTCGCATAAATCTTGCGCAGCATTGTCGCTCCAATAAAACATTACTGAACATTGGTAGAGCACTGTATAAAATTGTAGATTCGAAATTGCCGTCTGTCTCACAACGTTGCGTCGCTTACTTCCCATTTACATAAATGGTGGCCCGAAGTAAATCTTCGCAGGAGCATTATTTTACTGTTGCGATGGTAGAACGGGATCTTTCCTGAACTCTTTCGATCTCTTGATTCCTGTTCCGCAGAAGTATCTCTTTGGTAATACGGCAAGCTTAATGGATCCATAAATCGTTGTGGATTAGCCCGAGTGGCAGAATTTAAATATCCGCGTTTCTCGTCTCGTCCAGCTTCGCCGAGGGCGACGGGTACAGACGGCCGCTCGCACACATGCATAATCGCACGTAACGTCCCTTGTGGACATACAAACGACGAGCACTCATTGTTTGAGCTGTTTCTCTATGCGTTCTCACGCTTTGCCTGCCGGCAATCAATGGATCCCTGCCAAACGCTTGGCCTGCGAGGACGATTCCGATGGCACGACCCGCTCTCTCCTTAAAATGGTAAATCGTTACCTTAGATTTCGGGAAATCCGCGCGGCATCGCTTCACATCGGAATCGCTTCAATCGATTGCCACCTAGATTGTTAATTCGACAGCGCTCCGAACTCTCTTGCGAAGTTTTTCGCCGCAACTGTTACCGCGATCACCATTTGCGACATTCTCACCATTTTACTTCGTCACCAGTTCACTTCAGCCGGCCTCCGCTACACAAAATGCCGAGGAACCAAACGAGAATTTGAAATCGTCAGGTTTTTCTAGTTTTGACAGAGTAGTCGAATATTTTAATCGCTAGATTTATGGTATCTGAGAATTTTCAAATAATGCTGAAATATAAAATTTTCAATAGGTATTACAGCAATGTTTCTATTACAGCGACAATGCTACGCACGATTGATGCAACCAAATTCCCCCGAGGTTGTCGCTCTAACAGAAACATTACTGTAGTTCGATTTCAGATCTACAAAGGCTGCTACCACTGAAAATAAGATTTCATTTGATTCCACTGTTAAAATTAGACTACGAAAATTCAAAATTGCGTTGGAAAATGAAAATACAACTTGAAGTAGTACAACTGGAAAACCTTCTAACTGTTTTTAAAACATTATTGCAATATCATACATGTACTTTTAAATCAAGTGCTGTTCGAAGAAACAGCCCATTAGGTTTTGCAGAAAAAGGCTCTAAAAATATAAAGGCTTTAAAAAATATAATATTTATTATCTCGCTCTTACGAAATCAGTATTTCCATCCGATAAGAAATTTAATATCCAAAATCTGAACACAAGGCGAGATCGCAAAGATATTATAGTACCACACGATCTAAGAAACAGTACGGATCCAAGGGTTTTTCTTAGATCAAGATCATATGTACATATTCTTTGAATACAAAATTAAATTCGATTGAACAAAAATTTAACAAAGGTTTTTCTTAGATCAAGGTGTATACATATTCTCTGTACACAAAATAAAATTCAATCGAATAGAATTGAAATTCTTTGAACGTATTAATTCACGTTATAAGAAACAGTACTGACCTAAGGGCTTTTCTTAGTTCAAGTATATACATATTCTTTGAACAATAAATGAAATTCAATCGAGCGAAATTGAAATTCTTTGAACTCATTAATTCGTCTTATTATTTGTGTTAGATTTTGAAAAGGTTACATTTAAATCAATCTATATATCGTCGAAGGATCTGTGGTTCACTTTTCCGCTGAGAAAAAGTAATACGCCAGAATGAAATGTTAATTCTAGCGGCGCGTCGGGAAAACATGATTTTCCAGGTCAAGCGGTGCAGCAGTTGCAACACGGTTTAATCCGTTTAGCGAACAGCTTTAATTTATAATATGCACGGCACTCAATTACAAGATCATTTACTCTTCGTTATAAAATTCTGTCTGTCCTGATAGACCAAGTTTCTTCCTCGGAATTATACGTAGCTCTTTTATTTACTACTATTGTTCGATTACCTCGATATTTATATTGCGAATAAACTAAAGATAATATATACCAAATAAAGATAACATTTCGTAACGTTGTTATTTAAATTTATTAAATCCGTAATCCGATTGCAGATAAGAAGGAAAATTTACATCAGTCTGGAAATATATTTTCTTTTGAAAATATCAAAGGAATTACGGATTATGTTTATTCGTTTAATTCAGCTTTTCAATTCGTTATTTCAAATATTCCAGTGTAGCTGCCTCAAAAGTATGTGTACATTGAATAAGCAATACTTTGAACGTACCTCTGCGTAATAAACAATAATTGAACCGTACAATAATCATGTACATGTTTTACGGAAACTTCTGAACGGATGAGAGAAAAAATTCTACCGTCGAAAATGGCTAACATAAATTTGAAACTTTGGAAAAGAAGCGGATGATTCACGATGCTAGAGATAAATAGAAACTTGGGAAACAGACAACAGGGGGAGCTAATTATTAACGAAAGATAAAGACTCATAACTCACTGTCGCGAGTAGCAGGAAGAAAAACGATCGGACGCAACGACTGCTAGCTAAAAGCTATTACCGCAGATGTAGTCAAACCGAAGTTGCCACGAGTTCGCTAAAGCAAAATTTACAGTCCCATATTCGTCGAATGATGCGATATGATGTGCACGTTTTAATGCAGTCGGAAGATAAGTAGACTGCGGATGTTTACGCAATTTTTAATCTTTGCACAGAAATTTCAAGAAAGCAGCAACCCTATTGAAATAATTATTTAATGTAGTAGAACTGCATGCAATGATACAGAAAATTCTTAATTCATTATATTCGTCTCATTCGTGTGAATGTTGAAATTCGTGGAATTGTGAAATTTACAATCACATTATTACGAATGAATAATGGTGAATAATTTCGGAAGGCGGTTAAACGTTACATATTTATTTAACTCACGCAATCGTTTAATTATTTTAAAGCTCAGCAGAAACATACGAAATAGCTACAATGAATAATAAAATGTGCATAACATTAACGGTTCCCATCGATAACAACAATGATGGTGATTTCATTTCCAGAATGTTTGAAAATATTGAGAACAAATAATAATTTGTTGGCAACAAGACTGAAAAGTAATTCAGAGTGCAAAGGGTTAACAATTAAATTGCCCCCCTGTGGACTCCTCGTTGAGAAGCACTGGTCTAAGGAGATCAGCGAATAGATAAGCGAACAAACGCGTAAATTCATTTATCTAGAAAGTTCGTGAACACATACATATCATCGCGAGCGTTAGTCAAAGTTACGACCAAAAATTTATTGTGTCCACAACAGCGGCAACTTTAAAACTTGTCGGTCCCAAAGGGGTGGAGGGGGTTTAGCTAGTAGAGTATTGTTTCGTTTGGAGTTGACAGAGTCGAAACTAGCGCCTGGTTAGCAACAATGGATGTGGCTGGATGACTTCGTCAAAGGAAACGGAACTGACGCACGAAAGTTCGGCGGACGGCCCATTCATACGCGGCCGGTCGACTTTTGTTTTAAGACTTTTGTTAGGGCACCGCGAGCTATAACCCAGCCGACCAAGAACCGGCCCAGCCAACTTTTCGACCGAGCATTGTAGTCGTCCATTGTTCCCTATGTGCGCGTATGGCGAACGCACGCAATTCGCAAAGGTGTGCCCTCGTGCTCACCTGGAGGCGTTCTTGACGCGCATAGGTGCGACTCCCGTCGATAAACATAATAGAATTTGTACGAACTGTGCTTCTTCATCGTACAATCAGCGCGAACCTAACACGACCAGGCCAAACGTGATTTCCTTTCACGTCGCGTCGGCACCTTCAATTTATTAAGGTGGGTTCGCAACCACCTTCGGCACCACAATATTACATATGTGGACTTAGTGACATAAATCATTTTCTGAGGTTAGAATGGGATTTGCTAGTCCAGCCAGTATTCTTCTTGAGGTAAGGATAGGCCTCATTCACACGCGTAATTTTTTATACGATTCTGCATGAAGAGGTACCTGGGTACTCATATAGGTTTCTGCATACTGTTGTAGCGTCATCGTCACTACCAGGCCCCAGCGAGGGCTCTTGGTCCGTGACAAGTCCATCTGGAGATTTCTTATGCCACGTCTTCGCTACTATCGAGCTTTATTTGTACTGAGAAATAGTTGTACTATAAATCACAATTGTATAGGATCTAATTTGCCTACTTGAGCCTTATGGTACCCCGGGTACCCTCATCATAGCGAATGCAAAAAAAAAGGTTTGGGAGTTTTTTTTGTGAAATGTTGTATAAAATTTTTGTTTAATTCCAAGGATATTAATTCATCTAAAGTAGATTTGAGATGTCACAAAACATGAAGGACATATCAATTGAAAAATACTGAATATTATGTGAATGAATTTGAAATAGGTACCCGGGTACCACATAGTGTGGATGAGGGTTAAGGTTAAGATAGGATTTGCTGGTTATGTCCAGTTGAGTTCTCGCGAGATCCTGGCATTCCCCTGAAATAGCTTAGGAGGACGTGTGATTTTAGTGAGTTGGCCTCGGGGAGGGAAGATCAGTGCTTTTGCTTAGCCTCATCTTCCCCCTCCGAGGAGGGTCTCACACTCCCTCCGTTTCCCCCCAGGGAAACGGAGGCGCCTATACAAGGTTTCCACACGAAAAAAAAGAAAAAAAAGGATTTGCTGGTTCTGAAACTATTTGTAAGGTTAGGATAGGGTTAGAATCTTAGACCATATATACCCATAGACGCGGCATAGGTATAGTATGTGCATACGATGCAGTGTGACGAGATCCAAAATTATCTGGTGCCCATAAGCCTTGATTCGAGATGATTCAAAATGGTGGATAGTGTATGAGACGAAGCGAGTACACAGTGCACAAGTATGTTTTACAAGTTCACTATTCCACAAGTTCATCATTTGGTAAAAATTTGAAAAAATGGTGCAAACTTGTTGCATCAAGAATTGTAACCGTGATACACACACAAATAGTTAGCCATATTTAAAATAATAAGAGTAAAGTAAAAATGAACGAGTAATAAAATAAAATACATGTATGTATATGAAACAGTTACAGTTTCCCTAAATATTTATACAGAATGACATGTGACGACGATTCCCCTTTCTCCTCTGCCACTTTAGCTTCACGGTACAGTGATTTCTCAACATACTATAGCATTGTGCCCACAAGAGTCGTCTGCTAGGCAGTTTAATCTGGTAACGAGGAATTTTTATCTCGCCGCGTCTATAGGTATATATGGTCTAAGGTTAGAATAGGCTTTGCTGGTTCGGCCACAATCCTTCTTAAGGTTAGGATAGGATTTGGTGGGCCTGCCACTATCCTTTTTAAGATTAGAATAGGATTTTCTGGACCGGCCACTATCCTTAAGGTTAGGATAGGGTTAGAATAGGCTTTGCTGGTTCGGCCACTATCCTTCTTAACGTTAGGATAGGATTTGATGGTTTTGCAACAATCCTTTTTAAGGTTATAATAGGATTTGTTGGTCTGGCCACTATCTTTAAGGTTAGGGTAGGGTTAGAATAGGCTTCGCTGGTCCGGCCACAATCCTTCTTAAGGTTAGGATAGGATTTGGTGGGCCTGCCACTATCCTTTTTCAGGTTAGAATAGGATTTGCTGGTCCGGCCACTATCCTTAAGGTTAGGATAGGGTTAGAATTAATTGATGAAATAATTATTAGACTGCAGATCTTGATATATTCATGGCTCATGAAGATTTTTAATATTTTATAACAATTTCTATTTGTTCGAAATGCATAAAATCCGCAGTCTCATTGCAAACATGTGAATGTCTGGTGCAATGTACGTACCCGGTCGTGTTGCATGCATATTTTCCGAATATCGTGTTACGAGTTGGTTGACTGCATTACAGAGCTTCCTCCGCTGACATCATACAATATTGTTCAGCCCATTCAATGTCCGAAAGTGAGCGTCGAGTCAATCTTTTCCATCGCGAAGATTAAACTGTCGCTTTGACTCCGGATACGAATGCATCACCCGGGAAAGCGGGAAGCAATACGTGGCAAGGGTCTTTTGACTTTTTACGCGTGGGGAATGCGAATCTATAGAACGTGCGGTGCGGACGGGCAACGAAATAGACGCGGAACAATTTCGTTCCCGGGCCTCTGGCAACCCTGCCGCGACCCGGATACCAATGGGAAACCGCGTGTTGCGGTTGCGCGTCGAATTAGAAGACATTTTCTCTCCCCCACGGATCTCTTTTGGTTCATTTTTTTGCGGACAGTGTTTCATTTTTTCGCTGGCAACCCGCATGGGAGACGCGAGGCGAAAATCGAGGAGCAAAAAGTGACACGTCCCCTCGGAATCGTCGGATAGTTAATTTTTTTCCCCGCACGTCCGCCTTTCATTCCTTTTTCAGTATTATTCCTTCCGACTGTTTGCTCAAGCCTTTCGACAGTCATCGGAGCTGGCGCGAATGAAATGCACGGCAAATGAACGTTTCGCTGCTTAAAACGGTTCGAATTAAGGTACGCGAATGATCGTAGAAAACGTGAGAGAAAGAAGATGTCTCTCTGTAATTATTTTACCATGGGAATAGAGAACGCGGCTCTGAAGTATGTTCGGAAAAATTAAATTAGCATTCGGAGACGCGGGAAGATAATTTTCATCGTGTGTACCATTCACTTTTTTTGCACCTCAATGTGCAATTATTATTAATATTATAAATAAAATTCATACGTTTTTTTTAAAGTTCTCTTTCTTTTTCAAAGAACCACGTGAGCTCACGAAATAATTGCAACCGTTGTGAAACAGACCCAAAAAAATATGGGAATATTCAGCGACCCAAAAAAATATGGGAATATTAGATTTCATGGTAGTCTGGAAATTTTTTGAGTAACATGCTTGCAATATTGAATGCGGCCTTTTGTTTTTTGAAATGTTTAAATCAGATTCACAATTACTGAAAACCCTGTGAATACCGATTTCCAAAAAAATTGGAGTATTTCTTCGATTTTTGGTCACGTTTTATTCATTCCGAACTACCGTGCTCACCTTCTGTTATCGATTAGATTATTCATTATTTGATTAAATGCGCCTCTGAGGCGGTACTTTTGCTTGGCATTCAATCAATAGAATATTTATTCGGAAATTGTATCAATTTATACCATAACGCGTTCGTAATATGTTAATTTCGATGTTTTATCGTTGTGCATAATTGCAACGTGTGCCAATCCAGCAAAATCGTGTGAATTTTCACGTTATTATAGTATTTAAGTTCCCCCGGGACGATAAATCGCGTTCGATGAAGGCTGGAAAAGGGACAAACGACCGGATGAGACAATTTTCCACGTTGCAAGATGTCTCGCGATACCGAACGACGCGACGAGGACGTGATTTATCAACTGCATCGCGCAACAGGCGCAAAACGAGTAAGATGCTGATGGACGCGAAGCAACGTTTATTTTATTCCCGGCGGAATCGTCGTTACGAAACCCGCTGCGACTAGGCATTCTCGCGGAATGTCACGTTTCACTCGGAAAAATCCTTAAATCTACGGTCCGTTGGGCCGCTATCGGCGTGCGCGGCGCATTTACCCTCGGGATACGTCCGTGGTTACTAATCGTGGACGCGTGCATAATCACCACGCTCCACAGAGGCCATCGTACTGAATAATAAATTAATCTCTGTAATCCAGGCGTCATTACCCGTCATCGGGTCCCTCCTCCGGCAGAACCGCCTACGCTTCTTCGTTGCTTCCCGTTCAATCAGTCATCCAGCGGATTGATTTAGTGTGCTCGACTATGATTTCTCTGCTGTCACTTCGAATCTGTTTATTAAAAATCGTGAGCGTCGAGAAGCACACGCGACGGAAGTGAAACTTCTTGCAGTATAGTAATGAACGAAATGCCTTGAATTATGTCTCTTTCTTTCCATTATTATTTTTCATTTTATTCCATTGTAGTCCATTATTTTATTCCATTTTATTCCGTTATAGTCCATTATTTTATTCCATTGTAGTCCATTATTTTATTCCATTTTATTCCATTATTTTATTCCATTTTAATCCATTGTAGTCCATTATTTTAGTCCATTATATTTATTTAATTTTATTATGTCCATTATTTTAGTCCATTATAATTATTTATTATTTTATTATTATTTTATATATATATATTTATATTATTTAATTAAATACGCTCGAAGTCAGGCGCGTTGGTTAGGTACAAACTGTGACGCACCATAAAATGACAGTTAAGGCTTTTGCTTTCGTGATCTCCCTCTTTCAACAACACATCCGATGATTTTAAACAATATGTTTACGGTCAACACACAGCTCTCAAAAACAATGATTTCTAATTTGCACAGTTAAAGATACAATGTAATTTACACAATTTTTCTTTCACCGAATAAGTAAATTACAAATTTTTATTTCAATTAGAATCTGAATTTCAGAATTTCCAGTTCGTCGTAATTCAGCTGGGAAATGTTTATTTTGCATAAAGATCCGTTACGCAGTAATAAGTGAGCATTTTCATACGAAATAAAAAATTTCTTGCGTTCATTACGAGGCAGTGAAAGGAAATAAAAATTTCATTTTCGGACAATTATTTTAAACGACTTGTTAGTCTGATAACAGTATTTTGATACTCTTAAACGTTCGTTGGTCTTTTCACAGGTTTATACTTGATCTATTCAGTTTTTTATGAATGCATAAAATCTGAGAAGATTAGATAGACTAGTCATCGTGAATATTTCAAACGTTTCCGAATCCGCCAGGATTATATCGAGGCCAGAGAAATATTCTGAATTTACTTGTCATTCATACCGGCACGAGTTTCCAATACAATCTGTCGTGAAAGTAAGTAGATAGTTTATACCAATAACGAGGTTTACGGTCGCCGGAAATACGTTTCGATGCCGGGATCATTTAATTACTGGAAATGCCCCACTTCTATTCAGTTATACCATTATTTCTCCCGTCGAAAACTTATCGTTGCAATCAGCCGGACTGACAGAAAACAAACTGGCTTCAATGCTCATGATTAACTGCCGCCGAAATAAATTCTTTTCCGCGTGCATAATGCTCGCAGAAAACAATCGCGCGCATTGTCGTCGCCGCCTATTGTGCAACAAACACAATTAACCGCGCAAATTTAGACCCTTCAAACGACCCGCCGAGTGTCCATTTAAATAAACTTCTCGCGTTGTTGAACGACCGATATATTAATTCAAGCGCCGCACAGCGGGCTGGATCGAAGACTTTCGCGACAATTTAATCAAGAAATGAACTCATATCAATTTTTAATTTTGCATTGTTTCCTAAATGTCCATCAACGTATTAATATTACATATTAATGTTTATCCATAAAAACTATAATTAATGTGAACCCACACTCGAAGCCAAGTATTTTTCAGTAAAAAATTCCTTGTTTTCTTCGAGACGACGTGGTTGCCCTATTTAAAATTTTTTCCACCTATTTTTTTGTAAATAAAAAGCAGTTCTTAGCTTTCCTCGGGACGTTAATTCTGCTGCGGAGGACCAAGTCCGGCCGAACTTTTTAATAGCGCGAACGTGATCGGAGGAGCTGACTTCGGAGAGGGTGTGAAACAAAGGGGACGAAAATTAAGAAAAGTACGGGGCACGAAAGGAATACTTGAAATTCTCGACTGACCCAGACGAACTGCTAAAAAATCCCAGAAGGATATTAAGCGTACAGATCAGGTTTGCACCTTTGCCCGCTCCTTTCGAACCAGGCACCCACCCTCTTTCCAACTCCTCCATCCAACTCTTTCCCCCAATTACATGTTGGGTATTCTTAACCCCTTCCACTCGAGTCAGACTCGTGACGAAGATTCTGAACAGACAACGGATCTTTGCGCGAAGTGGACAATCTGGAAAACATTATTATGGAGAGGGTGTTATTGAACATTTGGTCATTGATAATTTAATGTTTTGAGAAGAGACATAAAGAACATACCTAAAAGTGCAAGAATCCTAACCCACCCAATTCACCTAATCCACCTACACCCCGTGGCAGAATGTTTCGGATCGGAGGAATTGAAACGGATTTTAGCGAAAACATTTACAATTTAGAAGTATAAAATATTACTCTACGGAGTTCGCCCGACCAGTTGCCACCAGTGCCGTGGTGTATCTCGCTGTATATGATGGCAACTCATGCTCTCGGGCGAAGATATTTTGCTTTCGGGTTCGAAAAAACGTCGACTTGTTAAATTCAAAGGGTTGGGGTTGGGTTAGTCTCAAGATAAAAGTCTGCTCTATCGCGTGATACAGTTCGATTTTCCGCTAGGCCCTTATTTTTTAAGACAAACTGAAAAATATCCTCACAAATTGGTGTAAAAACATGTTTAAAGATTCATAATGTATTAATATGGGATAAGACTGTATTCAGGAAAGTCTACAGAATCAATTGCTACAAAGGTCGATGCAATATCTTGTATAATAACATGACAATACTTGTTTGAAATTGAAAAATATATTTTCTCATTCAAATTAAGTTTCTTAAAAACTGTGCGTCTAGGGGAAAAATTGAGGGCAGATTCGGATTCAGCGCAAAACACTCTATAAGAATCATCCAACTGCAATTGTTTAACAAATTTGGTGTTGGACAGTGTAAATCGAATCAGAAACTTTTTTCCAGCAGTTGTATCAATTGGAAACTTTTTTCCTAGTAACAATTTGTTTATTTGTTCCTTTCTTTGACATAATAAATGTAAGATTATCTTATTTTGTTGTTTTTCATTCGTTAGTAATCCCCTTTTCATTTCCCATCAATTTTAACTCCGTAAAGTAATATTTTATACTTCTAAATTGTGAATGTTTTCTCTAAAATCCGTTTCAATGCCTCCGATCCTACCGAGCCCACCTATCGCTCTTATCAAAAGACCCTTTAACTTGGAGCGTTAAAGAAATTTTAAAGAAGGGTTAAACCGAAATGCACCCTCCCCATTAGTCTTTCCTCTGATGAATCAAGTATGCTTTAAGCCACCTATCCTAAACCACCTAACCCACCTATCGCTCTTATCAAAAGACCCTTTAACTTGGAGGGTTAAAGAAATGTTAAAGAAGGGTTAGAAAGAAATGCTACCCCAACAGTTTTTCCTCCGATTAATCAAGTGTGCTTTCGAATAGTCTCGTGGCATAGACCACAGTCCAGTCACTATCAGAATTCGTTCGACCAGGACCAAATTACATTTAGTACCAATAAACATTTTAGCAAGGTCATCATTTTGAACACTTGAAGTAGCAGTAAATACGTAAATAACATGTTACATGTAAATCGTAGTAGTGTTCGAAGAATGCTTTGAGACACTTTATTTTCTATTGCGTGACCTTAAATAACCTTGCGTGACCTTGAATAACCTTCATAATAGGTTATTGTATTCGTCTAGAAACACACTATAAAAATGTAAATAAAAAACCATACCGTTCCATTTAAAAAAAAACAGAGTTGACCTTCATATCTCCTTTACGTCTCCACTTAACCCACCTATCGCTCTTATCAGAAGACCCTTTAACTTGGAGGGTTAAAGAAATGTTAAAGAAGTGTTAGAAAGAAATGCTACCCCAACAGTTTTTCCTCTGATTAATCAAGTGTGCTTTCGAATAGTCTCATGGCATAGACCACAGTCCAGTCACGATCAGAATTCGTTCGACCAGAACCGCGTATTGCTGGAAGACATCCTGTTTGGATAACGGGGGATCATATTGGGATATTCGGATAATGGTTGTTCAGATACGAAGATCACTACTTCCCTTACAGGCCAGCGTGAGACGGCTCGTAAAACGATTTTTTAATTTTCCCCTGGCGCTGCGTTGCAGAAGGAAAGTTAGCCACACGTTCGGAAAGCTTTTTCATCTGCGGGCCGAGTCGACGTTGATGGTATCGGGAAATCCCCTGGAATAAATTTCTCAACGGAGACTCGGCGCAGCGGTCTGTTTCATTTCGTTTCGCGGCGGCGGCTAGACTCGAAAAACGCGAACTCTCCAAGTGGCGTGCCGTCGTGCGAAAAATACGACACAATGCCGTCGTTCGACCAGATACGAAACGAATATGCGGCCGGCCCGTTGCATCGAAACTCGATAAATTTCGAAACCCAGCGTTCGACGCTTGTTTGCGCCTTCCTTCTATCACCGGTATATCGCGCGTCACTAAATGATTAGTGCTTTCTCCGGAATGCGTGTTTATGTGCTTTTTTTATGTCACACGACAAATGGATAATTTACACAGAAATTTAGTGAAAGTTCCGAATCGCAAATTTAAAGCGTCTAGCACAGTGTTTCTACATCCGTTTTTTGTGCCATGCCTCGTTCGAAGCATTTCTAAAATTCTTATGCCCAGTACGTAACATATATAGGGTGAGTCACCAATCGTTAACACCTCAAATATCTTTGTTGTTTCAAAAGATACGTAAAATATGGTAAGGACAAAGTTGAATGGTACAATGGGGCTGACACGATGCAAAAAAATTTTTGTTTTTATGTCATTTTTTTGGAGATATCAAGGTCACCTTGACTTTTTTAAATGGAACCACCCTTTTTTAAACACCTTATCATTTTTAATATTCAAAAATTAAATTGTTCATTGAAGAAACTTAACCCTTTGCATCCCCTATGATTTTTGAAATTTTATGGATATGATAATAACTCGTACAGTGCCTAAATGTGTGATAGTTGATTAGTTAATCTGCAGTTTACTTCTGACCAAAGAAAAAAATATGACTCTTCCTAACCCACCGAAGTGTATGATAATTGATTAGTTGATTTGCAGTTTTTTATTAGAAAATCTCATATGAGATTTATTTCAACATAATTCCAAAAAAAACGAAATACGCCACATACAAAACAGAATATAATAATTATAAAATAGAATGTGGTTATTAGAGATACACAGATATTTTAATACAGACATATGATTAGTTGGAACAGTATAGACAAAACTTATACTTTAAGACCATAGCTCTTAAAAAATGATAACATGTAGTGACAGGCTTTGATATTTGGTTTAGCTATTAATATTGAGACATCCATTGGAAGCTGGAAATTTATTTTGCTGAGTTTATTCATTAATTTGAGCCTTTCCTCGTTGTATACGTTGCATTGCCATAGAACATGGTTCAGCGATTCGTCACCCTCCCTGCAGCTACACTTAGGATTATCGATAAATCTAATGCGAGCCAGAGAAAAAGCAAGATGATAGTGGCCACATCTACACCTGTTTATACTGACAAGAGTTGAACTGAAAATATGTTTTGCCTTTAAGAAGACCATCAGCCTTTACAGAGGCGAGAGTGTTGTCTAGCATAATTTTGGAGAAAAACTCAA
The DNA here is from genome assembly GCA_028455595.1 of Lasioglossum vierecki. Taxonomy (NCBI): domain Eukaryota; kingdom Metazoa; phylum Arthropoda; class Insecta; order Hymenoptera; family Halictidae; genus Lasioglossum; species Lasioglossum vierecki. The sequence goes on along the minus strand of CM052335.1, from coordinate 3,751,834 downwards.
AGCAATCAGTGAATGGAATGTAGGAAATACAAGGAGCGCTAAAGGATGAAGCCTCCTTAGCTAAAAGATCAGCTCTTTCATTACCAGCAATTCCAATATGAGACGGAATCCAATTGAACTTAATAGAACCAAGCACATTATCCTGGATGAAGGAATTATATTTCTCTTTACTTCTGATTGAAGAAAAGATGATAAGTATTCCTAACCCACCTACTCTAACCCACTTAAGTGTATGATAATTGATTAGTTGATGATGAGTACTCATTTGATGATCATCAAAAATGACGGATATTCATTTAAAATCTCTTCTCAGAACATTTTTTTTACAAACTATTAAGCGCTGCAGAATTTAGTTGAAAAGCACATTGAACCCCTTTGAATTCTTCTCTTTCCTTCGGAGTTAAGCCATCAGCTTTATGAAACTCTCTGTTCTCACTAGGAGCTCGTACACCCTCCTCTTACTTTCCTAAACCGGTGGAGAATTGATACCACACTGGAACGTCTTCGAGAGTGCAATTTGCAATTTCCAGAAGCGAACTAGGCGCCGCCGTAAAAAAGTCACGAAACCAGCCAGTAATATTTATGATTTACGAAGTACATGAAACTGAAACTAGCACCCGAGGTCCGACTTTGCCGGAACGTTTTTTATGCAAAGCTAAGTGAATTAGGTATACTTGAGCCTAGGTTTTTGATTCCATATGGAATTTCCTGCAAAATAGTATTTGCAAATACAAATAGAGAAAAGACATTCACATTTTCCGCTAATATGAAACGACATTTAATTCTTTTCACTCCGAACCATTCTGGACGTTGGCTATCCGCTACTCAGCGCTACTTTGTGGCAGGAACGTGCATTTACAAACTCTCGTATTATTTAGTATAGTTTTGGAAACAAGTAACGCATTATAATGATATTTGACTTGATGAATTGGTTGACATCGAGAAATGTATATTATGCAAAAAAATCAATAATTTATTTTTTATATTTTAGTACGGTGTGATAAACCGTAAAACACTCCCCAATATGCATTTTAGGCTGTTTTGTGAACGTTTGACAATAATAAGTCGTTTGACGCCCCCCCCCCCCCGCCACCAGGTGTTTCCCTGTTAGAACAAACAATGCAATCCTGGATTCTTTGTTCCACATCGGGAATATACATAAACCGCGTACTTTTGAAGATTGAAACAAAAGGATCAGAGCAAACTTAATGGATATCGAGGGGCTCGTAATCTGATGTCATTAATTTTTTTTATAGGTGGAGACGTCAAGGAGATATGAAGGTCAACTCTGTTTTTTTTTTTAAATGGAACGGTATGGTTTTTTATTTAAATTCTGATAGTGTATTTCAAGACGAATACAATGACCTATTATGAAGGTCATCAAGGTCATGCAAGGTCAACTGCAATAAAAAATAAAATGTTCGAAGCACTCTTCAAATACTTTTGTGTCTTCTCTGGTTGTTGGCATACTGATCTTCTAAGTATTGGTAAGGGTCGCAGAACATAAATAAACATGCCATCACATTGTATGCTTACATGTATCCCGAAATGTTATTAGTAGTTTGACTACCGACTAGAGTACGGCTTCGAAATATTCAATGTGAGTGTTCAATTTTCAAGAATGCGTTACACAATCGCCGAGAAAGTGGAAATGGTTACCATTTATGATGAATGTCATAGAATTATGAGAAAACCAAGAACCACAGTTGATATGCAAGAACGTATAAAAAGAGGTTGCTCTGTAACAGATACAACTGAAATTTGTCATGCAGTATCATCAGTATTGGAATGTTTTAGATAATTTCTCAGTGTTCAAGGTCGACATTTTGAACACATGAAGTAGCAGTGAATACGTACATAACATGTTACATGTAAATCGTCGTAGTGTTCGAAGAGTGCTTTGAGAATTTTAATTTTCTATTGCAGTTGAACTTGCGTGACCTTGAATGACCTTCATAATAAGTCATTGTATTCGTCCTGAAATACACTATCAGAGTGTAAATAAAAAACCATACCGTTCCATTAAAAAAAACAGAGTTGGCCTTCTTATCTCCTTGACGTCTCCACCTGTAAAAAAATTAATGACATCAGATTACGAGCCCCTCGATATCAAGTAAGTTTGGTCTGATCCTTTCGTTTCTATCTTCAAAAGCGAGTGATTTATTCAGGTGACCTGTTTTAGCTGCCGCACCCTGTATAGTTCATTATCTAATCTGTTTTCCGCAGAAGTTGTGGATAGACGCGTTCCCGATTCACGAAAATCACTTCTCAACTGGCCAATGAGTGCCTTAACAAACTTGTGGCGCGAAATAGACTTTAATGTCCCTAGAGAGGGGACGTCCGAGTGATATGCTAGAATTACGATGTCAGATGAGAGGGGACAGCGGAGTGCAAAGGGTTAAATCTTGATCCATTTTCTCAATTTTCTCGAGAACCGTTAGTGTTACGAAAAAAAGCAATAGGACATAAAATACGCAGACTATCTAGATCTACAGTTTTGTTTAACATATTTTTCGATGGGGTAAGTAGTTTCGAAGATATAAATCTGTTGAGTTATGTGCTCGAGAAGTGATTCGAGAAGAAAGTCGAACGAGGTTCGTAGGACGTTCGATTCGATGTCGAAATCTTGCACATGCTCGCAAGACGAGAAACTTGACACGTCCCAGCGGCGACCTGACTATCCGCAGCCTCGTATTAATTCCGCCTCATGCTGTAACTTGCCTCGTTAACCGTTCACGCGAGATAATCGCCGCGTAGGTTAAGGCAATTTCTACGGTAATTAATAATACGGCGTCCCTATTTGTTGTGTAGCTGGCAAATTACGTGATTTAGGTAGCCGTGCCGTGAGGGCGGTAGGCGTGTCTGTAATAGGGCGCGATGTAATGCGAGTTTAGTACCGAGCACTTTTCAACAGTCTGATTCGTAATGAGAAGGCTCGAATAAATTGAGAGCGTCGCGATGTCTAATTTAAACATAACGTTTCCCTTTGACGAGACTGTTCGCTCGAACTTCTTCACGGAGAAATCATTCTGTGTTATTAGCTACCGAGACCGTGTTCGCCATAGATATTAAACTGCTTTATGCGCGAGAGTAATTAATTCCCCCAGGATTAAATTGCCAGTGGCGTGAATTTGTTTCTTATGCTTCGTTTCGCGATCAAGCGCTGTTTAAATTGAAACTCACGAAACGAATGAAAATGATTCTTGCTGGTTCCTCGATGTATATACAGGGTGTCTCAAAATTCATTCAACATCCGGATATGGGAGGTTCTTGAGTTCATTTGAAACGACATTTTAAGGAGTTATTAATGAAAAACACGAACCATTCAGAGCGTGGCTACAGCGAAAGGAATCCGACTCGGCGACAGGTTTCGCTAAGCGTGGCGTCGCACTGTGGATTGAAACAAGAAAAACGTGGACAAAAATCAATTTTTTGACTAAACGAAAAATGTAAAATTATATTATTAACTTGTTGGTAGATAAATAAGGCATCGTTTCCTGCATTTTATTTTCCAAAATTCCATACCTGTGACCCACAATTAAATGCTGAAGTTCAATAAAAATTCATAAAAGTTGCTTCTCCTGAATTTCTTAGAATATCGTTTCATTTATGACTTTATAACTTAATACACATATGAGTGAGGATTTTTTCCATGTACTTAACTGAAAGCGTGTTTCAAGACGAACATAATAACCATGGATTTTGTTTGTTTTTGTTGTATATAGCACCTACAAACATTGATGAAACAAAGAGTAATTTTCAAGCTTTTTTTCTACTCAAATAGAATTATAAACCGATTGCCGTCGATTTCCGCATTGTTTATTACACGTTACTGGTAGATATGTGTATAATAAAACTAAAAAGGTTCCAGCTGCGTCCAGCTGCGTCTGTGGATACTGTCTTACAAAAACGATGGCGCGTGAGAGAGTACGCGATTCAGTTAGGTGAGTCACCTAACGTTTGCACCTCAAATATCTCTGCTGTTTCTAAAGATACGTAAAATATGGTAAGGACAAAGTTAAATGGTACAATGGGGCTGACACGATGCCAAAAAAATTGCGTTTTTATTTCATTTCTTTTTTAGAGATATTAAGTTCACTTTGACTTTAATAATAAAGTCACTCCTTTTTAAACACCTACAATGATAGTCTCTTTCATTAAGAATTCAGTGGCTATAATTATTCAAGGTCATTCAAGGTATATATATATATTATATACATATTATATATTTTTATTCTGTGGTTGAATTTGTGACGATATAATATATTTTCAATATAATTGAAAATACAATATATACAGGGTGAGTCACCAAACGTTAGCACCTCAAATATCTTTGTTGTTTCAAAAGATACGTAAAATATGGTAAGGACAAAGTTGAATGGTACAATGGGTCTGACACAAAAACAAAAAATTTTGTTTTTATGTCATTTTTTTTGGAGATATCAAGGTCACCTTGACTTTTTTAAATGGAACCACCCTTTTTTAAACACCTACAATGATAGTCCCTTTCATTAGGAATTCAGTGACTATAATTAGTCCAAGGTCATTCAAGGTCAAGGACAGGAAAAACGTATAAAACTAAAATATGGAAGCAGCATACGTTTATCACGGTTGAGACTTGTAGGAAATAGTAAACATACAAAAGTCCTTCAATGTTATTCAGCATTCTTATTTACTATCAGTATATTTCCAAACGCGATTCCGCTATGTTATATTCAATGACTGAAAAGTGTGATATGATCACGATTTACTGTGAATGTAGAAAAAATGCAGTGCAGGCCCGACTACTTTATGAAGAAAGGTACCCCGAGCGGAACACTCCTTCTAGACATACTTTCACTAATACGTACAGGTTGTTTCGAAGTACTGGAAGTGTACATGCAAGACAGTACAAACGGAAGAATCCCACGACTAATGAAGACAATGAAATTAATATTTTAGCAGCTATAGTTGTCAATCGTCACGTGAGTACGAGAAAAATTGCCCGGGAAGCAGGCATAAGTCAAAGTAGCGTAATACGAATTCTTACCCGACATAAATTTCATCCGTTCCACATATCGCTCCATCAAGAATTGCACGGGAATGATTTTCAAAATAGAATTAACTTTTGTCGATGGGGATTGCTTCAAAATCGTTCATTTTTTTCTAATGTCTTGTTTACGAACGAAGCAACATTTACTAATCATGGCTCAATTAATCTACGTAACGCCCATTATTGGTCTGTGGATAATCCGCACTGGCTGCGAAAAATTGATCATCAAAGACTAGGTGCTAACGTTTGGTGACTCACCCTGTATATATAATATGTATTATACATTGTTTATGCATATATATATAAAAAAATAATAATATTAATATTGAATTTTCATATAAAAGAAATTATATATTGATTTTTCATATAAAAAAAATTATACACTGATTTTTTATACAAAATTTTATATTATTTGATTAACAACAAGTAAATTATACAGAATTTATTATGTAATAACAATTAATAATATCTATGTCCAAATTTGAGAAAATAATTTCTAAAATACCTTAAATAACTTTTATGGGTTTGGAATTAAGTAAAATCTGATTATCGATTTGAATTCAGCATCTCAAAATCTATAAAACGGTAACATTTTTATTAATTTAAACGTAGAAATAACTTCAAAAATGATTTTTGTCCGCGTTTTTCTTGTTTCAACCCGCTGTGGTCGCCGTTGACCGAGCCAGAATCAATCCTCTGTAACCGCGCTCTGATTGGTCCGCGTTGTTCGTTAATAACTCCTAAACAAAGTCGCGAACGTAATTTTTGCAAAGGAAAATGTTGCTTCAAATGAACTCAGTAACCTCCGATTTCCGGATGTTGAAGGAATTTTGAGACACCGTGTATAACTGACCTAACAATTCCCAACAAAGTCAAATCAAGGATACATTCTTTTTCTATCGGTTCAATAGCGAGCCGAAGAATTGTAAAAGTCTCTAGCGGATTCAAATTAAATTCGTAAATTACTCGTGAAGAGATTGACGTGAACGAGAAGAGAAAGGCCTCGTTAAAAGCGCCGAAGGAAATCATTGAACGGTATTAAAACGAGTACGACCGAACAATCAGGGTTGGCTTCGACAGGGAGGAGGGAGCTGGCTTTGACCATTTTTATTCCGTCGGCGCAATATCTTAGTTTTATCGAACCTACAAAGTTCCGGCACCTTCCCTTTGCCACCATCCCCCAATTTCCGCGGGGTGCATCATCCACAACTCGAATAAAGGTACATTCTAAGTTTCCGGGACGAATAACTCTTCCAATTATCTGTAGTGGGGACGGGATTCGCGGTGGAGGCTGGTAAACCTGATTCTGGATAAGTTTCGTGTCTTTGCAACCCCTTATCTCACTTGTACGTGTATAATTTTTCAAACTGTAGGAGATTTTTAATCCTTCTTGCACTTTTATGTGGGTTAGGATTTATCAGGGTATGCGATAAAAACACAACCGTATAGGATAATATGTAATATATATATATTAGGGTGTTCATTACAGGGTGTTCAGGCTATTGCTAGTCAGCCTTTTTGTTGTAAGTAGTAAAGATTAGAAAAAAATACTAGAGGAAAAAGTAGTATAGTATTTTATCCATAAATGTCCCAAAAGTCTGACCTATAAATGTCCCAGATCTATCCCCACTACTGCGGGGTGTGTACCTCCTTGAGGGTCTGTGAATCTCGAGAGGACTCGGTCGTCGAGAAATATGACACCTCGCGGCTCGGATATATCGGTGAGCCCGCCTAATCAGAATTTCCAACTTCATATTTTCCATTATTTTTTATGGGAATCCGATGACCATATTTTTGGCATTTTTCTAATAAAAATCATATCAAATATGATATAATTCCGATGATACTTACTTTTGTAATAGACAATGAAAGTTTCGAGCGCAAGGAAGGACAGTTGCCGGCGAGTCTTTGAAATGTGACGGCGACTGCGAATCTCTGCGTCTCTTTCTTTCCCATACGCTATCCTTCTTCGCACGCAAAACTTTGTCTATTACACAAGTAAATATCATCGGAATTATATCATATTTGGTATGATTTTAATCAGAAAAATGCCACAAATATGGTCATCGAAATCCCATAAAAAATAATGAAAATTAAAAGAGTTGAAAATTTGAATTAGCTATGTTTACATTTCTCGGCGACCGAGGCCTCTCGAGCTCGGCGGTCCTTCTCTACGTTCTGCAAAAGTCAAAGAATACTGTCCCTGGCGCATAAATGTCCCTGGCAGACCCATGCTGGGGACTTATATGGATAAAATACTGTTGTGTTTTTGATACGCAACAAATTGACATATGCATTTTTGTTGTATTTGCATTATTTTGATAAAAACCAAGGTTACCTTGATTTTTTAAAATGGAATGTCGTATTTTTTATACCATAGATCGATAGAGTACCTTATTGTGAGTATAAAAACGTTCACCTTATATGTCCTAAATGTAATAGTTAACGAGATATTATCCAAAGAAGAAAGAAAATTATTCCGATTATATCTCGTCAACTGTTAGATTTAGCACATATGGAGGTCAAAACATTTTTACTCAGAATTCGATAGTCTACCGATTCATACCGGGTGGGTCAATAACTATGTCCGCTTTGAATATTTCGTTATTTATAATAATATTAACAAATTTTTTATACAAACCTTAAACGATATAGAAGGGAGCATATTATGATACAAATATTTTCTGCGAGGGTGGAGGCATAGAGGAGAAATCAAGGTCACCTTGACTTTTTAAAATGGAAAGACCTACTCTCTATGTCATGAATCGGTACACTATCGAATTCTGAGTAAAAATGTATTGGCCTCCAAATATGTACTAAATCTAACAGTTAACAATATATTATCGAAATAATTTTCTTTCTTCTTTGGATAATATCTCGTTAACTATTTAATGTTTTTATACTCAGAATAAGATACTCTATCGATCTATGGTATAAAATATAGGAAATTCCATTTAAATAAAACAAGGTGACCTTGGTTTCTATCAAAATAATGTAAATACAACAAAAATTCATATGTCGATTTGTTGACTATTAAAAACAGTACTACATTTTCCTCTATCATTTTTTTCTAATATTTACTATATACAAAGAAAAAGGTTGGCTAGTAATAGTCTGAACACCCTCTTTTTTTTTTATTTTTCTCCCTGTCAACGCTTACATCGTCAAATAATTGAATCCAATCGAGTAATAATAATAATAATAATAATAATAATAATTATTATTATTATTATTATTATGATACTTATTAACTAGTAAAGCTATTAAAAAATCACAGCGGTTTGATGTTTCAATCTGCTCTGTCTAGTCTAAAATATGAATTTCTAAAAACTACGTATAAAGACCTAATCAAAAAACCTTTCTAGTCGTGGGAGCGGAAAATAGTCTGAACACCCTGTATATACATGTAAGTATTTATTTAACACGACTTTTGACTGTTCAACGCGATCAATTCGTACTCGATGAGACAAGACGAGGAACAAAACTATTGGGGTAGCATTTCTTTCACATGCTATTTGTACTCGATAATGCTTGTCAAGACATTATGGCTAGATACTGAGTTAATCAATGCGTTGAAATAATTAAAATTGATCATTTTATTGTATACAAATTGAAGAAGAAACAGTTTCTACTGTTACAAAAAATGCAGAATAAATTTTCTTATATTGGAACCCCTGAATCGTAAAATATATTCTGAATAATTTCAGGGGTGTGACGTAAAATCAGGATAACGAAGAAATTTATGTCCCCCAAACTTCAGCTGGAAATAAAGTGCGATGCTTCTTTGTTCTTCGTGCAATTTATGCGAACGAATGGGCTAGAGTCTCCGAGTTATTATACATGCTTGAAATTTCTGTTGTGTAGTGTTCTTAATAGCATACAAAGTGCCTCGTCTGACACCAGTGTTTTAAATGCTTCGCTCGTTTCTCATCACAAAAAGAACGATACAGAGAAAGCGTTATTAAAAAAAAGTCCGACCATGAGGTGATATGAGAGTGTTCGCATAAAGGAACTTGTAGATAATGTAACAATTCATCTCTCGCAGCACTATTTGAAATAATATATTCGCCCCATTTAAGTTAGAGGTCCGTAAAAATTAACTGTAAAAATTCTTATTTACTCACACACAGGCGCGAGTACATTTTGTAATTATCATGCAGTGTGCATTGTCCATAAAATTTCGCAAAGAAGAATAATAACGAAAATTTAGAAAAGAAGGTTTCTTCAAGGTATTAATTAATATAGGAGAATTTACAGGGAAACTTGGAACATAATGTACAGTATATAAAATATTTTATCGTCGTCAGATGGTTTCGTGGTAGTGTGCGACATGTGCAAGTTCGAAACGAGATCGGTTCTTACTTTGCGGACTCCGCTGGTACATGAAAAAGAGATAATCGAGAAACCAGTGTGTTTCGTTACGTGGACGGAGCAGTAGCGTCAGGTGCGCGAGACAAGTGAACCTAGTGGTCCGTTAAAAATGACTCGAATATAGGAAAGGGACTATCAACCGAGAAATAGAGTGATACGTTGTCGGGCAGAAACTGCATTATGTACTTACCTATCGCGCACGGCCTATCAAAGGGAACAATTTATTGAGCGCACCGTGCTGAAATGTAGCCTCGCGCGACCATTTTGTAATCTCATTCGTGCCTGTGTAACTCACTGCTGATCGTCGATAAACTTTAAATAATATTTAAGCCCCGTCGAGCTGGGACGCGTTATCGCGCTGTAAATTCACCATGCGTGGCACTAATGTCTTAATGCCTATCGAGAGACTGGCGAGGTGCTTGCACGGTTACAGTGGCGGCTCAAAAGTCAAGTGAAGGCCCCAAACAGTACAAATTTCTGGGCCCTCGGACTCAAGTTAGAAATAGCAGTTGCAAGAAAACTCTCCTACACTTAGTTCCTCGTAAAGGAAAAGGAATGCTGCGAATTTGGAACCCTATGTTATCCCAGGGGCCAGTGGCGGCCCAAGTTAAGTAGAGGCCCCAAGCGGTAAAACTTTCGGGACTCGAACTCAAGTTAGAAAAAGAAGTTGCAAGGAAACTCTCATGAACTTAATTGTTCTTAGAGAAGAATGAATGCTGCGAACTCGGGGCCCTATGTTATCCCGGTGCCCATTGGTGGCTGAATTCAACTGAAAGCCCCCTAGCGGTAAAAATTTCGGGGCCCCTGAACTACAGTTGGAAATACGAAGAAAACTCTTATTGATGAATTGTTTAGATTTCGCTCCAACCCTAGCTAATCTACATTTCACATTGAAGAGATGGATCATTTAGAAAGCAATCTGATTAATTAAAAGGGTATATCGAAGTTTTAATCATTTAGGCAGGGAAGATGTTTCAGAAGAGACAAGTAAGAAACAGATACGATTCCGATCGAATCAGAAGAAGTAAACCCGTCGTCGGTACCTTTGTGGGAGATGGTCCATGGTTTCTTACGGGGATTACTATATCCGGCTACAAATATGTCGATGTAAATGCGTGGCACGATTGCTCGCATTAATTTACAATGTTCTGGCAATAGCTCTTATCACGACGCGTCCCCTATCTCACGTTTCCATCAGCAATCTCGCAAGTTGAAATAACGCGGGGCACGCGATCGATGTCGGAACAAGTGGGTTATCTCTATACATAATATGTACACATATATGTCTTTAATAAACAACGCTTAATATAATAAAATACATCGTTACGCTCTATCTCTCATACATGATCGTGCATCGCATCCCGACTAAGATTCGGGACGGCACGAACTACTTTTAGATCCCGGGATCATTGCGCTGGGATCCAAAGAAAGACAAATCATAAATATTTGACCTGAATTTCGACGAGCTCAGAAGAATAATCTTGAGCACTGTCAAACTTTTGAAAGCATTGCAGACTGTTGCAACCCTCTTGCTTGCAGAGATTCGGGATTCGAGTGTATGCATGCAACCGGTTTCCAAAACCAGGGAAGTAGAACCAGTGTGCGGAGGCATAATGGGAAGAGAATGGAATCCGTATTCAAGCGGCGTGTCTCGATTCGAAAAATGTTGCTAGGCGTGCTGGTAGGTTGAGGCTAGCATGTATCCTTGAAGGATCTCTCGAGCTTGTCCTGGTTGCTCGTAGTTGGAGAAATCCCATCCGATCTCCCGTCAAAATTGAACCATAAGCCTGACATTGCTGGCTCGTAACAACGATAACGGGCAGGATAGACGGGTTCGAGTACCGATACGATTTCGATCTGATCGAAACAGTCGAGGCTTCCAGCATTACGACACCCGAATGCAGCCGTGCAGCATCCTGAACTTTGGCTGGGAAGTTGCTCTGAATTATGCAGCTGCAGGCGGTCGCCTATGAAGCCCTCCAGTGTCTCACCTTCTCTCTCCCTCTCTCTCCTCTCTGTTTCTCGCACACACACCATTCATTCCGAGCCCTCGTTCCTCTCGCAGCAAGAAGACCCTGGGGAAACCATGGCTTCTGCTATAGTAGGAAGCTTGTCCCCCCGTTATGCCCCACAACAGCACTGAAGACAGGTTTATTTCCTCCTGCTTAATCGCTGGGAAATACCGGACCTGGTGTATTCAACCGCTTCCTGTCGCTCGGAATTACCGGACCTTGAAGGAGCTGGCTGGATTAATTGTTCCGCTGGTCAATTTACCCGAAGACGAACGCCGAACTTCGTCGGATCGCAGGCGCCGCAACAAGGTACCGGCTTGCGTTAGACTACCTTTCAGCCATTCGATGCGAAACTGACAGATTTTTCCATACTTACGTCCATATTAAATGTGTTTGTTGATTATCGCGATCGTAAGGTAGTACATATATAACTAGAAGTGTTGATGATCTCGGCACAAAGGTTCGATCAGAAATTAAATTAAACTAGCACAATTGCTGTAATTTAATTTCTGATCGTACCTTTGCGCCGAGATCATCATACTTTATGTCCATATTTTTGTGACTGTAAGCAAGAACGCCACATATAGTAAACACTCTATAAACGCAACAGCCTCGGGGGGATTTGGTTGCGTGTATCGTGTACAGCTTTGTTACGTTTAAAGTTTGGATCACTGGTTTCTCATTCTAGCAATGTTTCCCTGATTTCTTTTTAAAGTGTATATCTCTTTCACTTTGTGTAACATTACATATTTATATAATTAACGTGAACAATGATAGTGCTGCACTAAACTGCGACAATTCTGTCATGATTATCAAGAATATCTTGTCGAACAAGTATCACAATGGTCAAAGGGGTATAATCTATTAAAAAAAATATTTATGGCTTATGACAATTTTCGAAAAAGGCTGGAACATAAAATTGTTATTTCTTTAAACCCACAAAGCCTGTTTCTGTTAAGAATAGGATTTCAATTAATTCCAGGTTGTTCAAATCTGTATAGAAAAATTGTAGAATCTAGCCGCGGCATATTGAATGTGGACGCATTACTTATGACTTATTAATGAAACATGCCATATTGCTGTACGTCGGAATTACGCATCCTGCTGAACATTCAAGCATTTATTTATATACGCATTCATAAAATCGAGCAAGCATTTTACAAGCATTGCCAACGTTCGACGTATCGAAGCATAGATGAATGCTCGTTTGAATTTCAATTTTGTCAGGGACAGGGGGGGGGTCGTTCGTTTGGTCTCTAAACGCGGCATGAGAATTCGAGACGGAGATCGTTAGCCAAGCTGCACCGCGATTGAGCCAGGTAATCCAAATCCTATATTCGATAATCCGAGTGTGTATTCGCTTGTCGAGCGCCGAGGACGAGTTTTATATTCCCAGAACCGCCTGTCCAAGGAAGAGAAAGAACGTGCCGTCAGCTGCGCGCGGTGCGTGTTCGGCATGCGTGAATCGAACTGCGAACGGAGACAGTCATCGCCATCATGATCGTCATCATCTTTGTTTATCTTTGATCAAACAAAAAGGTAATCCTTCCTTGTTTTTCGTAAAATTAATATTAGGACTTGCTGGATTTTAATTCCGCATTCTGTGGGGGATGTTTCAGAACTAAGTTCCCATGTCTACTTTGGAATTTATTTAGCGTAATAACAATAACCATTTCAAGAATGAATCGTTCATCTTTGATCAAACAAAAATGTAATCCTCCCTCGTTTTTTCTAAAATTAATAGTAGGACTTGCTCGGTTTGAATTCTGCATTCTGTGGGGAGGGGGGCGGGGGATGTTACAAAACTAAATTCTAATATTTAATGACTCTGTAGTGACTCTGAGTCTCGAGTGCTAAGCATGAAATATAAAATGCAGCACGATGGGAAAATGCTATAAAAGCACACAAGATTGAAACTTGAATTTACTCTCTAAACTTACTCTGTTGGTGCATGTTTCCAAGAGGTGGATAACGCGGAAAGGTCCAAAAATCTGTTAGTACTTGTTCGAATATTTACGTTATACGAACCGTGTTTGGAGAGACCGGTATAGGTATCGATCCCCCTGTTCGTTTGGAAAACTAAGAGCGGTGAAATATATTATTATCATTATTATATGTGTACTCGTAGAGACGCCAAAGGCGGCGTATTCGAAAACCTCTCGCGATCACATGCAAAATTGGAATCCGATTCGTTGACACGACAAACTCTTCATCAGCCGTCATAAAAATTTGTTACGGTTGAATAATTCCTACCGTGATTAAAGTTGTTTACGATAGTCGCGCGTAAATGTGTGTCATTTCGAACACACGCGCGCATACGTGTATCTCTACTTTTAATATGAAATTCCTAAAAGGCCGAATATGAATTATTGCGAATTTTATTTCAGAAAAAAAGGGGGGAAAATGCAATGTGACACGTGTTTCTATAAACAAATTATTAATTATATTTCATGCTGTACAACGACTAAAAGAAATATTTTCAAAGAAAAAATATTCTTTCGAAAGGGTGATCCCTCGACGAGCATTTTTAAGAGAACAACGCAGTTCAGCGGATACGAAGGTCGTCTCAGTATTTTTAAACGGATCGATACATTTTTGTCTACTCTAATAATCGCGTCAAGGATGAGTGCAACAACCTGAATAGTTTACGTTGGGAATAAAGGGGGTGAAACATTTTTCAGTTATGACGTTACACGTTTATAAATAGACTGTAGATGCATTTTATAATTTTTTCTAGACAGATTTTAAGAAAGTGGAATGATGTATATTTCACGGCGGACTGAAATTAATGTTTACAATGAATTTTCGTGATTGATGAAGGTTCATTAATAAGTCATAACAAATTCGCTCAGCATTCGATAGACCGCGGATGTTCTTCATCTGTTCTTCACAGAAACAGCTTTAAAACTAATTATAAATAATTTTATGTTCCAGCCTTTTTCGAAAATTTTCATAAGCCGTAAATGTATAAAGATCCGCGCTCTACTTATGAATATTTTTTAAAATAGATTATACTCCCCTGAACACTGTGGTACGCGTTCGAGAAATATCAATATAATCATTGTTCACGTTAATTATGTAGGAATATCGAGAAATCGAGAATCGAAACAGCGACATTTCTGAGTGTGAGTATGTGTGAAGATGTGTGATTGCGTGTGAATGTGCGTGAGAGTTGAATGTCTGTTGTCTTTCGTTTGATGTATTGAAAACTATCAGTTGTCTTCTGTACGTCAATGAGAATTGACATAAATAAATTATTAAAATCCTTCATATTTGGGGGCTCGTCATAATATGGGCTCTATAAATATGCAATGTTACACAAAGTGAAAGACATATACATTTTAAAAAGAAAACAGGGAAACATCGCTAGAATGAGAAACCAGTGATCCAAACCATAAACGCAACAAGGCCGTACACGATACACGCAACCAAATCCCCCCTAGGACTGTCGCGTTTATAGAGGACTCACTGTAATTCCGGAATAATTTTTTCGAATTTCTGTTGGCATCGTGGTAAACGCGGGCACTCGTTCACGAGCTTTAACAGATCGTGTGATCCGATACACAAAGGCCGTCGACGAACGTACTCTTCTTTTTTGTTCATGAAAAATTGATCACAAATAACACGCTGCAGATATACGAATCTATAAAACACCTCGTCAATTTGTTTTATCGGCTGTATGAATTACGGCGAACACGAGGGACTACGGCTTTTCAGGTGTTTTGTTGAAATTTACGCTGTATTCAGGGGAGAGAACGAGTCGGAGGGTTGGATGACGCGCCTATAGGCTCTCTCGGGGTTGTTGATCGGGCACGCGAGAAAATACGTGTGACAGGGTGCACGAATATTTCTAAAATCCCTTTGATATTTCCGCACGCTCGAACTGGTTTACCAGAATCGTGGAAAACGTGCGATTTCGTTACCTGCCCACATATATGACCTTTATACTATAAAACACTGTTCTTCCCTTTTCTACCCCCCCCCCCCCCCCCCCCCCACGACAAACGCGTTTCGAACAAAAATTAGCACAATATATTTTTATCAATTTTCCAAATATTTTGCCAAACCTCAGGCAGCTCGATTATCTGCCATTTTTAATCCCCAGGACATTTTGGATTCAATCTTCGTGAAAAGTAAAAAGTAAATGATTTTACACATTTCTGATTTATTTATGTTTATTTTTCTGAGAATATTGTTTAAATTTTTTAAAATATTTCTCGCTTAAATAAAACACAAAAACAGACCTTCTTTCAATTCTTTCATCTCAATTTACAAAAGTTATGCAGTGAAGGGTTAAATAAATATAGGTGTCAAAGTTCATTGCCATTTATATCTGTGCTGTTAACTCTCTAGAAAATATAGATAAAGGAATAACCAGCATTATATTTAGATTTTTCCTTCGTTCGAGTGCAGAGGGTTAAAGCTAAATGAAATAACAGTAAATTGTTACAAAAATCCGAATGGATAGAATGACAAAATCGATAAGGCAGTAGATGGACAATGAGAAACAATTTTTAGTAGAAAATGCGAAGAGGAATCGAAAGAACGAGTAACATGTCCGTGAACGAATATACACGTAAATATCAATTTCCCGTTACCGTTGGTGAAACAACTTTGCACAGCAAAACCAATTTTCTGGTGTTAAGTAGAAAAGCATCAAGATAAACTGTTTACCGGAGTGTCTGCCAGGAAAAAGAACGAAGAAAAGGGACGGATAGACTGCAGACCCATTTAGAGCGGCGTACAACCGCGTCGTTGTTTGTCTTAGCGAGGGATCGGACTTCTTCTGGACCTAACGTAGAATCCCTTCCGGGAAACAGTAACGGAAGCCGTCATCAGTTTTAAGTATTTACGTTCTCGCCGCCAACAGCCATTCTGACGAACAGAACACTTCAAGCATTCTTGCGGTCGTGATACAAAAATAATCTCCGGCACACGATACTTTTACACTATCCCTCCGCTCGCATATGTATCAGCGAAATAATCCAATGTCATTCTTTGATCGTGATTACTCCAAAATATTAACTGCGATAAACCTAGAAACATTATCTGCTCGAAGAATATTATCCGACCAAAGCTTTATTTTTAATTTATATATCTTTCGGATATTATGAATTTTATTCTCGCCGCCACGGTTCGATCATTTTTCTACACAACAAATAGTTATTTTGTAGGAATACTAAACGCTGGATTCGAATTTGAATCTCCCGGTTCAAGAACCACGTTAGCTATTAAAATAAGCATATTGATTGTTCCTCTCTACATGCGCAAATCAATTTTTATGTACCGGAACGTGACTTAATGACAAGAGCGAGTTTTCAAATATTTAAAGCAAAAACTACTTATGGATTAATTAATCCAATGAATCGCATTATTGCAACAATCATGCACTATTTATATGAGTATTGATTTTTTCATTGAATCTTTATAAAATTTTCAAATGCAACTACGCAGGATTATATAATACCATATCGCTTATATCATTATTCAATTTTTTTGTGCATGTCCCTTCTTTGTTATTAGGAGAGTAGTCTTGTATCTTTTTATCTTTTTTTTTATAGTGAACACTTATGTAAAAGGGCTTCAGTCCGTTTATAATAAATAATAATAATATCAACGGACCTTAATTTCTACATGGAACGTCTGTTGAATTATTTAATAACGATTAACCCTTTAGTGTCTAAACGTATCTAACAATCTTGCAGTTATGTGTTGTTGTTTTTTGAAATTATTTATTTTACTTAGTTTAAATTTTCAGAACAAACTTTTTTATTTGTCTTTAATTACTGACGGTTCTTATATCGTAAGTACCTTTTTTTAAACTCCCGAAAATAACAAAAGGAAAAAAAATGTAAAATGAGTTATCGTGTTTCTTTTGACAATAATATATAATAAATGAATTACTTAATGATTCAAATTTGATTTTTTTTTTATATTTATCAAATTTGGGCATTAAAGTGTTAATTAGACTGCGCAGTGGCGCATTATCACTAGTTGAGGCCTTGGGCAAAGTAGAATTTTCCCATAGTCCAAACTAAATAACTTTCACCTTGGTAAAAATAAAACAATTGTTAGTTGGAACCTAGAATTGTTAGAAATATAATTAAAATTACCGCGACATTTGATCGGCACGGTGGACGCAGTCCATTGTAACGGTTTTCTTTTCTTTCGATCGATAATTGTTGATCAAAAGTAAATGGAAGGTCTATTTTTTCTTTTTTACCAACAGTTTTGATTGGTATGCAAATAGCATTGGTATGTTGGATCTCTGTCTATGTTTCAAATTTTAGCGCCATTTATTTATTGGCCAATACGGAGATCGATGTCCTTTGATTCTTAGTAGTTTCAAATCGTCACGTTTGCCCAGTCCACATGTCACCGGAATGGAATCAACATGCGTTTCCACAAACTTTAAAGAATTTAAATTAATAACTAATTTGGGTTAAGCAAATGAGTATTCATACAAGTTATAATTTTTTTGTATTTTTTTTTCTTTCTCTTCTGATTGGGTTTTTCAGATGTTATTTCCTTTTCCTGCATTTGGTCTGACAACCATGTACTAATTAGAAACGAATTCTTACAGACGCAATTACAATGAAATAATTTTCTTGAAAATGATCCAAATCGTGGATCGAAACGTCGAAATATTTCATGTTTTGCAAAATAGCTTAATTATTGTCAAGAATGATCGTGCCAGCGCGCTCATAACATTCAAAGATTAATCACTGTCCATGCAGAACACACACTGTATGACAAGAATCGCGGCTTTACTGTATTATAAATTTTCCCAAGCGAGAGTTTGAAATTTTTTATGAGAAAAACGTAGAATTTGGATCTTTGGATCAAATTGCTATAAAAATGCTAGAGTATAGTTGAATTTTGGTGTTGCCATTTCAATTTATTTCAGGTCTACAAAGGCTACGGGAAATAACATTTAATTAGTTTCCACTTTCTTCGAATTTGCATAGAAAGATAAAATATTACATAAACACTAATCTGCACTAATAAATATTAGTAAGTGGTATAGACACGTGGGGGTTGAAATGTGTACGAATATTTTTCATGCAGACTGTAAACATAAAGAAAAAATTAGTAACTGGACAATCGTTTAGTCAGGGCTCTCTTCTAGAAGAAGAAAAACCACAGCGTCTCGAGGGGATTGAGACCAAGGGGCCACGGTAGAGTTAGGAAGTTGGCTTTTAAATTAGCGCCGCTTGCACGGAAATTGATTAGATTCGGTGACTAAACAAGATTCCCGGACTTGTCTCCGGTGACGACAAAATTTCTTGCGGAGGCGTTCGTTCTGTCTGGAATAACGACTGGACGTGGCGAGGCAGAGTAGGAGAGGGGGCGGGGGCAGGTGGTTACCGTTAGCGCAAACCGAGGAGAGATCACTTGCTGGTACAGTGACGGATTGTAACGTGGAGGCAGCTAACAATAAGAGAGGTGGATGCGGTTCGAGCATGGCCAATAAAAGAGAAGAGAGACTCCTTGCCGCGTAATACCGCGGCTAAGAAAGATTAATTTCTCATTCGCTGGGACGTCTTCCCCGAGAGACTATAATTTCTTGACTTTTCTAATTGCGATAGAATTACCGGCTTCCAAATTGGACAGAGACTAACTGTCCTCGTTCACTCCGTTGGGGAACGTTTTACAGACATTTTTGCACGTTCGATCAATCCTCCTCACTACGAATCTCGTCGTACTGGCGACATTTATTTGTTTAAGTTATAAACAAATACATCAAATTACTTCAACTTACTTTATTTTTTCTGTTTTCAGACACGAGAGGAATATTTACTATTTCATTAATTTCGGCTTATTTATTTATAATTTATTAAAAATTATTATTTAATAAAATTAAATATTATTTAATAAAAATTTATTTTATAATTTACGTTTATTCTTTAACTTGTATATAAATAAGTGTGCAATATCTTACGAACAAGTTAATGTTACACAGCGGATTTATTTATAATTTATTAATCCTTTCGTTCTTTAACTAATCCACCGGGTGGAAGTCTCGTACGTTGCCGAAACACCAAGTCTTATTCGTTATATACCTCCTCTACAATAGCAGATTTAAGCAGTAATAAAACTTTGTTTATGAATATCTCAAAAACTATTGAGCGTTAGCGTCTATAATGGTATATATTCGTAAATGGGAGATCGAGATCTATAAGAATAACATAGTCTCAACTAAATCGGTGTAGCAACGTTCTTGCACTCTCTTTGTTAGTAGCACAAAATATTATATACACATTCATATAATATTAAAAAGAGATTCAATTTCAATATACATCCAATATTTATTGTATATTAAGTAACAAATATTTCTTTTTAAGTATGCAGGAAATATCTATTTCATGTTACGAGAAAAATACTTTTTTCTAAATAATATATGGATCTTTATTTCATATTAGAAGTAGAATATTTTTACCTAATATACAAATAATATTTATTTCATATTATGAAAAAAATATTTTTTTCTCATTATAAAACAAATCTTTATGTAATATCAAAAATTATATAAAATTATATAATATAATATAAAAATTTCTTAATTGTAATAAGGTCCTTTGGAAGATAAAATGGAATATTCCCTCAAGCAGTGCACAGAAAGTAATAGATATTCATAGTTTCTAATTTTTATTATAACTTTCTCTTAAATTTGAAAATTTTATTGAATGTTATTTAAATATTGAATTTATATTTTTCAAATATTGGATTCACATTTACTTTATATTTTTTAAATATCTAGTTTATATTCTCTAAATATTTAGTTTATATTTTTTAAACATTCAATTTATATTTCTTGTGTATACAATATTGAATAACATGTATACAATATTCAGATCCAATATTTTTCTCATATGAAAAAATGTGGCTTAAAAAATATTTTTCCAATATTTGAAAAAAATATTTTTCCAATATTTTTATTCTACTAGGGATATTCTTGAGATTCTACTTGAAAAATATATTTTCCACACAGAATGCACTATAATATAAATAAACGCTCAATTGAACGGATTGAGACGATCTTAATGCACACTCGGTACGTCTAAAAGTAGAAACTCACGGCTACAAAGCGATTTTCGATAGCTCAAGTTCGGAATTGTGACGAAACATAAAAGCCAGGGTACTGCAATTGATAAATCGCATCAGTTCATCCTTCAGAGACTCGAAAAGAGAGAGGATTTCTTTCTATCCTAGAACCCATCCGACTTCTTATCGTACACTATTTTCTTTAGCGAGATTTCTCGCTGATAACTTACCAAACGTGCAATGTTGCTCGACGAAAGTAAATATTTGTTAAATCTTATAATATTCTACAATATTTTTTCTACTGTTTACAATTATTTCTAATGTCTACAATTATTTTCTACTGTGACGAAAGTAAATATTGTTTATACATTGATTCATATATTGTTTGTATATTGCAGCAAAGATGCATGGTCTAAACTGTTTGCTATGAAACTCGATGTTGCGCGTGCTAACAATGTAGTCTGAACCTTCCAACAGCCACGTAAGTGTGCAATGTGCACGCAAAGCGGTTTTACAAGGATAATGCACGCAAATCCTTGTGTTACGGTTTCAGTCCTCTGAGGTGTGGTATGCTGGTATAATTTATATGTACATTACTTTGCAAAAGAAAAAAGCAACCAGTATAATTATAAGAAACAATGACAAACAATATCTTTATGTTTAAAAGAAAAAAATTAGATCGCTTGGATTTTTTAAATATTAAATTGTATTTTTGATTTGATAATGTTGTAGCTGGTGTTAAAACTTCAGAATTCAGCGATGTATCATATTATGACCTTGACAGTGTTAATAACGTTGTAATACTTTGGACAATATTAATAATGTTGCAATAATAATTTCTCTTAATTTGACGAAAAAATGTTTGAAATAAAAGTTCAGTGCTATTCACGTAAGTATAAACTGCAAATTGCAGTTAGGCAAAAAATGTATTTAGATACAAATTTCGGATCACAGATAACACTGACCAACAACAAAAATGTTTGTATACAACTGTTGGGTGGATCTTATAGAGGTTTTCGCGCTGATTCTGAATCTGACCATAATCAGGATTGTGCGAGAACTCGGATTTCTCGGGTTTGGAACGGGTCGGGAAATCTCGGCCGAGACGGGTCGGGTTCCCGAAAGTGCGATACGTTTCGGGTTCCCGAAATTCTTCGGGACCCCGAAACTCTTCGGGATTCCGAAGCGTTTACGGGTCTTACTCGCCTATGGCTCTTCGAAACGTGATCCCAAGAGTGCTCTCTCCCTCATAAATTTTTATTTAGTTTTTTAATATGGATATGTTTAAAAATAATTTCGATTTGTATCAATTTATCCTTAATTTAAATTGTAGTTTTAACGATCATGGAGCAATTCAAGAAAACTTTATCGAACAATTCTATAATAGTTCTTCCGAAAAAGACAAAAAAATGTAAAACATAAACTGAGAAAGTTTTGTGCCAACTTGTGTAATAGATGGACTGCAGCAAATCGCAAGAGGGATAATTTCGAAAAGAGAAATAAAAATGGCTGGAAACAAAGCTAGTTTTTCTCGCGGATACTGAAATAGTGCCAGGCCCAAAGCCCTTTTCCGAATGTTCTCAAAGGCATAAAATGCGCATAACTGAGAGCCTTGCTAATGATTTTTCAGCCGAAAAATCTTCTCTTCGACCACAATTAATTTAAAAAAAAAAAACAAGACCTATTTCCTGAAATAATAAGTGATCTCAGTGAAGAAAATTGGGACGAACCTATGGAAACAGAATAAACCTGATTCACTTGTTGGACTTGAACGATTTTCAGTACATGTACTTTACATAATAGGGGTAAAAAGTCTGCAAAGTTTTAATCCAATATCTTCAGCCAATGAGAAGTAATCGCCATGTCCGTTTATTTGCATTGTTCGCAATTGTTTCGCATTGTTCGCATTGTTTGCATAAACTATATTACAACTTTTTGAAAGTGACAATTGCTTTGTTTTGATTTTTTTTTTGATCGGACCTGTGCGCCGATATCATAAATTAATTTCTATTAATTCGTACGATCGACGAAACGGAATATTAATCTTGGTTAAGATTTTAATCGATTAACGTCCAACTCTGGCCTACAGCGCCTAATCGAGGCTGCCGACGATTTTCGCTCATGCCGATTTTGATTGCCCGCATTAGTTCCACGGACACCTTATGCAAACGATGCCTCGATCACGATCACGTTCGAGTTTCTATTTAACGCTGACGACGTGCGCTCGTAAACGAACCGCGCGATTCGCGTAACGTACGCGCGCCCTAAGATTTCCATAATACATGCAATCTACGACGAGCGTGCTCCTGTAAGACCGTGTTAAGAGCCACTTACCCTTAAATTACGATCCATCGGTGTGCGCAGCTACCAACAAATCGGTCCCGATTATCAGGCGAAACGAATGTTATACCCGTGGCGATGGCAGCGCGTGTACCAAAGACATCGATAACGATCGACGTTGATCCACGTTAATTAGGCGGCGCGTTACAGGGATATGGGTTCGTGGAAGTCGATGTAACTCTCGTATCGATATAATTGCTGGACTATCGACGACGATTCGACGCTTTGAGATGACACGATTGTGTGCTCCCTTTAGAACTTAAGGATAACGCAAGACGTAACAGAACAGCCCCTCCGGCTTTCAAAGAGGAAAGACGTTTCTCGTTTCGAAATGGGACCAGAAAAGTCTTATTATAATAGTGCGAAAACCCCCTTTTGGATACTTTATAAATAAATTGAAATTCTCTGTTTTTGCAACATTTTTTTACTAGTCTTTTTACTTCAATTGAGAAATTGGATGATTTCTAATTCAATAAAATATAGTATTATTTCAGTGGAACATCCATTCTTCGATGGTTAAGAAGGAAGTAAAGATTACTTGAACAAATATATTCCGTTTATTTGAATTGTGCGTGTATAGGGGCGCAGTGAAGTAAATGCAAATTGAATGCATTTTAGTGCATTAAAGGCATGGACATTATTTTCGATTTCATTGAGTTATGCTTAATGAAAATTTCATATCAATAAGGTAGATGTAACCTAACAAAATTAATGTAAACTAATTGTGAGTTACGCACTAACTTATACAGTTTGTAGTGTGTTTATGCTATATAAATATTATTATTATTATTTATTTATTTATTATAGACGGACAGAAGCCTTTACAAAAAAAGAAAGATACAAGACTACTTGTCTAATAAGAAAGAAGGGGCACCCACAAAAAGACAAAGAAAAAAAAGGAAGAACAAAATAATACTGGTACAATCGATAGGTATTATATGGTATTATACAGGGTGAATCCGCAGAAACAGAACACCTAAATATCTCCATTACTTTTCGTTGTACAAAAAAACTTCGTAAAACAAAGTTACACTGTTTGAAGGGTCACATGTAACGGGGTGTAAGGGAAAAATTTTTCTATTTTTCGTTAACGTAATGTTGTAGCTGATAAAACAACGAATTTATCCAAGTAACACAATATGACCTAGAAATGACCTTCAACCCACAAAAATCGCATAAATAAAATTCAACGTGTAAGATTCATTTGCTTCATTTCTGTTACGCAAAATGTTCAAAAATATTCCCTTGAGCTGCTACACATTCAAATGTATCGCAATACACAACATAATAACAGATTCGGTGTTGACAGGAAGACATTTATGAAACGGAAACTGATGGACAATTACGATTAGTAATCGTACCTTGTACAACCGCACTACTTCTCTTAAACACTGTCGACTTTCTCCATGAATGAAAATCATATCAATTTTATCTTCCTTCGAGTAACGCATTGTGAAACGTTCATCGATAAACTGATAGATTAGAAATCTTAGAAACAAAGGAAATCTGATAGCAATAAGGTCTTCAGGGTAATTTGTAGTTGATAAACACGATTCTGTACGAAAGCATAGGTGAAGGTACATCATAAATGTCATCCTGTCGACACCGAATCTGTTATTATGTTGTGTATTGCGATATATTTGAATGTCTAACAGCTCAGAGGAATATTTTTGAACATTTTGCGTAACAAAAATAAAACAAATGTATCTTACATGTTGAATTTTATTTATTTGATTTTTTGGGTTGAAGGTCATTTGTAGGTCATATTGTGTTAAATGGATGAATTCGTTATTTTGTCAGCTACAACATTACGAAAATATATCATTCCATTTAAAAAAACATCGATGACCTTGAAATCTCATTAAAATATAACCTGGAAAATTTTTTCCCTTACACCGTTACATGTGACCCTTCAACAGTGTAACTTTGTCCTATGAAGCTTTTTTGTACAACGGAAGCTAATGGAGATAATTAAGTGTTCTGTTTCTGCGAACTGACCCTGTATATGCACAAGGACTAGCGTTGAAACCAAATTGATTATTTTATTTTGTCCTAAATCCTAGTTGATTATTAACGGAATTCAATTTCCAATTGCCGAGGTGGTCTCAGTAAGAGATTTTATTTTTAGACAAGAAAATTGAAAGAAATTAATTAAAAAATGATTAGAAAAAATATGTTCATTACGATAGTTATTAGTAGGAGGGAATATAATTTTTTAATTATGACTCGATTTTATTATACATAGAGATATAATAAAAATAATTTCATAAGAAACTGGGGGCTCGCCAACGTATGATGGAACTATGAATTGTGGAATAAAATTATGAAAAGAAAAGTAAAAAGGAATAAGAGTAATGAACTAAAAACAATCAGAATAAATGTAATTTTCTCTCTCTCTCTCTCTCTCTCTCTTCGTTTCTCTCACGCTCAATTTTCGGTGCCTTTCAGTAAACAACTCGCTTCTCAATTTTCGGTTCCCCTTCGGAAAGCAACCCGCTCGGCGTTTTAGGGCGACAGAAACCACAAAACTATTTTATATAATAGAAAGATGATTGTATAGCTATCTTTAGCGAAGCACAAATTAAAATAGGAGCTGCACGAAGTCGAAATAAATTCAATCTTGTCATTTTTATAAGAGAAGTTACTTTTAAGGTTATCTAATAAAGTCTGATTTCTGCACGGTTCCATTTCCCATTACATACTGCGTTTGGTTAAAGGAGAATCACACTTTTTCGTATTGCGTTGTGCACTTCCGTGTTCCGATCGTTCGACGCACTCGCCTCTTTCGCTCGTATTAATTGAACATCGATATTTCGTGATAATGGAGGCAGATATCAGACGATATGGAACGATCTGTTTCGCTCAAAGCCTCTACCTTTGAGAATTCGCGTAACCTATCGGGAAAAGCATATATGTATGTACATACGTACATGTGCGATATACTCAATAATGAAGCCATTAAAATATCAACGCTAATTAAACGTCCGAAGAGACATATGCATAGTCAGTGTCCATAATACTCGTTTTCTTTTTCATTCAATCATCAGTCTGGAAAACTATCAAACCGATGAAAAGGAGTTTTTGCGAGCTTATAGCAAAAACATAAAGAGTATCTACTAAAAATGTCATTTGAAAACAATGTTTCTTTTTCACCATTTATTTTGCAATTGTTTTAAACCAATGTCTTGTTTTCATTGCGTGCCACTTGTTTTATATAATGTAGCTTTGAGGAATAAATAGTTTGTTTTATTGCAACAACCGTATTTTATATTATGTTATTTAATAACGTGAATATACTTATTATTTATTTATTATGATGAAGGGGCGAATTTGCGATTTTTTTATTCTTCATTTTCGTCGAGAACCACCCCTTAAAATCCCTTCCACCTGTAGTCGCACACCCTGTGTTATATATTTAAAATATTTATATTTGTATTATAGTACAATGTTAGTATACTATTATATTTATTAGTATATATATTTATTGTATTTTTATAATTAGTATATACAGGGTGTCCCAAAATTCGTGTAGTTCCCGGAAATGGGTGGTTCCTTGGGTCATTTGAAGCGACATTTTCCTTTACAAAAATGGCACCGGCGTCTTCGTTTAGAAGTTATTAACGAAAAACACGGACCAATTACAGCACGACCTGGGCAGTGCGTTGGCGGTACGCCGTGACATCGCAACGAACAAGAGTTTCTCGATTATGTGAATGCTCACCGATTTCAATGAGCTTTGGATATGTGGTCAAGACCATTATTCTGAACAACATTTCTCTTTACTTGTCAGAATAATGGTCTTGACCACATATCCAAAGCTCATTGAAATCGGTGAGCATATATATACAGGGTGTTCGATTACAGGTGGGAGAAAATTTAAGGGGTAATTCTCGACGATAATATAAGATGAAAATGAAGAATAAAAAAATTGCGATTTCGGCTTCGTTAATTAGCTATTTGCAATTAAAGATTGGCCCAAAAAGCGGCAACATTTCGACACAGCTGTACGTTGCGCACGTCACACAGTATATGTTGATACTCTCGTATCAAGTGACAAACGCATACCTTGGTTCTTATTTGGGGCCCCAGCGAGGTGAAAATGTTTTAATAAATAGCTGGACGACA
Source organism: Lasioglossum vierecki (assembly GCA_028455595.1). Classification (NCBI taxonomy): domain Eukaryota; kingdom Metazoa; phylum Arthropoda; class Insecta; order Hymenoptera; family Halictidae; genus Lasioglossum; species Lasioglossum vierecki. The sequence goes on along the minus strand of CM052335.1, from coordinate 3,724,909 downwards.
TTGAACCTACCTACTCGTTAAAATCCACAAGGGCATTTCTAATATCCGCCCTATGGAATTATCGAGTAGAAGGGGTCAATGCCCTTTCACTTTTAAATTCTTCTCACACAAATACACAAATCCTTATTCTGCACTATAATTTTTCATAAAACCGAACTTAAATACTGGAATAAACACTCTAGCACTATTTACAATGTCATACACACGCACTACGAGTTTACTGAGTAGATTGAGGAGAATGTAAAGAACTGGTAATCTATTAATTTTGAAACACTGCACTTTATTTTAAAGCGAGACTCGCTCATAGACGGAAAGACATCTTGAGGTCGTAAAAAATCGTTGTAACAAACGTTAGATATTTGGCGATCACAGCCAGAATGAGAAAGAATCGCGATGTTCGCTGAAACAGGACACACATAAGATGGCATAGTAACGCGCGATGTTTGCGCGGTCGTTCGCTGTAAATCGGCGGGCGTTTTCTGTTGTAGATCGGCATTTGTTTTATCGATTGGGGTCAGGCATTGACCTCATCAGCTGTCTTGAATTAATGTGCATACGGATGCTAGCTTGTACGGACGATTCTTCTCGCACGCGTCGAAGATTTCCGTTTGCAGAAATCGCATGACCTCAAACATATCCGTTCCGTCAGTGAATCGGTCCTCATGCGAGTCTCGCGTCGAAAATCAAGTTCAATAAAGTGCAGTGTTTCAACATTAAAGGATTACCAGTTCTTTACATTCTCCACATTCTTCTGAGTAAACTCGTAGTGCGAGTGTATGGTATGGTAAATAGTGCTAGAGCGTTTATTCCAGTATTTAAGTTCGGTTTTATGAAAAATTATAGTGCAGAATAAGGATTTATGGATTTGTGTGAGAAGAATTTAAAAGTGAAAGGGCATTGACCCCTTCTACTCGATAATTCCATAGGGCGGATATTAGAAATGCCCTTGTAGATTTTAACGAGTAGATAGGCTTAATGTCGTCCATGTATTTATTAAATATTTTCACCTCGTTGGGGCCCCAAATAAGAACCAAGGTATGCATGCGTTTGTCACTTGATACGAGAGTGTCGCGCGCCTGTGTGACGTGCGCAACGTACAGCTGTGTCGAAATGTTGCCGCTTTTTGGGCCAATCTTTAATTGCTAATAGCTAATTAACGAAGCCGAAATCGCAATTTTTTTATTCTTCATTTTCGTCTTAGATTATCGTCGAGAATCACCCCTTAAATTTTCTCCCACCTGTAGTCGAACACCCTGTATATATATATGTATATATATTACAAAAATACAATAAATATACATACTAATAAATATAGTAATATACTAACATTGTACAATAATCCAAATATAAATATTGTACTGGTGTTGTTGGTGTACTATACGAATCACTAGGCTGGAGTGCAAATCCATTTCGAAGTGATTAATATAGAATATATTAATTCATTATACATGATATTGTATTTAGACACGGTTTGTTCTAACGAACGAGGTTAACTGCAGTTGCACAGCGTAAAATCTGATGAATATTTGATTGGATTGACAATGAAACATCGTTCTGTCGAGTATCGCGGCTACACGTGTAGATGCCATGGTATTGCAACGACATTACGAGGCGTCACGTGACGAAATTCTGTTTACCCGCGGAAAATTAATTATCGGCCGGCTGTTCCAGGCGGTTTTACCCAAACGAGAAAGAATTTCGAAAATTTCAACTCGTACAGTTGCGACGTTAAACATTGTTGACATTTTCAAACAGTGCGATTTTTCAGCCGCAACTCTTCGCGTTGCCAGCGACTGCTGCAATCAATTCGCTCTTATTTTTCGACTACGAGCCGCGTGCGGCTGAATTATTTCCACGTATAAAGTGTAAATGGTCTTTGTCAGCCGGCAGATCGATGAAACGTAAATTAAACGCATTGTTGTTTCCCTTTACTTTATACGCGCAATATACGTCTGTCGAACTCGAGGAACTATCCACGAGAACAAAGAGGAACGCGGTGGAGAAATCGACGATTGGGATCAAAATTTTATTAGAATTGAATAATCTCTCAGTCCCGAAATTTCAATCAAGGAATTTAAAGTTCTTTTCAAAATCATAATCACAAAAGAAATTATTAAAGAGTATTACTCTGGGTTCTTTGTGAAGAATATATTTGGAAGTGATTAAACAACAATTAGACAATTTGTTAGTATTTATACTCGGATGTTTTTGCACCTATAGCAAAATTGAATAGGTGAAATTTAAAGTTGTTAAACAATTTTTCATTGTTTTCATCTTTCTCAGTATTTCACCTGTTTAGGCTTACGAATTTTTAGACTATTTGTCTGATGGAGCCACATTTTGTTTTGTTTCATTCAGAAAGGATTCGACCATTATAAAATAATCGTTTCCACAACCTCGGTAATTAACTTTTCAATATCGAAAACTGTAAATAAATTCTTCTTCGGGTTTTTGCGATGAGTGAACAATCTGGCCACATTCATACACATAAAAATATTGTGTACATTATTAAACATGTTAAATGAAAAAAAATCATATAGAATGGAATTATTCTAGAAAGATATGTTTAATTTCAAAATTAAAACAGCTCCGAGTGCAAAGGATTGAGAATTGTAATCGCAATGGAGAGTTTTGTTAGAAGTACGATCCTCTATTGGCATAATTGCAAATTGAGAAATCTATTATCGGGCGAGACGATGCGTGTACGATGAGAACTTATAAAACGGCTATTGGCATAATTTCCGTAATGATAAAAGCCAGCCGAATGGCGCGAAACCACGCTTGGTTCGCGTGTCGACCCGTCATATCGTGATTTCCATCCCTGGCGGGTTTGTTATTTCGACCATTCGTCTGTCATGATGGGGAAGGGTGCAACAACCCCTGGCATTAACCGACTCCAGCTCGCAAATTTTCATCGGTTCTCGGCTCATTTTCACTGCATTCGTGGCCTCCGAAACGTAACTTCGTCGACAGTTTTATTCATCCCTGTGGTAATATACAGTAACGCCAAAAGTATGCCAACACTAAATGGTATCACCGGATAAAATAGTGGAAAGAACCTCAAACCAAACTGATTCTACCACAAGGCTAGTTACAATTTTATTAAATTATGCTCTATTTATTCTGTTCTGCTGGACAAAAAACGCGGTAAAAATTACTAAAAAATGCACCAATATTCTACCTAATAGCATACATGACTGAGCATTTTTTCAGAATTTTTCGTTGCAGAATCGATTTTTTTTAATGCAAAAGTGTGCTTAATCATTGATTGCAAACGAGAATCAAATTTGATTTCATCTAGAGAGAAACACAGTGAAACGATTTTAAAAAATCCAAAAATGTGGTTAAATATTAATTACAAATGAGAATCAATTTTTATTTCATCCAGAACGAAACAAAGCTTCACTTTTTTCCCCCTTGGACCAAAATGAAAATTAAAACTAATATGAGCTTGGAGCGATACCTCACCACAAACTCGACAGACCCTATGGTATTCAAATCACTGTATATAGATATTCTAAATAGTGACCCATTAGCAATAAACATATACACGGATGGTTCGAAAACAAAAAATGGTACAGGCTGCTCCGTAGTTTTCCCGACTGCTACAAATCTTTCTCGACTTAACAACATTTGCTCAGTTTTCGGTAGTTATTTTTGCCTTGTTAATTATTTACTTGTTAATTTTTTACTTTTTTACTTGTTAAGTAAAAAAGAAAACATGATCTGCGATATATGTAACGAACCAGTTAATATAAATCACCTTATACTGGAATGCAAAAAATATGAAAATGAAAGGAAAAATGCTAAACTGCCTGCATCTTTACCCATTCTGTTAGGTTCTGAGGAACACATTGTCGGTCTTGCCCAATATATCAAACATGCTAAGATGTACAAAATATTTGTAAGAAAATGTACCGAGTTGCTAATGACCTTTGATGTTAAAGCGACATTAAATAAATAAATTTAAAAAAAAATAACATTCATCTTTGTTAGGCTTTGTTAAAATCTTAATGGCTCGTTGAAATACGGCAGGGGATTAATATTAGCAGTATCAATCTTCCAAGAACTTGTTAAATCGATCTAGTTACACACTGAACGTCGAAGTTACTACGCCGCGAGCAAGGAACTTCATTAAATCAGAAAGAGAGCGGAATTTAATGTTCCCGACGAATTATTTGTCCAAGTTCCTCGACTGAATACAAATTTTCTCAGGTGGATAAAAAAGAAACAGCTCCGGGATTACGGTGTTCGTGAATGCATGCTGAAGATAAGAACGCGAGTGTACAGTGGATGTACAAAGTATTCCTCAAAATATCCCAACCCTAAATCTTTCTAAAACGATTAACTTCACTAAACTAATTCTTCTAGCCTTACAAAGAACTTCCGTTTGTTTGGTCCATTGATACAAAAACTTATTCTGATTTAAAGTGTCTGTATAGAAGATAATAAACATTTTTAGGGCGTTGCTTTCAATGTAACAAAGTCGTTGACTTATGAAATCAATTTTCATGTTTTTTTTTGCGTCGCACAATCGATGCAAAATGAAAAAAAATACTTCAGAAGTTTACACAATTGCTTTTCAAATAAAGTAACCTTTGCGCTCAGAGCATTAGTAATTTAATATTGGCAAAATAAAAAATGTTTGGATTGATTGCAAGACACAGGAGTCAAATTAAAGTGTCTGTATAAAAGATTATAAAAATTTAAGAGTGTTACTTTTCATGTAACAAAGTCGTTGAGGTATGAAATCAATTTTCATGTTATCCCTGATTCCCACAATCGATGCAAGGTTTAAAATATTTTACTAGTTTGCAACATTTTTTTGTAAATAAACTAACAAATGATGGAACCTTTGCGCTGAAGCATTAGTAATTTAATATTGGCAAAATAAAAAATGTTCGTGTTGATTGCAAGACACAAGAGCCAAATTAAAAATGTCTTTTTTCTTTTAATTATTTTATTCATGTGAAACTTACATGCTGGTGGCCTGAAATCTTTTTAATTGGCCCACTGTTTTAAATTGTACGTACCCATTCTTATTTCTTATGCTCCAAACTGTATAGGGAAAATGTAAGTCATTGTACCTTGCGTATCAGACGGTCTCCTAGGAAATTTTCAGTGCTCGTCGCGCCTCGTTTGAATTTATCGAGTTCTTCGTTTGAGTTACCATATACCAAACCAATCGGCGACCGTCCCCGGCAAACCTTTTCAAGTTTGACTATACGAACGAGGCGTGATTGGAATTTCCCTCCTACAGCCGAATTTATTAGAAAAAGGAACGTGAGGGGCTTTCCAAGTTTTGATTGTCTCCGTTCGATAGGTCCGGACCAGGTGTAAAAAGGAATCGTGCCAAGTAACCCTTTCTATTTTTCGCCGTTCCACGACAAGTGCCTCTGTTATCTTCTCTCTCTACTTTGAACAAATTCGTTTTACTGCCGATGATATTTCTCCTCGCAATTTTTGAATTTCTCTCGAAGACGCCGGAGACGTCTCGTTTTATCTTCGTTACCAACGTGTACACCGAAAATTTGATATTCCTTTAACGATGTTGAAATAACGTGCTCCACTTCTGGGAAAATTTATTCACTTTTTCTCGACGTATTTGTTCGTTCCCACGGTGTTTATCCGTAGCAAATCAAAATGCTTTTTTAATGGAATAATAAATTGTTCTCTGGTTTAGACGTTGATATCGAATTTTCAAAGAACCGTCGTTATTTTCACTCCGCTGTTATACCCTCGTCAGGGAACAATATTTGTAACGTTTTACGCCAAGATTTCGACGCTAATTAAATGTATGATAGCTATAAAATTTCGTAACGTCACTTGCACGAACATGATTTATTACCTAGTCGGCGACACGTCAAATCTCCAGCGCGACTATTTCCCAGCTCGTAATTATTGCGTCGTACACGTAATTAAACCAACAGAGCCCCTCTACTCGCGTTACGTTAAAAATATTATTCAGGAAAACAGCCACTTTTTGTTATAATAATATCTTCAAAGAGCTACTGTGATAATCAAGAATAAAATGTTATAAAGCTCCTGTGTATCTCTGCTTTCTAGCATAAAGGAACAAGAGTGCTATTGAAACTCATCAGAAAGGATAATGAAATTCTACTCTTGATTCGTACAAACATACAGTTAACAAATCGAGTATATAGTAAACTAAGAATTCTTTTCTGAAAATGTTGTTTTAATTTTTTAAAATATTTTTTCCTTAAATAAGAAACGAAAATTGACTTTTCATTTTTTTTCACCGCGTCGCACAGTGTCATTTAGTGTCATTTATCCAGTTTAGTCAAAATTATAATATTATATTATATTTATATATTTAAATAATATAATATTTATATATTTATATAATATTATATTTATTATATTATATATTATAAATTAAGTCAGAATTATAATATTATACATCAGTGAATTCGTCTGAACACTACAACATTATCAAATCAAAAATACAATTTAATATTTAAAAAATCGAAGCATCATTGTTTTTTTCTTTTGAACAAAATTTTTTCAATGTTCTTAATATTGCAATTTATACATGTATGAATACTGTTAAACTTTTATTTGAAACATTTTTTCGACAGATTTAGAGAAATTGCTATTGCAAACAAATTTCATACGTAGCTGTAGTAAAGGTTTAAACACAAAGTCTAAATGCATAAATCTAAATTTGTAAATAAGTCACAAGAATTTGACAATTTTTTCTTAAGGTGGATTGCATTAGTTCTAATTTTCGCGGATGAAGTATCATATCGCGCCGAGTTATAACAGGTTTACGATCTACCAAAAAAATTTTGAATTTATATCATGTATAAGAATGTTACTGTTGACTAAAAATAGCTTCAATTAGTAACATTTGGTAAGTTAGTATTTGCACTTTACAAAATGTGAAATAGCTTACAAGAAACGAACATTATGACTGCCAAGATTTCCGGAAATATAAAAAATAATCTGAATCGCACAAATTGAAATAAATTTGTAGTTCTGTATTTATTTTCAACTTCTGAATTCATGTTATTATGAATATAAAAGTCGTTGATAATAGCTGAATAATCACAACACATATTCTGATACTCACAAGGAGAGTGCAAGGACGTTGTCACACCGATTTAGTTGAGACTCTGTATATTTATAGATCTCGATCTCCCATTTACGAATATATACCATTATAGACGCTAACACTCAATAGTTTTTAAGATAGTTATAAACAAAGTTCTTAAGTGGTATACAACGAGACTTCCACCCGGTGGGCTAGGGTTCGATTCTCGTTTGGTGAAAATTTTTTTTTTCATATTTATTTATATTATCCATTCGCTGTGTAACATTAACTTGTTCGTAAGATATTGCACATTTATTTATATACAAGTTAAAGAACAAACGTATTAATAAATTATAAATAAATTAGCCGAAATTAATTCGATATATATCTCTAAAATAAATATTCGTTGTATATCTCCTCTACAATAGCAGATTTAAGCAGTAATGTAAGAACTTTGTCTATGAATATCTCAAAAACTATTCAGTGTTAGCGTCTATAATGGTACATATTCGTAAATGGGAGATCGAGATCTATAAGTATACAGAGTCTCAACTAAATCGGTGTGACAATGTCCTTGCACTCTCCTTGTCAATATTTTTCAGCAAACGTTCGAGAAACGTAAACCGACGCATGCAGCATTTGACTTCGTCATTTGTTTTATTGTTGATAATAGTAGTACCAGAGGTCAATTTACGTCTCAAGGGAATGTATAGTATATAAAATATTCACGAATTTTTACTTTTTTTTATCTTTAGTTTCGGACTTTTTTCCTCCTACTTATACTATCTGGCCCACTGTGCGCCGGAGCAACCTAACATTGTCACGGAGCAGGCAAGAATATGCAAAATTCAATACAGCATTAGCAATTGTTTTTTGCGTATATCTCGAAAATGTAAATTGACCCCCCTATATTGAAAAAGAAAAAAGGTGTTCGAAATAACCTCACTCTTTTAACATCATTCACCTAACCTAATCACTAGATCTTCATACCAAATTAAAATTGTCTGCATCAATGACAAAAAACGGGAAGCAAATTAAAGATTCTTTTCTTCTATATTAGCTTCGAATTGTGCCTGCTCATTTTTGTAATAAATGCACCAATCCCGTGTCTACTAATCGCAATTCCAATGTCCTCGACGACCTTTATTATCCTTCCCTTAATTGCACGTTAAAATCCGACGAAAGGAAATGAATTTCTTCTGGAGAAAAATGATTTTCTTCATTTAATAATCTGAGACTCGCGCACGGAGGCTTTCGTAAATATGCAGAAAAGCTTCCTCGTCCCGACGGTATTAATCATTTCTGTCCCACTGTGCTTTGCCCCGTGCATGCATTTCATTTGTTCGCGTTTATACGAAGAATTCTTCTGTTCGGTAAGGTGCGTTTCATATTTTTCCTTGGAGTAGTAGCGTTTTGTGCTTCGACTAGCCTGTAGAAGAACAAATCTGCAAATTTACGTGCGTTTATGAATAGTACGACAATATACGCCCGCGGAAAACCGGGAGGAATGAATGGCAACCATGTCTGGGAAACGAGGTAGTCGCGGACAACATGGTCCCGCCGAGAATTTGCATAAAATATTATGCAATTCGAGGCCCGCATATGTCGTTGTGTTTTGTCGTGTTTCCATCCTGCCTCTATTCATTTCGAAAGAAACTCTGCCGACGATTAGCCAGTGATTCAGCGTAATTATAAATTCAACTTTTCACAAACATTTACATATAAAACTATATTTATTTATTTAATGCTTTAAACCAGATGTGGTTTATATAGCATATTCAATACATGAATTCCATTAGCGTGTTACATAATGGCTTAATTCGCCGCTTAGCTTAGCTTAACTTAACAATAATTTTTTATTAAAAAAAAACTTGATTCAATGAAATTAAATTTTGAGTGCACAACGCTTAATAAAATCGAAAATAATTAGCATATAAAACTATATTTACAATAGATAATTTTGTACAAAAATCCACAGTTGTCGTTATCTGTGAAGGAGAATAATTAAAAACTAATTGCCCGTACTAAAAAGTATTTAAAATTAGTTCATGTATACTATTCGAACAATCTCGAGATACTTTAAAATGTCTTCGTTCAGAATATTGAAGATTAAAGCAGGAAATAACTTAGTCTGAAATTGTTTCTAAGTTATTTTAATATTCCATCGATTTGCTGGAGATTAGAAGTTCCATTCGATAGCAGTGCTGCGATATTGGCCAAGTTTCCGCTATTTCAGCATCGCTGAAGTAAAATTCTCGATAAAACAGGATAACTATAAATAGTACGGACAAAAGGAACGATATATATATATATAACAGGAACGTATCCACGCGTAGGGGCATTCGGCAAATTCGGAATTGTCAATTCATTGTCTGTACTAAGAAGTATTTAAAATTAGTTCATGTATACTATTCGAACAATCTAGAGATACTTCAAAATGTCTTCGTTCAGAATATTGAAGATTAAAGCAGGAAATAACTTAGTCTGAAATTGTTTCTAAGTTATTTTAATATTCCATCGATTTGCTGGAGATTAGAAGTTCCATTCGGCAGCAGTGCTACGATATTGTCCAAGTTTTCTCGATTTCAGCATCGCTGAAGTAAAGTTCTCGATAAAACGGGATAACTATGAATAGTACGGACGAAACAAGTGATAACAGGAGTGTATCCACGCCTAGCGGCATCCGGCAAATTCGGAATTGTCAATTCCGGACAATCTAAAACGCGAAAGCGCGTATTATGATCTCTAATGTTCCCGACTCGCGATTCCGAAACTCCGGAGCATCGGCGAAGCGTAACTGTCCGCGAATTTTCAGTGTGCCGCTTCATCCCCCAATGACAAATTGGCAAAATTGTCCGACAGGAAACAACAGATGTACGACAGCTCTCGGACGACCACCGTGTCGCTAATAACATAACCTGAAACGCAAGGAGGAGGGGCGAGAGAGTGGCAGACAGGGGAGCCGCAGAATCAGCATCGGCACGAATTTCGAATTAGCTCGGATGGTAATTAACGAACTGCGTATTATGTGATCACCGAACGAAGTAGATGTTTCGAAATTCAACAACGGAAGATAAACACGTCGCATTTCAGTTTGCAATCCAGGTTCATTGTTGTACAATTTTCTCAAAATCAAAGCAGTCTGAGCATAGATCATTTTAAGTATTCAAACACTTTTTGGGTTAAAACATCATGATGTAGTAATTATATACTTTCTTAAATATAAATATACATTTTACTTTATTCTCACTTCTCATTTACTATGCACACCCGGAGCAATGGCACGTGCAGTTAAAATAATGATTTCACAAGTTAATTTTGGTAATTAAGCAGCACAAAAGTTATAGGATCATTTGTGACAGTCCTTTAGTTAACTATACGAAGTAGAAAAGTTATGAGCTTAGTAAAGCTTGGTTTAACCGTTTATGTTTTATTAAAATTTAGACAGAAAAATTATAATGATGGTATCAGCCACAAAATTAATTATTACAGTAGTCTACATATCAGCATTACATAGTTAATTAGTTGTAATGTTTCCAGTACCTGTTACATTATCGGCTACCGAATAGCTATCGATAATAATTAGGATAAATGGCATAGATAGTACCATCGAGTAACAACTCTAAATCATGTATAATTTCGAAACCACGCGATTGAATCTTTAATTGATAACGAGCCTAACAAGTTTGGTGAACCACTGCGACGAAACGAGCTTGAGGTATTACTCTACAATAAAATTAACATGATACAGTATTACGTCAAACATGTCTGCAGCAACAACAATAGAAGTTACGTCACCGATATTGCGAGAATTGTAATTAATTATTGTTATAGGACGACCTACACTAATATTAATTTCTCATTAATACGAAACATCAAAAGATACTAACGTTAAATCTATATATGTATATAAAATTGGATGTTTGTATATACAAGGTGTGGCACCTAAAACAGGTCACCTGAATAACTGACTTGCTTTTGAAGATAGAAAAAAGGATCAGAGCAAACTTACTGGATATCGAGGGGCTCGTAATCTGATGTCATTAATTTTTTTTATAGGTTGAGACGTCAAGGAGATATGAAGGTTAACTCTGTTTTTTTTAAATGGAACGGTATGGTTTTTTATTTACATTCTAATTGTGTATTTAAAGATGAATACAATGAACTATTATGAAGGTCATTCAAAGTCACGCAAGGTCAACTGCAATAGAAAATAAAATGTCTCGAAGCACTCTTCAAATACTTTTGTGTCTTCTCTGGTTGTTGGCATACTGCTCTTCTAAGAATTAGTAAGGGTCGTAGAACATAAATGAACATACCATCACATTGTATGCTTACCTGTATCCCGAAATGTTATTAGTAGTTTGACTACCGACTAGAGTACGGCTTCGAAATATTCAATCTGAGTGTTCAATTTTCAAGAATGCGTTACACAATCGCCGAGAAAGTGGAAATGGTTATCATTTATGGTGGCAGTCATAGAATTATGAGAAAACCAAGAACCACAGTTGATATGCAAGAACGTATAAAAAGAGGTTGCTCTGTAACAGATACAACTGAAATCTGTCAGGCAGTATCATCAGTATTGCAACGTTTTAGATAATGTTTCAGTGTTCAAGGTCGACATTTTGAACACTTGAAGTAGCAGTGAATACGTACATAACATGTTACATGTAAATCGTCGTAGTGTTCGAAGAGTGCTTTGAGACATTTTATTTTCTATTGCAGTTGACCTTGCGTGACTTTGAATGACCTTCATAATAGGTCATTGTATTCGTTTTGAAATACACTATTAGAATGTAAATAAAAAACCATACTGCTAAATTAAAAAAACAGAGTTGACCTTCATATCTCCTTGACGTATCCACCTATAAAAAAATTAATGACATCAGATTACGAGCCCCTCGATATCAAGTAAGTTTGGTCTGATGCTTTTTTTCTATTTTCAAAAGCAAGTCAGTTATTCAGGTGACCTGTTTTAGGTGCCGCACCCTGAATATATGATTGATAAATTTTGAAACTATATGACTGATCAACATGAAACTTGGCACATATATGTATTGTTTCATGGAGAAGGTTTTTACGTTATTCAATTTTTTGTAACTCACCGCTGTAGATGGCGCTCCAATAGATCAACTTCTATACCGTTGAACCTGTCGCTATGAAAATTGGTGTACATAGGTGTTTGAACACGAGGAAATTTTCGCGATATCCACTTTGTTGTGACTTGCCATCATATTGACGACAAAACAGAATAATTTATGATTTTTAATGTCCTTCAATAATAAATACAGTTACGGACTGTTCCCGCTGCACTGGCTTGCGTGCGAGGGCAAGTCCAAATCATCTTATTTTTTTCGTACTCTTTTGGCCACGTTTCTGCTTATAAATTTTGAACGAATGGAATTTTTAGAATGCAGCTTGCACCAAAACCTTTCCGAAAAAACACCGCGTCTCGCGATTCAAACTGGAGGTTTCTACGTTCTACCGTTGTCAAATGATGTCGTTACAAACGGACCAGGTACGACTTTTTCGCCCTCTTTGGAGCACGTTTCTGCTTATAACTTTTGACTGGTAGCACCTATGTTCAATTTGAGAGAGGGAGAGAGAGAGAGAAAGAGCAACGCGAAAAGCGAAATGGAATTGAACGAAATAGATCATCACAAACACGCATGGCGGGGGAAAGTTAGTGTTATATAAATGTCGAACCACAGTAATGTTTCTATTAGAGTGGAAGAATTGTGTCTGTGCACGGTTTATGCAACCAAATACCCCCGGGGCTGTCGCTGTAATAGAAACATTACTGTAATTGCAGTACAATCATACGCTTAAAATTTTATACAAACTTATGTAAGTATAAAATAATAAAATTCAAATAAAAGTTGATTGGATTCAATGTTACATGATGCACAATCGTCTCATGTGACGTAAGTAGTTTTTCTGTTAGTAATGTAATATCAACAACAAATACGATCAATATAAGAATATAATTAACTGAAAACAATGTTGAACAAATGTAGATAAATACCAGCCTAATGTATAAGTGAGTGAAATCTCTGCAGATTTATATTTTGCCAGTATGGTGTGATCGAACATGGCGAATTTGGCCCCTCTCGATTGATTGAAACGCGCGTCTAATAAATAGATTGAAAATGGCAGCTGGTTTAACGCGAACACTTAATTCACTCATTTAATATATTCCGGCCCATTAGTCAACGTTGATGGGAGCACGAAACGCTAAAATGGAGATACCACCGACCTAAGTGGATCAAGTCCTGAAGCTCGTGAAACAGATTATCATTTCCGGCGTAGCGAACCTGATAATCTACGATATAATCGACGGGCGCGGGCCACAGATAATCCCATGTATCAGTCGTGTTGATCGAGTTGATTGATTAATTAACTCATGTCTCCTTTAACATTTGATCTGAGACAATGTCCGAGGGAATCACTGTCGTCACCCTTCAAGTCTTTCGCATAAGGGATACATGGCAATCATTCCACCCTAGTCTTCTTTAGCAACTAACTTGGCAAGATGAACAACAATATAATAAAATAGATAATACAACAAGTATTGTCGGTTTACAAGTATTAACAAATACACAGTGCAACGTGTATAGCAAACATTGCATCATAGTGTTGTTTAGCAATTAGCTCAGCAAGATCAAGAACAGTATGGTCAAATCTATATAAAAATGAAGTCCTGACTGACTCACTCACTCACCTATCAACGCCCAGGCTAAACCCTTGGCCCTAGAAAGCTGAAATTTTGCACAGAGGGTTCCTTTATGATCTATACAAGAGATAAGAAAGGATATTTCGATATTCAACCCCTAAGGGGGTGAAAAGGGGTTGCAACGTTTGTATGACGAATATTTTATTGATGGTCGGATTTGCTTGATACTTGGTCTTTATGCTCTTTGATACAAATAGTCAACACCTATTTTCGGCATTTTGAAAAATTCGACCTCTAAGGGAGTGGAAAGGGGTTGCAACGTTTGTATGAGAAATATTTTGTTCGTGGTCGAATTTCTTTGAAACTTAGTCTTATTGCTCTTTGATATAATTAATAAAACACCTATTTCGGCATTTTTAAGAATTCATCCCCTAAGGGGGTGAGAAGGGGTTGCAACGTTTGTATGAGGAATATATTATTCGTGATCTGATTTACATCATACTTGGTCTTTCTTAATGCTCATTGATACAATCTGAATTGGGGTGAATGGGGGGTTAAAATGTTTTATGGAGAAACAATATCAATTTTCGAGGGCATAAAACAGTTTCCTGTACGAGCGAAGCCGCGGGGGAAAGCTAGTGGACAATAAAATAATACACTGTTCCCTCGAAAATTGTCAGAGAATTGAGAAAAATTTTTTTAATTAAATGAAACCTCGAAATGATGTCACTCTTACGACTCATACTTTCGAACCACTATCTTCTAAAACTGAACGTTGAATTTCTAGCATTTTATCAATCAAATCTACTACATCGAAACAGAGGAAGGAATACATAGGAAAAAGCTAAACATTTCTGGTTACGCAAGGAAAAATTTAATCATTGAATTTGAACTATACCATGTCATATTAATTTGTACAATGTTAGACTAGTTTATAGAAACTTCTGTTTTCTGAAAGAAAGAGTTCTCATTTTTCTCACAAGTAAAGTGTACTTTAAGGATGATATTGTAAACCATAAGAATGTTGTAAAGTAGAGATTTATGATAAAGGTAAGAAGAGATATTAAAATGATAAATCATCAAATGATGAATCTTCTATCTATATAAATAAAATGGTGTCCGTCTGTCTGTTTGTAACGGCATTAATTGAGAACGGCTCAACGTAGAAAGCTGGCCTTTAAGCCATTAGACGCGGCGGTTTTTTGGGAAGGTTTTAGAGTAAAGCGTATTCGAAAAAGTACGTTCATTGAAAAGTTGTGACGTCATTAGTGAACAAAGACAACTTTTTCGCCCTGTTTTGGGAACGAGTCTACATACAGGGTGTCCCGAAATTCCCTCAGCATCCGGAAATGGGAGGATGCTGAGATCATTTCAAGCAAAATTTTCCTTTACGAAAATGTCATCTGAGGCTTCGTTAAGGAGTTATTAACGAAAAACACGGACCAATCCAGAGCGCGACCTACATGTGTTGGTCGCGGCAGACCGACAGCCGAGCGTCGTTGAACACCAACACATGTAGGTCGCGCTCTGG
>CM052335.1:3673923-3709548 GCA_028455595.1 Lasioglossum vierecki | reverse complement strand
GCATCGACAAATGTTTTAAACAAACTTCGTGTATCTTTACATTCTGCACTTGTTAGGTCATATCACTTTTCCTCCTACCATTAAGAGTTTTCGGGAAAATTCAGGAAACGTTAATGGTCAATTGTAAATTAGTTTTTTTTCGTTTACCTTTGAAATTATTCATCGCATCGAAATATTGCACGGTATCGAAACGGTGAACTGTACAAAAGAAATGGGGGATTCGTTAAACGCGGAGAGTCATTTGACTGAGAATCAGTTTGCGTAACTGGAAACGCTGGAAAATAGATTTCCCCATCGTTTTACCGGCGTTTTGTTCTCTTCGTGACACCATTACTCGTTAGCGGATTTAAAGGACTACGAAACACGGTAGCTCACCTCTTTCAGTTGGCAACATCATTAACGTTGAACGACTTTGAAGCACGGTTCTTCGCGATTGTTATTCGAAAATGTCGCCTAAAAACACAAGTTAGCCGAAAAACTCGCTGAACGGCTGGTCCCCATTTAACTTGTAGTCAAGCGCAAAACAAACCGACTGTCAAAAACTGTTCGACAATACCTCAAATAATAATACACCATTCGTGTCTCCGAAAGCCGTTTATAATTTCTGTCTTTTTTTAAAAATCTAGTAAGAACAAATTCACAGATTTTGTTTCTGGACAAAAGTAATTAAAAGAAGTCTTGTTTGTAATTTTTCTATTAAACAAACTGTTTGAAAATACTTTTTTCTTTCTGTTACAGGTAAGCGACTGTTGTTATTAACAAATATGCTGGTACTCAAACACGATTGACGAGTAAGTAAAATTGTGTAATCAATTCTAAATAATCTGTGAACAACTGTAATTGATTTAAAAAGCAATCTAAAATTGTTAATTGTGTAACAATTATACAGGGCGACTCATAATTTTAACCGGGCGTGCTAGTTATACTATAATTATACCTAGTCAGCGGATTTGATGAATTTTTGATGATTCGGTGACACTTAAAGCGATAAAAAAATGAGAAAAATATAGAAATATGTGAAACTTGATTATAATTTGAATTTTAATGAGTTCCGCATAGCAAACAATGTTAGAAATGCGGATGGTTGCCCGGTATATTTGGTGGAACTGTATGCACCGTAGGAAATGGCAATATTTTATCTGTAAGAAGTAGCATGGAGCTCGGGCACGGATCAATACCTGCCAGAATTCTGCATTTCCGAAATAAATCTGCGGGTTCAGTGGCCCTGCGACATTTGGCACGGCTCTAGCTTAAACATAGACAGATCAAAATCGCTCTGGATCGCCGCGTCGGAGGTTTATTAATCTTTCAGCCGGTAATTCGATTCGGTCCAATTTTCTGCGAAAGACATCCCTCGGCACAGCCCGGCCCCCCGGCTAATTAAAACGTCAAATGAGCACGTTCTAAGTAGATAAACTTTTTCATTAAATATCATCCTCGTGTCCACCTGACACGAACGGAGGCAGATGGATGGCTTCATTTGTCATTTCTCGCAGGAGTTTCAATCCGGCAGTTCGTTCCTTGTCCTACTTAAAACTCTTCGCCCATATTCCCTAATAGATTTTTAATGCAGCAATCTCCGTCGAATGTTACTGTCAATTTAGATTCTCATTTGCCTATAAGTACTTGGTCCAGTTTCGTCTTTACGCTTCCGCGTATGTCATTCCATTGTATCTTTGAATGATTTGTTCGTTCAAGTTATTTAAGTTTGTCTCTAAATGATTTGTTTCTTCAAGTAAATCCATGATTTGTTTCATCAAGTCATTTCATTTTGTCTTTAAATGATTTGCTTCTTCAAGTCAATCCATGATTTGTTTCATCAAATCATTTCATTTTGTCTTTAAATGATTTGTTTCTTCAAGTCAATCCATGATTTGTTTCTTCAAGTCATTCCACGATTTGTTTCTTCAAATCATTTTATTTTGTCTTTAAATGATTTGTTTCTTCAAGTCAATCCATAATTTGTTTCTTCAAGTTATTGCATTTTGTCTTTGAATGATTTGTTTCTTCAAATAAATCCATGATTTGTTTTTTTCAAGTCATTGCACGATTTCTCTCTTCAAGTCATTTTATTTTGTCTTTAAATGTTTTGTTTCTTCAATTGTTTTCATGATTTGTTTCTTCAAGTCATTTCAGTTTGTAGGTTATCTGATTTGTTTCTCCAAGTCATTTAACTTTGTCTACGAATGATCTATTCCTTCAAGTCTGAATAAAAATTAGTTTAGAAATCTAGTCGAAGAACAACAAACACCAACATGTGAACAATTTCAACATGTATATCTGTCTGAGCGATACGATTCTGTTTCGTGAGCTGCGTCCGCATAACTACTTCGAATGTTTGCCAGAAACTTCCGAGATATAATCTGTACGTGTGCTACTATTAAAGCGAAACAAAAATCGATTGTTTGAGGTTGGTAAACGTAGCCGGCCAGGCATGCCCTCTTTAACTAACAATAAAATCGGGATCAACTTCAGCCGTTACTCTGTGAACCCACCCCTATCACCTTTGTCAGTCTTTGCTTCTGCCTCGACCCAATTTCACACCAAACTGGAAAACAATGCAACTAGTGGCATATCTAAAATGTAGTTACAGTGGAACAATGGAAACACTATAACTTATTAATAATTCTATCAAACAACCTGATATTTTATAGTCAACTAGGTGACTCGACAGTCGTTGTTCAAATTTCAATTGTCTTCAAGTTTCTGATTCTACCGAATCCACCTATATTTCTTAAAAAATGTGTAAAATGTTAAAAATGGTTTAAAGTTGAATCGGTCTTTAATGTTTGTTTTCTTTAATTAAATTTCTCCTTTTTTTTAAAAGGAGTTGGTAAAACAAAATACTTTCGAGCTGATTTACGTGTAAAAATTTTTGTTAGATAAGGATTCTTTGAATGGATGGTTGAATGAATTCTATATTTATACTATACTATATTTATACTATATTTATACTATACATTTATTACTATAAGCAATTCTTAATTGACTCATGGAAGTTGTCGCAATGTTTTCCCGTTCGAGTCGAAGAGATTGATTTTATTTATTTATTTATTTATACAGGTCGCATCAACAACAAGATCATTAGCGATCACAAAGATTATATCATAAAATTACAATATTATGTCTTTATAATGAAGGGAAATCAAGTAAAATTTAGTTTAGAAACTGAGTAACCTATCAAAGTAATCTATGACATCTAGTGTCTTGTTAATGTAAAAAGTAGACAACTTCTGTTTGTTTTTTCTGCAAAGGAAAGAAAAGGTTTAAAACTTTTTTCAATTCAAAATGACGTTTTTTCATGTATTGTTCCACTTAAAATAAAGAAATTAAACTGTAGGTCCCGTCGCGAAGTAATTCTCATAGAACAATTAAAAAAGAAAGAAATTACAGAAGAGAATGATTTTGATCTGTAAAAAATTTTGACTGTAGCACGGACAGGGATTCTTATCGGAACCGCGTCGATAACGACCAACAAGATAAACCTCTGGGACAAAAAAGAGAGAGAGAGAGAGAGAGAACGAGGTTCGAAAAAGCTGCGCAACCGTGTCCGAGAAAACCGATCCGATGGCCACGCGATAGTCTGGTGGAGTAACAAACCGTATCAGCGGTGGTAAAAAGAATTCCGCTCACGAAACGTCAGTCGCGGGAGCAAAAATAAACGAAGACAGGTTTCCGTGACAATACCGGGCAAAGGGTAGGGTAGGGTGGGGGTGGGGTGAAATGAATCGACCGGTAATTCCTATCTGTCCGGCCAAAATCGTTCGTGAGCCGCAAAAGCAAACAGGTGTGGCCGAGATCCAAGGCAATTAGTTGATGAACAGGGGTGCGGCCGTGAAGAGGGGATGAAAGCGTTGACCAGACCGTGAACGCTTCTAAATGAGAGGGAAGGACGAAACGAAGCCAATGACTCGCGCCCGTGGCGCGCGACGGGGCATAGAGCGCGCAGCGCAACAAGAACATTCTGATTCAGCTAACGTGCTCGACACCCGCTAATCTTTCCTTCAACGAAACGCGACTCGAAAAAGGGGGCGGTTGCCCTTCATTCACGGCCGATTTACCGACAAATCTGGCTCCCTCCATCGACGTTCCTGGAACGAGGGAACGGCACCGCTTATTGTCCATTCGTTCGTAAACTTTAAGTAAGATTGATTCCGTCTCGGTTGGAACGGGGACGCTGATTAACCCACGCCCTACGAAACCCGGGTCAGTTTGACCCGCCTCTTTAAACGCCCGCCACACTTCTCCTTATTCGTCTCATTTTTACCATACTCACTAGAAACCTAACCTCACCCGGGACAGCCAATAGGCAGCCCCTCTACTGTCTGTTTAACCCTCATTCGTCCTTCGTGTCAATTTCAGTTTTCCCGAAGTTATACTGTCTGGTACGATCATTCTTGACAATAGTTAAAAGGGGGTAAGGTACAGGCAAATATTACTAGAATATTACTAGAAAAACAAGTGAAAACAGTGTTTGCTGCAAACAGTTGTTTGACCTTATGCGAACGTAATAGGAGCTGTGTGAGGGCTCATTATAAATAGGAGGGTTAATTGTTGTAAGCTGCACTCATGATTTAACCAGGTTATGTTTATATTTAATAATATGAGCGTCCAAAATAAGGGGAAAAATCGAGAAAACCACCCTTATAACCTATAGGTTCCCATGTATTTTTCTAATACAAAACGATCTTTTTTACGGAAATCATGAGTGCACCTTACTACAATAAACCTTCCTCTTTATAAGGAGCCCTCACACAGCTCCTATTATATTCGTATAAGGACAAACAACTGTTTCCCGCAAACGCTGTTTTGCTGATGAACACAGTGTTTTTTTCTTACTTGTTTTTCTAGTAATATTCTAGTAATATTCTGCCTATCCCTTACCCCCTTAAGAGGCAAGGGGCACCACGTGACATATCTAGAAAGTAACTAGAATCTTACTAGATTTTGTATCGAAACATGGGTTTGCGGCCTGTCGCTTTTTTACCTTATACGAGCATATTTTGAGCTGTACAAGGGTTCATTTGATAGAGGAAGGTTAACTGCACCACACTCAAGGTATGGAGGGAACACACGAAGAATAGGAAATATGTTGTTAAAAGTTATTGGCACGATTACGATAACCGTGGCCCCTAATTTTAAGGTTATATTTGTATTCCTGGGATCATTTTAAGAAAAAAATGTTTATATAACAGGTGTCCAATCAGCTCCGTTTAGCCGGTAAAGTAGATTTAGTGTTTTTAATAAAACTGCAAATATCTCAAAAACTATGCGAGATATGGCAAAATATCAAGAGACTTTTTTTGGAGGAAATTGAATTTTCTATAAAAAAACTATTATTTAATTTTTTGAAATCTTTTCAAACAATAAGAGCAGATCACTTAGTTTTCGAGATATTCGACAATACTCCTGGATCCCCGTATGCGTGGTCGGGCCGGCCGTAAGGCCGGCCCTCTCCGCCCCCACTGACGACCTAACCCAACCCATTCTATTCACATAATCTTCCCATTGTAGATGTTATCCAGAATTTGGTCTTTTCAGAACCCTTTTCACTTGCCCCGACCATTATTTCAGGGGAGAAGCAGTTGTTCAGCAACTTAACAGAAATATAAATATACTCAGAAACTGCGCAGATGATAGAAGAAAGTCATATGACATAAATTGTTGGAAATTCAATTTCCTACAAAAAAGGTCTCTTCATATTTTGCGATATTTCGCATAGTTTTCGAGATATTTGCAGTTTTATGAAAAACACTAAATCTACTTTACCGGCTAAACGGAGCTTTTTGGACACCTGTTATATAAACATTTTTTTCTTAAAATGATCCCAGGAATACAAATATAATCTTAAAATTAGGGGCCACGGTTATCGTAATCTCCCCCACATAATCTTCCCATTGTAGATGTTATCTCAGAAACTGCGCAACTGAGAGAAAAAAGTTATATGACATAAATTTTTGGAAATTCAATTTCCTATAAAAAAGGTCTCGTGATATTTTGCGATATCTCGCATAGTTTTCGAGATATTTGCAATTTTATGAAAAACACTAAATCTACTTTACCGGCTAAACGGAGCTGATTGGACACCCTGTTATATAAACATTTTTTTCTTAGAATGATCCCAGGAACACAAATATAACCTTAAAATTAGGGGCCACGGTTATCGTAATCTCCCCAAGTTATTAATCGTAGTTTGTTAAGCAAAATAATATTAATGATTTCGGCGCAACGGTTCGATCATTTAAACTAACTAAAGCACTTTTGCAAATACTTTTAAACTTTCGACGTTTCGATCCTTATGTAGATCATTTTCAAGAAAGTATAAAAACTGCGCCTGGAAATGTGGTAGAAAAACGGTTTTATTAAAGAATTTAAATGTTATATCAAGTTCAATTTTGTATAACTCACTTGCTTTATGTAAAAACTATTTAGACTAAGAAACTGTTATTCCGACCCATGTCGTAGCAAGGTTACAGAGGAACTGACAACGAGGTATGGGAAAACAAAAACCGTTTGCCGGTCAAACGATCTAACCCAACTAACACGCTATTTGGCGGTTAATTCAAATAGTGAACACACGAAACATCAACATTAAAAGTGTGATAGAAATAAATTTGATGTGAAACAAAGTATTTTATACAATTCAATAGATTGACCAAGTCAAAAAGGAACACATGTTTCTAAAGTTGAATAGTTGACTATCTATAGGATAAATTCAAGTTAGAAAACTGATTCATCATATAACATTACTGGTTCAGTAATGTTGCGTAATATTCACGAATCGTAGGTGTTTCATACCTAAGATTTACGCTTGGTTCTTTAATCATATGAATTGTTTCTAATAATATCCTATTGTTATAGTTATTTTCACTGTCAACTATCTTTGCGTTTTTGAAATCAAAACGATGGTCAAATTCAATTGAATGCTTTGTTAAAGCACTATGTTGTGTTGGATTTTGGTATATGTTTCTTTTGTGTTCTTTTATTCTTGCTTCCAAACATCTCGACGTCTGTCCTATGTAAACTTGGTTACATAGCAAAAGTGCTTTAGTTAGTTTAAATGATCGAACCGTTGCGCCGAAATCATTAATATTATTTTGATTGTATAGGAAATATGTATTGGAAAAAAGCGATTCATCATAACACATTACTGGTTCAGTAATGTGGCGTAATGTTCATGTAACAAAGGTGTTTCATACCTTACATTTACGCTCTGTTTCCAATAAGACCCTACGTTTTAAATTTGCCTCTTTATCAACAATTTTAATATTCTCAAAATCAAAAGTATGATCATGTTGAATGGAATGTCTCGTTTAAGCAGTATGTTATGTTGGTGGTGAAAAGATGTTATGTTTATGTTCTCTGTTATTTGTTGTCCTGTTATTTGTAAATAAATTTGTCCGAAACTTGGTGACTTTCATTTTCTTAATGCAAAACGTATAACCGCAAAAACCCAATATGTTAACTCATCAATTTGAATGAAAAAAACATCTACTGTCTGTTTAATGCCCGAGCTAGAGGACCAATAAGAAGAAAGAGACAACAACACACCTGTTCTTGTCTCTTTCTTCTTATTGGTCCTTTTTTATTTCTTTAAGGATAACTAGTTCCATTTTATAATGGACATAATAAGGACAACTAGGCCCAGGTGTCATAGATGTGTCTTCAATATTGACAACATGTCTATTTTTCCACTTAATACAACCATTTATTGATTTTATTAATTGCAGAATAAATTATTCAAATTATTAGAACTGCCCTAGATTGCCCTACCTTCTCATGATAGCTAGAAACTCAACATGACAAAATCGAACGAGGCACCCTGTATAAAGTGATTAAAAATTTAATTCTTGAGAAGGTTATTTATAATTTCATCAGACCCACGAAATAATCATGAACAATAAAGAATCGCTCGTGACGATTCAATTTGTAGATTGACTATCATTATTTAATTAGAATCCGTTCGAGAACAGCTCTATTCCTAATAAAGAATTCATCGCAATCAGTGCGCGGATATTTTCAAAGGAAAGAAATGGCTGCTCTTTTAAATTCAATTAAAATCGCTTTCGAACGGGCGGATTTAACTAAGACATTGAATTTTAGAAGGTGGAACCGAAATGAAACTTGAAAACTTAATGAATCACCGGCTCGAACGAATTGATTATCGGCTCCCGTTCAATTTTAATTCAAATTTACTGTATTTCTTCGCCATCGCAGTGCCCCGGTCTACAGTCTCTGACAAAAAGATGGGCCACCGTGGGTATTTAAAGCTTCTCGTCATTTTCATGGAATTAAATCATCAATTCTTCTTGTATGAATATTTCTACTTTTAAGTACTATAAAAAATTCACCGAAGAAGCTACCAACGTTATATTACGTTATATTAAATGCGACAGAATAATAGAAGATGTAGGAAAAATTGTTATAAACATAATACAGTATATCTTTAATATTTCGTATTTAAAAAATATTTTCATACCCATTTAAAAAATAAAGTAGAACTTTTCTAAAATGATTATGTAATTGACAAAGTAGAATTTTATTCGTTAAAAACTTTATTTATGTTTTTCTGGAACTTCCATTAAATGCCTAAATATATAGGATTCCAAGAACATTGTCAAAAAATACAGTAAATTTTTTAAATTTCTCTTGTGGAGGTACTTTAACTTTCTATTGCACCTAATATAGCAGCAGTCAATTTAATTAATTAATGACAATAGCGAGCAATTTAAAATAGTAACGACATCAGAAAAATTTAGAAATACTCTTACGTTATATTTAATTTACTACACGGTTTAAGACTAAATAAATTTCAATTTCACTTCAGTTTGTTCCAATCTAAATAGAAAATGTTTAAAATATTTTACTATAATTTTTATATAAGTTAATAATTGTACAAGGAGTGCTCCTGCTACATTTTCACATACATTTGCATACTCGTGTTATTTTGCAGTAATTTGCGATTTACCAAATCTCAATATTTAAACGTGCGCTATCTTGCCGTCGGGGTGGTTCCGTAAGGGGTTGTTCCAATTTAAAAAATGCCTTGGCAGTTTGCTCCCCGGTGGCCGATAACGCTGATAATCTTGTAGCTCGGACACTTGCGCCCTGTTAATCAGCGGGAACGATCCGCCGAGGGGTAGGTATTTACAGGGGCGCGTACATGAGACGCGTGTTCCTAGAAGCCGCGATAGGCGCATCCTGTTAATAGCGTGGCCGGGTCACGGTTTGATGGTTCCTCGGGGATGCTGTAAAACGGGATGAAGAAGCGTGACAAGTCGCACGCAGTTGGTGTCATTTTACGAGGCCCGAACCCACGGGAAATATGCGTTTCGAATTTCCTTTAAGAAGCTCGCTCTGCACACCGACTTTTCCGCTCGCTAATGTTCAATCTGGACGGAACGACTTACTAAAACGGTTTTACCGTCGACGTGTCCTGGACAAGGACAATTCCAGTCGATTTCACCTATCTGGCGAATCTCTGTCGAGATTATAATTACAGTTCCAATGCAGAGACTATTCTCCCACTTGTATTCTGTGCGTGTTTGTTTGAAAATGAAGCTTCGTTTCGATAACTGTTGATTATGCAAGGCCGGAGGGTGTTTTGTTAACGTACAGTGATGGAACCAGTTGCAGAATGCACTTATAAGACCGAAACAATTCTGTAATTGCGTGCTAGACCGGTGGGACTCGGTGGCAATGACTTCGATGAACACTCGCCTCATAAATACGGTCTCGAGACACAACAGTGATTCCCTTGGAAATTATCACACCATTAAAACTTTTATAAAAGCTTTTTCATCAATCAATTTTAACAGTTAGTGATATTGATTCTATTATTGAGCTTTCTATTGTCTGCAATTTTTCATTTGTACTTCTGCGTGAACAAATTTATCAAGTTTTTTAAAAATAACGTTAAAATATATTAGTTAAGTACCAAAAATGAAAGTGTAAAGGGATAGAAAATTTTAATATATCGGTATTTATTCCTTTACTGTGTTTTTCATTGTCTGCAATTTTTCATTTGTATTTTTTCCTGAGAAAATTAATTATTTAACCACCGAAAATTAAATTCCAAAGGGGTTAAAAATCTCTTTCTGCACATTAATAATTCGATGCAATCTTAATCAATACTTTATAATTTTTCAATTTGTCTTCGCAACAACAGGTGTCGTGCAATAATTTAGTAAAGTGGCGATATTTCTACGATCAAATTCGTATAGAATCTATAATATTCACTGCTGTCCCATCTTGTCTTCAGGTATCCTTTAACAATTCAATAAGGAACGATGCCTACATGATCAAATTAATATAAAATCTCTGATATTTATTGCTGCATCTACTTCACAATCGTCAGCACATGCAGAAAACTAATTTCCAAATGAAAAAGTTAATATATCTGACTGATCCTGCTGACAGACGTTTAGTAAGGAGGAATTCCCGGCTCACCGTTGGTAGACTTTAATTATGAATATGTAAAAAGAGAAGACTTTAATTATGTGCGTCGAGACACGGCGAGCTGAATTATAAAGCCTGGATGATAATCGTCGCGTTCGAACGATGCAAATCGCTCCGGCAAATACGTCGGAGTCGCTTGCAAGGCAGTTGGTTATGAACGAACAAAAAAAATCTCTCTCCAGAGAGATGGTAGAAAATATGGAAAAGCAAGGAGGAACATGAGGAAAAGAACCCCCTTAGTAAACAGGAGTGGAAGGGTAGCAGAGAGAAAAAAGGAATGCGAAAAAATGAAAGTCAAAATTTAAAAAAAATACGACGTTTCTAAAAACGGACTAAAAAGTATAAAATAATGTTTTCTAGTCTTATACAGATTCCTAACCTCGTACAGATAGTCCTGAAAACTTTTGATTGCGAATTTTATAATAGCTATGAAAATACTTGTAAGATTTTCCCTTTGTCCGAAAGAGAGGCGAAGGGGAATATTTAACAATATTTTTGAAATCCTAAACACACAGTCTTTTTAAAAAAATATTTTTTAATATTCCATTGTCATCCAGTTCTAAACTACGTTAAAAGTTTCAAGTCTCTAACTCGTCAGAAGGTAGTTTAAAATCAATTGCAAGATTTATACCTTACAGACGGACAGAGACACACAACAATAAAGCGAATTAATTAATTTATTTATTTATTTAATGCTTTAAACCAGGTGTGGTTTATATAGCATATTATAAAGCGAATTAATAATTAAAAAATATTGTCTAAATCCTAAACGCACAATCTTTTCTTTTTTAATTTTTCTTGAACATTGCATTGTCATCCAGTTTTGAGCTACGTTTAGGAAAGCTAAAACTTCTTGTCTCACAGACAAGAAAGCAAGCGAATAAAAACGTGGTAAAAAGGAGTTCCAAGGACAGAAAGCAAAGAGTCGAACGGCAGAAAGATGCAGAGAAAAGGTAAAGTTAAAAACGTTTTCATTTAACGACACGATCTATCGGCATTCGGTTCACGTTCATCGATCCACGTTCATCTGCTTTATTCCAAGAGAGCCGCGCGATAGAATCGTTAACCAGCGCGTGAGAATTATACGAGTCGCTTCATCGACGAACCGACTTTTAAGGTGGCCGGCGTAGCGCGTTACGCCAACGCGGCGTAGCATTCAGTGAGGCTGTCGATTGTAGAAATCGAATTTCCGATCCAGTTGCCCCTTTCTTCTCGGGTTGCGCTACCCACAATCCCCTGCAGCCGCTTGCGCGATCCTATCCCCCTTCCCGGACATGTAACCGAACCTAAACTCGTTGCAGAAGATTGCGTCCGGATTGCTGCGACTCCTCGATCGATCGATACCGCGATCCAGTTATATATATATATCCATGCATCGTAAGTAGAATTCAGCTCCTGCATTTTGACAATGTATCATTTATTTAGCCTTTCGATAATGTTCATTTACACGCGTGGGGGTCAGTTTGCAGCACATTTAACTAAATGATTTAAAAAGCAAAAGATTATAAATGAACCATTCTATAACAATGTTTTACACCAACCGTTACGCTGTACGCTTCCGTACACATACACTTTCTACAATATTTTATCCATATAATTCCCCAACACGGGTTTACCGAGGAACATTTATGCGCCAGGAACAGTATCCCTTTGACTTTTGCCGAACGTAGAAAAGCACTGCCGAGCTCCAGAGGCCTCGGTCGCCAAGAAATGTGAGCATAGATAATCGAAATTTCCGACTTCTTTATTTTCATTATTTTTTTATGGGACTTCAATGACCATGTTTATGGCATTTTTTTCATTAAAATCATACCAAATATGATATAATTCTGATGATATTTACTTGTGTAATAGACAACTAAAGTTTCGAGCGGTATTTTAATGTGCAGTGAAACCCAACCTTTTTAATCGACCAATGAACTTTAAGCAATCAAATTTTCTTATTTATTTCTTTTGTTAGCAAAAGATCATCGAATAGAAGAGAATATTTTTTAAAATTTGTTAGATATGAAATTGATACAATACTTCCAAGTATTAATTAGTTAGATACTGATATATCTAACAATGCAAACAATATTTGAAATAATAGTGTATTTTATTCCCCCCTGTGTATTGCATACCCCGTTGAGGGACCACGAAGCTCGTGAGGCCTCGGTCGTCGAGATGTATAACATCATGCGATTCGGGTGTCTCGGTGAGACCGCCTAATCGGAAATTCCTACTTCCTTATTTTTCATTATTTTTTATGGGACTTCAATGGCCATATTTGTGGCATTTTTCTGATTAAAATCATACCAAATATGATACAATTCTGATGATATTTACTTGTGTAATAGACAATTAAAGTTTCGAGCGCGAAGAAGGATAGCGTATGGGAAAGAAAGAGACCCAGAGTGTCGCAGTCGCCGGCATATTTCAAAGGCTTCCCGGCGACTGTCCTTCTTTGCGCCCGAAACTTCAATTGTCTATTACACAAGTAAATATCATCTGAATTATATCATATTTGATATGATTTTTATTAGAAAAGTACCACAAATATGGTCATCAAAGTCCCGTCAAAAAATAATGGAAAATAGAGAAGTTGGAAATTCTGATTAGGCGGGCTAACCGATATATCCGAGCCGCATGGTGTTATATTTCTCTGCGACCGAGGCCTTTCGAGCAGCTTGGACCCTCATTGGGGTACACCTTGCAGCAGTGGGAAGAGATCTGGGACATTTACAGGTCAGACTTTTGGGACATTTATGGATAAAATACTGTTTTAAGTATATCATTTACAGACGTGAATAGTTTGCACTTATTTATAATTTTTATGAAAGACATACTTCGATCAGTTTATAAATATAATATGTTGTTTCATTTGAGCCGTACTTGGTCGCACAGTTAACTGATTATTAGAAGATAATTGAATATTTTTATTATAATACAGGAGACAGTTTGACTCGAATCAGCTTCTAAAAATAATATGTTGATTGATTTGAGTCGTACAGAGAGATGTATAGAGAAAAGTTGTTCACAATGAAAATATTCACCGAGATATTTTCGTAGTAAGAACTACATTTCATTTTTGGTCCCTCAATTTCGAGCAGGTGTTCCCCTTCTAATCATAATCTAATGCTGGCGTTTAATTCGACGACAATCGATGGATCCGACGGGACGGCTGAGCGATACGAGGCGATCAAGGATCGTCGTCGTCGTGATCCAATCTCCGGGAATTCGGGGAAAAAAGAATTTCCTCCGCGGAGACGAGCAGCCGGAAAATCGAGCGCGCGTCTAGTTTCACGGGGACAGCTCGAGTGGAAATTGCCATCCGTGACCCGCTTTAGCACGACGGAAGTGCGAATCCATAGGCGAGCGGATAAATTAAAATGACGCCTTAATCGCCGCGAGATAATCATTGGTTCCCTGACGCTGTTCGGCAAACCCGACGAAATTCTGTTCTCGGATTAAGGAGCACTTATTCCGGCTGGGTAAGTCGAGAGCAAACAATCTCGCTTCGTCGGATTTAAAATTGACCGTGGTGTCCAATTAATGATTATCGCGATGGCTCTTCGTGGAGATTACCTCCGGAAGACTTAATTTCTTCTTCAGTTTTTCTTCGCGCTCCCTCCGACCCATTAAATACCGAGGAATGGAATCGGACGACTTTTAGTGTGCTGTGTATCCGGCTTAAATGTGGATTAGCTTGTTAAGTTTTAACAGTCGAGTGCCGTTAAAAATTACTGTACAGTATTTTATCCATAAATGTCCCAAAAGTCTGACCTGTAAATGTCCCAAATTTATCTCCACTATTACGAGGTATAACCCCTTGATGGGGCGTGAAGCTCGAGAGACCTCGGTCGCCGAGAGGTATAACATCATGCGGTTCGGGTATCTCGGTGAGACCGCCTAATCAAAATTTCCAACTTCTCTATTTTCCATTATTTTTTGATGGGACTTCGATGACCATATTTGTGGCATTTTTCTAATAAAAATCATACCAAATATGATATAATTCTGATGTTATTTACTTGTGTAATAGACAATTGAACTTTCAAGCGCAAGGAAGGATAATAGCCGACGAGCCTTTGAAATGTGCCGGCGACTCCGACTCTCTGCGTCTGTTTCCTTCCCATACGCTATCCTTCTTCGCGCTCGAAACTTTAGTTGTCTATTACACAAGTACGATCTTAATCAGAAAAATGCCACAAATATGGCCAATGAAGTCTCATAAAAAAATAATGAAACATAAGGAAGTTGGAATTTCCGATTAGGCGGTCTCGCCGAGACACCCGAACCACATGATGTTATTCCTCTCGGCGACCGAGGCTTCTCGAGCTTCACGGCCATCAAGGGGGTATAAAATACAAAGGGGGGGATAAAATACACTATTATTTCAAATATTGTTTGCATTGTTAGATATGTCTGTATCTAACTAATTACTACTTTGAAGTATTATATCAATTTCATATCTACCAAATTTAAAAAATATTCTCTTCTATTCGATGATCTTTTGCTAAAAAAAAAATAAATGAGAAAATTTGATTACTTAAAGTTCATTGGTTGATTAAAAAAATTGGGTTTCACTGCACCTTAAAATACCGAAGTTACTTTCTCGTCAACCCAATGCAGTAAATTCGCGTTTACTATCCGCGATCGGGCACGCGATCACTGTCCAGTGCCTACTCCCTCCACTATCATGTTTTCTCGACGCGGACCGCGCGGTACGCAGTCATTAAAAAATAATGTCCGTATGCGATCACTGTCCATACAGGACACAGGCTGTTGGACAGTCTGCGCAACTTTACTGTACTGCATAACTTCAGAATGACAGGAAATTGTTAAACATTGAAATGGTCTTGTAATTCGAGAAGATGAACAAAAATTGAGTTATCTTTTACGAAACAAAGCTAGGACAGTTTGTAGTTGATCGAAAGGAACGGTGGTAGAGCGAATGATTCCCATTCTGGGAAATGAGCGCCACGTGCATGCTTCAGTTAGGGTACGTTAGATGATTGATTTGTATGTTGCTTATCAAAGAACAACAGAAACAAATGTGTAGATTAGTTAGGACAACCTAGCACAAAGGCGGTTTAGGATAGGTCGGTTGCAATTGAGTTAGCTTTTACGAAACAAAGCAATATCAGCCTGTAGTCGATCGAAAGAAGCGGCGGTAGAGCGAATGAAAACATGTTCCGTTCCTCTTCTGGGAAATGGGCGCCACGTGCATGCTTCAACGTCTGCCGTGTGCGACTGTGTGGGAGCTCGTCACAGTAGCGACGGATTTCGTGGATTTTGCATGAGCCTCTCAGGTTCATTCGACGCTACCAAAATTTTCCCCCGTCTTATCCTTTCTGGATTTATTAAACAGGAATTTCCGGCTGTTTCCGTGGGCAGCACATTCCAACTATTTCGTGTTCTGCCGTGCGATCTGCAAAACTCCCGAGGTTCAGGCGAATTTTTGAGAAATCTCGTCTCGGAGAGAATCCTCGTTCTGCTTTATTCGTAACATTTGTGCCGCGTTACCATACGAAATGCTTGTTCCTGTCGAGGGAAATTTATTACAGGAGATGTAACTAAATTGGTTGGTTGTAACGAGACGTGAGTGGATATCTCTTGATCTTTTTATTGCGTCAGATTTATGACAGATAAGTCAGCACACTTGTTCACCTGTAGGAATATATTTTAATATTATCATTTTATTCTCTACCTGCGATAAAGTGATATTTAATATGCTTTGATCCTTTATGGCTTCTAGAATTGTTTGCTATACAAGTACAATCATTGTTATCTTATCGGTGGGTTATGATATACTGTATATTTTCGACAGACGCGACAGCCTCTGGGAGATTTGGTCGCATCTATCGTGTAGAAATTGTAGCGTTTATAGAAAATATAGGGTAACTGCACCAGTGAATAAACGGACACCATTAAATGAACGCTTTTGTATATTTCAATAATTTGTAAGCAGCACGGCATACTAGCGATAATAACTCTTGGGCCAATAATTATTATTAATAAATATCAATAATAACAATTATTACCAATAATTACTAGAATGTAGTGTTCATTGACTGGTATTTTTTATATTTTTTATTTAACTTTTAATAAAGAAAAATAATAATAATTTCATTTTATTTTTATTCATTTAGTTTTGAAAAATAAAGTATAGGGAGCCATTTGGCATGCAGGGTGTCCCAAAATTCGTGTACTTCTCGGAAATGGGAGGTTCCTTGGGTCATTTGAAGCGACATTTTCCTTAGCCGCGCTCTGATTGGTCCGTGTTTTTTGTTAATAACTCCTAAACAAAGCCGCTGGCGTCATTTTTGTAAAGGAAAATGTCGCTTCAAATGACCCAAGGAACCTCCCATTTCCGGGAAGTACACGAATTTTGGGACACCCTGTATATGAGGTTTCTTTAATTCACTTTTTTTTTTAAATAAAGTATCTTCCTGAACAATTTCTTAAATGTTCATGCACTGGTGCAGTTACCCTACTGTATTCATTTTCATACTAGTTGCTACAGACTTTAGCCATAGCGCTTCTTCATCTGCTTCAAATAAAACCATATATTCACCGTTCGTTTGATTATTAGGATGTGTTAAAAAACTCAATCTTTCCTAATCCCAAGCAACAAAAGTTGAACCATATGTAGTTAGCCCCGACAGAGTACGAGGAAAGCGTTTCTTAATAACTTAATCAATCATAAATAAAATTTTTTAACCAGCTTAAAAGGCATTATAAATATAAAAGATTTAATTTTGAGGGGCTGTGTTGAAACATGTAAAAATTATATCGGTATATTTCAGTTTGTTTATTTAACCGTTAGTTGTTTGTTCGACGTGTCGTTGTAAAATCTTAAATCTGTGGTCGAATTACGAAGAACATATTTTCCCACACTATATAAAAAGGGTTAGAAGTTAGAATCTGTTGGGTAGTATAATTCCCGAGGGTAGCTTTGATTATCGCGAGTATCGGGAGCGATCCGGAGTCATCAACATTCATCGACTAGCTCTGCCAGTAAACAGCTGGGGGATCAATATTACTGAGGGAAGTCAACACGCAACGAATACCAGAGGTTGCGATACGGGCTGCGCCACAAATTTGATGCAACGTTTCGGCAGTCGCAGATACAACCCCAGAGAGAGAGAGAGAGAGAGAGAGAGAGAGAGAGAGAGCGAGAGAGAGAGAGAGAGAGAGAGAGAGACTCGGTATCGCGACCCTTGTTCCATTTTCAGAAATGGATTCGAATCGCTGGGCAAAGTACACGGAACCGGGTCGCGATATTCGAGTTCAGTCGAGTCGCGTCAATTCGAAAGTTTGCCCTCGGACTTCTCGCAACCTCCACACCCCGGAGCTCGTTTACGCAAACGAATAAAAGTTTCGCGCTGCTGTCGGCTTCTGCTACGGTCTCTCCTTTCTCGATTAAATTCCTTACGTAGAGGTTTTGCGGACAACGCAGCGAATACATTTTTATCGCAGCCCATCAAGCGCTTGTAGAAATTCCCCTGTATATATTCGGGGGATCCAGTTGAGGAATTTCGGCTCGTTGACTCGAAATTCGAACTCTACGGGAAGTTTCCTCATAAATCGAGTACCCACTCGGGGGGTCTAAAATCAAGTTTTTAAAATTTCGAAATTTTGAAAAGACCTGTAGTAATTTATATTTTCTCGAATCCGATCCTAACCCTATCCGGACTCCTTTAGTATTTTAGAATGGTTTCATGGCTCTTTGAGATTCCCCTTTATTAAGGGTATAAAAGAATTTTTCTTGAAGAGTAGATAAGAACCACTTTGTCGATTTTAATTTTTATCATTTTTCTGACACCCGGCTGAATTCATAATTGAAAAGTACAGTTGTTCAAAGTTTCCAAAAGTTTGTAAAATTCTGATTCTGAAAGGAGAAGTTTAAAACGAAATGCAGGGTGTCTTGTTGTGGTTGAATGTAACGCAGGCTCGAAAGCATAAAATTTTGTTTATTTAGATCGGTATTTCTCGAAGAGAAGTAGAATTTCCTCGAAAACTTTGAACAAATCGGAAACAGGTGAAGTTGAGACAGGCTTGTTTAGACACAGGGGAACAAAGGTGGTTGTAATTTGCATCAGAGAAAGCACCGTGACGCGAGCAAACAGAGAGCCGGTCGGACGCAGCGAATGCTATCGCGGCTTTCGCCGGCAAACAGGTTGGACCGTTTTTGAGCCGTTATCATCCTCACGTTCGTAATTGTTCGCGGCGAGGAACTTTCTTGCGATCAAATTAACTGTTCTTGCGGCCTGGCTTCGCCCGTATGTTTCCTCTCCAACAAAGATGCACAGTAACGTCTCCGTATCAAAGAAATCTCCACGATATTTGTCAACAATTTAGCCCCCCGTTATTGCAAGCTTGTTGAAGCTCTTGGAAAAATTTTCTATTTTATTTTTCTCGGTCAAGGTTTTGAATTATTTCTGTACGAAAGTTTCGCTAAAGTATTGGCGACATTTTTCTGTTTAAAACGAGTCCAAACATAACGGAATTTGGAGCACAGTTGCTCGTTCAATCCACGATTCAGTAAAACCTCGATTATCCGAATCCATCTCACATTGGACAGCGGATCTTCATGAAAGATAAAAATTTTCTCCCTGAATTGCAACAATCTGAAACGCAATACGAATTTATATTGCCATTTGTATTATTTTTAATAGCGTTTAATAGGAATTTTCATTATACATGCAAGAGAAATTAGCTCTCCTATATAAAGTATTATTTAATAATAATTTTAAATGTATATGGAGTAACGTATAGTATTCAATTCATTAAATGGTATACTAAATCAAGAGTCCGATGGTGATTTCTTTAATCTTTAGCATATTCATCAATTTATTGAGTTATCAACTTGTTTATACGAACGATAATTTATGTACATGCAGACGATTCGTGTGCTAATTACGAAGTATGTTAATAAGATGCAATCGTTATTGCGGGGGCGAAATACAAATTAATATTTCCATTAGTAATTAATGGAACAAAAGGTGAAGAAAACTTCTTCGGACAGCCACCATTGTTACGAATACAATTAAGGCTTTCATTAAGACTTTGTATCTACATTGCCGCTCGACGTGGCGAAGAAACGCGAAACTTCCCGTAGAAATTATGATTAATATGTAAAGAGTGATATGAAAGTCTGCCTTGCTCTCCGTGAATTAATCACATCCGACGTCCCAAGTGTCCCAAGCGCGACATTCTCCGATGTCCTAAGTAATTCCGGGTTGGCTAAATTGAATGTATAAATTGATCGAATCAAACGTTAAATTGTCTCTTATATTATTATTCATTATGCTCCTCGGAAAGAAACATATCGAATTGTTTTTCAAAATCATTTAACTGTATTAGACCAAGTACGACTCAAATCAATCAACATATTATTTTTATTACCACGTTTTTATTAGCTCGCTTTCTTGTTTGTATGATTGTCTGTTTGTCTGTTCGGTGACAAATTTTGCAATTGATTTTAAACTAACTTCCTGATGAGCTAAAGACTTGAAATTGGATACATGGCTCAGAACTGGATTGAATTAAATATTTATCTTTTTATCCCCCCGCGAATACGTTATCGCGTTCAGCGATCCCCACTTCGCTCGACTACCCTCTCTACTTTACTATGCGTGCGCACTCTGACTCGTCCCCACTCCACGGACCAGTGATGCCAGACGGAGGAACCTGAAGGAACTTGCCCCTCTGGTTGGCTCCCCCACTCTTACCTGTACTGCGCACGCGCAACACACGAGCGTACCGAACTCTGCCCGTGTGAGTCACACATAGAAACACAGTCACGCGGTACAAGTAAGAGTGGGGGCCCAGCCGGAGGGGCAAGTTCCTCCCTCTGGCATCATTGCCACGGACCCATTTCGCCCCGACGCCAGAACCATCGGTAGTGTAGTTCATCATCGCACGACGATCGCGAACGGTAGTGCATCATCGCTTTGTTTACCAAGTGAAATCTACAGTAAGCTTAGTGAGTATACAAAGTATTAATAATGAGTGATACAAGTATTAACACAAGACTAAAAAGCAGAAAATAATTATTTAAATAAAAATAAATTTTTTAAAATACCATATTTTTAAAAACGGATTAAAAAGTATAAAATAATTTCTCCTAGTGCCATACTCATTCCTAACCTCGTACAGATAGTCTTGAAAATTTGTGATTGTGAATTTTGAATAGCTGTGAAAATACTTGTGAGATTTCAAACGAAAAACGTGGGGCGCATGCGATAGATAATTGATGCATTCTGCATTCCACGTTTTTCGTTTGATATCTCACAAGTATTCTACAGCTATTCAAAATTCACAATCACAAATTTTCAGGACTATCTGTACGAGATTAGGAATCTGTATGGCACTAGGAAAAATTATTTTTACTTTTTAGTCCGTTTTTAAAAACGTGGTATTTTTAAAAATTTATTTTTATTTTTATAGACTCATTCCAGTTAAATTGTCTTCTGTATTATAATAAAAATATCAAAGTGTCTTTCAAAATCATTTGACTGTGTTAGTTAAGGTCAAAGTCATCGGCGCTGCCTCTCCTAAACGTAATATTTGCCACAATGTTTTCAGACAAAAAATATCTGTTATACAGAGAATTTGTTTTTCTGCTCTGTTCTCGTTTTCCGACATTTCTAGGTCATCGTCGATTTTTTTTTTAAATGGAACGATTTTGATTAGTATAATATTAAACATAGTTAATGGAAAGACGAATTCGATCATTTATAGTATGTTGGCCTTTGAATGATCCTTCAGAATTTCATGATTTTCTGATATAAATCAACTAAAAAAGTTCATATATCCATAGATTAATTTTTCAGAATTGAATTTTTAGAATAATTTACTCGTTCACTAGGAAATTGATTTTGCAGCAGCAATGAAAAAATAATTAAATTGTTTGAGCACATGTAAACGCTCGTTTTTGTATGTGAATCGAAAATTGGGTTGCATTTCGATTTTCTAGTGGTGTGTTTTCCGCCACTTTGATCAACAGTTTAATGTTGATTCTTAAATAGCCGTTGATCGGGAATCGGCTTCATCGAAAACGTTCAAACTTTTTATTACGCTCCTGTCAACGAGCACTTCTCTCCCCGGCGTTAAAGGCCAGTGAACCATTGCCACGGTAGTGGCGCGGG
Organism: Lasioglossum vierecki; assembly: GCA_028455595.1. NCBI lineage: Eukaryota > Metazoa > Arthropoda > Insecta > Hymenoptera > Halictidae > Lasioglossum > Lasioglossum vierecki. Next base: position 3,687,955 of record CM052335.1, on the reverse strand, counting down.
GTGAAGGAGAAACTTTACGGGGAATTAACTCTTTTGCTCTGATTAGTACCCTTGCTTATGACAATAACGCCATCATCCCCTGTGAGAGGTTCATTAATTAACGGTGCTTCGATCCCCCCATCAATTTGCAACTCGCAGTCTACATGAAGGCATCATCGACGACACGGAACAATGTCGGAAAGCTTAATATCGCTCTCCAGTAAACGGAATTATTACTTTCTTATTTGCAGCCGGAGAATTATTAATTTAACATTCGCCAGAATTTCTCCTTTTCATAATCGAAGCAAATCTTTGCTTTTGTTAGTTATAACTCTCTTGTAGTCCCTGAATGCACTCAAAGGTTGCTTACAAATCTTCAGTGGACATAATGGCACTCTTTGAGCCTGTAGAAATTATTTATTTACTAACTGATCACACAAACGTACTGTCCAAATTTCAATTGTTCGTGAATTTGTGGAGAGCTATTAGAGGAGTACAAAAATTATGATTCTTGCAGTTTGTCCGACTTTTCCGACTTTCTTTTGTAATTGTCTCGAATTTTGTTTACTGAAAACTTTTCCAGGACTATAAAGAACAAAACAAAAAAAGAATTACCCATATCCATCGTTCGAATCATGAATTGTGGTCTTGAGTTCATCCAAAAATCCCATTGAAGATAACACTTTCATTTTTTGCCGAATTTTCCATTTTTCCGAGCAACTTTTCCAATTTTTCTTTACCTAGAAACCTTATTCGAACTATTACGACCATTTAAAAAGAAAAATTAGCCAAATCGGTCCAGCCGTTCTCGAGTGATTCACTTATCAACGAACAGCATTTAATTTTTATTTATTAATTTAATTCGCGTAAACCAATGAACTTTCTATGAAATTTTCACACGAGTTTACAAAACACGTCCTTAAAATTGTCGTTATTGGTCCAGCTGAAAAATCAATTTTCACTATTGTTCTTTACAATTCGGATTAAGTGTATTTTATTTATTCGACGTTATTTATCAAACTACTAATCCATCCAGACCTAACAAAGTTATCCGGATTTGACATGCGAACGATCAGTTACGCTTCGAACTGTATTTATAGAACGTACGGGGGTCGGATCAGTAAAATGCAAAATGGTGAATTGCATTGTGTGGGTGGACGTCAATGTGAACAAGCAGCGCGATAGGAGAGGAACGAAAGAGAAGCAAATAGCAAAATAGAGAGTAGAAGTTCTCTAAACAAGGGCTTGCAGAAAAGGGCGGAGGGAAACAGAGGGATACAGAGAGGAGTTTCGAATGGACAGAAGAGTTGTTCACCGTCACAGGGAAATCATTGAATTCGTGTGTCGGGTGCTCGACCGCGTTGATAAATCAGTAAAAAGCCGTGCGTCTGTGTGCATTATTGTGATAATTTCCCTCGGCATCGAAGAGTGGTTAGAACACAAAATATAACACAGTAAATGTTCATGCATGTTAATAATGTTTCCGAATTTTAGTAATTTACAGATGCTTGAACGTTATCAATATAATTGAGGGCTTTGTAGCGCACTCTGCAGCTGCAATTTCGTTTATTTATTTATTTACGTTATTCAAAATGGTTTCGTTCGATGGCAGTTATGCGCTGCAAACATTTTAACGAATTTGGTTGCTCTGCTCATTCGTGGTCGCGAGTACTGCACGGAAAGCGCAGGTGACGATTGCGGCTGGCCACGACGACCATCAACATATTAACACTACGTATATGTACAATATACTCCATTAAAGTAACAAACAAAATCCACGAATTTCCCTGTAGGAGTCGCGTTGAAAGGTATTTCGACGAAAATCAAATTGTTCAGACATAAATAGAGTAATATTTTGATATATTTATCTGCGAGTTACATTATCTCTCATATAGTTCAGTTTTTAAGAGTACAAACGTATGTTTGTCTTTTTATAAATATTTTACAATTTTTAGTGGTGCCTCTCAGAGTCACCATTCGAGTGTTAAGGGTTAATCTAGCTCGAATATACAAAAAATGTATTAATATAAACAATATTTCCTTTAATAATGTAAATAACATCTATATAATAAATATGAAATGCTGTTCGTTGATCACGACATCATGTGAGAATGGCTGGACCGATTTAGCTAATTTTTTTTTAAATGTTCGTTGTAGTTCAAATCAGGTTTTTAGAGTAAAAAAAATGTGTGTGTGTGGGAATAGTTTCCCGGAAACATGAAAATTCGGGTAAAAATGGAAGTGCTTTTTTCTTTGGGATTTTTCTGCAAACTCGAGACCATAACTCACGATTCCAACGATGAATATGATTCGCTTTATTTTTTGTTTTTTTACGGTCCTGAAAAAAATTCAAGACAATTACAAAAATCATAATATTTGAAACGGTACAAGTGGAGTAGCTTAACATTAATAAATACAATGATCACTCAGAAATACCGTTGTTTCTCATTTTTACTTTGAAATTAATTACAACTTTAGATAATATTTCTTTAGATAATAATTATGTTAGGTAATATTTCCTTTAATAATGTAAATAACATTTTTAATAATGTTGCAGCAATTCTAAGGGTTAATCTAGTTGCACAAAGTTATGTATAGATGACGTCCAAAAAATATACCATCTTAATAATATAAACAATATTTTCATTAATAACGTAAGTAACATTTCAAATAATAATAAATATTTAATTTTATTCACGACCTAATTTCGATCAATTTCTACATTAAATAAATATAGCTGAGGGAGGCATGAAACGTTATGATTCGGGTTTGAAACAAATAACGTTTCCGATTCGGATTTGAATCTGTAAAACTGCCAGGTGCTATTTTATTGGAGGACAACAACAAAGGTGGAGTGTTTCGTCCTAGACCCGCTAGAGGACTCATCAGTAAGGCTATTCTAGCGTATATTCTTAATATACTAATGGGTGGTATTTCAGTAACTCGTGAGATTTTTACAGATTCAAATCCGAATGAGAAACGTTATTTGTTTCAAACCCGAATCATAACGTTTCATGCCTCCCTTAGCTATATTTATTTAATGTAGAAATTGATCGAAATTGGGCCGTGAATAAAATTAATTATTTATTATTTCAAAAAAGTACGATCGCGAAAAATACCTCCTGTATCATTTCAAATAATGGTGCAGCAATTTTCAGTGGTGCCTCAGAGTGCTAAGGGTTAATGTTACTAGTACGAGCTGGTGACGCCTGGGGGAAACAGCGACGAATCGAAAAGTTTAATAGTGTCCCCAGCCGGAGCCATAGTGCTCGGAAGTAATCGGAATTTTATTCATACGTAGTTTACTAGGACGAATAGATTCGCCAGTATCTCTCTCCGCGCATCTTATCCCAGGAATCTCATTAAAGATCCAGCCGAAGTAAATTCGTAAAGAGCGAAAAGCTTGAGCAGCTGGGAACGTCAGGCGCCACTACAGGATAATTTTATTAACTCGTTTAAAAGGGAACGAGCGGTCATCCAGCGAACACAAAGAACTTTAAAGAGATTTCCAGGCGGCTCACGATCTTCCTTCACGAATCGTTTACCGTTTCGAAGGGTAGACATTCCACTTGGCTTGATTCGTTCTATTTCAGAAAGAGATCTCTGTTCCTCTCTATGTTCCTCTCTGACCGTGTATCGGCCCCTCTCTTACCCTCACCCTTCTTTCTTCCCGTTCCTCTAGTTTCTATCCTCCCCCACGGCTTTGTTTTTTTTCGCGGGGGTTGTACCGAGCCCCTATTCAGCAGCCGAAGATTTCTTTTATTTCGCTGCCGGAGATAACGAAAGCCAGATGTATCCGGTGATACAGTGATAAACGGCGTTCCACGAAAGAACTCGAGAGGAATGGATTGTCTATTGTCCATTTTCCTATCCGATGGAAAACTATGTCAGTTGCTTATTTTCTTCTACTACGGTCTCACTAGGTCAGCGGGAAGTTTTCCGAAGCGATCCTTCCTCCCTTAAGCGCCCTACCCTCTTTCAACGCGCCTTTTAGCTGTACACGTTGAGATCCGGAATTCAAACCAATATAATGTAATTGTAATAAATAGTCCAATTGAAAGGCAAAGATTTTTTATTGTCGTTGCGGTTCCGATCTTTCAAAAATGATCCGAAATCCAAATTTGAGAAAGTATGTTAGACATTCCATTAAAAAAAAACAAATAAATTAGAGCAATGTTTCAAAACACATTACAACGTACAGGTTGCTCCGTAGTTTTCCCGACCGCTACAAATCCTTGTCGACTTAACAACATTTGCTCAGTTTTCGGAAGTGAGATCCTAGCGTTATCCAAAGCACTAGATTCAATCAAAATGTCCACTGGAAACAGATACACAATTTTTACAGACTCAAAGAGTGCAATTATGGCCATTGAAGATTCGGAAACAACTGATGAGTGTATTCAGGAAATTCAAGAAAGCTATAATTCGGCTGTTGAAACCGGCAAATCCATTACCTTTTGCTGGATTCCATCGCATATGGGTATACAGGGTAATGAAAACGCAGATAGAACAGCCAAATTGGCAACATCAGATACAAAAATGAAACAAATCAAATTAATAAATTATGAATGAATTCGCTGTATAACATTAACTTGTCCGTAAGATATTGCACATTTATTTATATACAAGTTAAAGAACAAACGTATTAATAAATTATAAATAAATTAGCCGAAATTAATTCGTTATATATCTCTAAAATAAATACTCGTTGTATACCTCCTCTACAATAGCAGATTTAAGCAGTAATGTAAGAGTTTTGTTTATGAATATCTCAAAAACTATTGAGTGATAGCGTCTATAATGGTATATATTTGTAAATGGAAGATCGAGATCTATAAGTATTCAGAGTCTCAACTAAATCGGTGTGACAATGGCCTTGCACTCTCCTTGTAAGATGTATAAAATATTGTAAGAAAATGAACCGTGTTGCTAATGACCTTTGATGTTAAAGGAACATTAAATAAATAAATTGAAAAAAAATAGCTTAAGAGTTATTTAAAACAAGTCTACCCCCTTAATATTGTGATTCTGTGCAACGTTTCGAGCAAGGATTGTGCGCGACGATAAAATGAACGTGAAATTAATTCAGTTCTATCGCAAGTGACAGTATCATTGGAGTCGTACAGGATTCCGTCATTATTTTGGTTCCCAGTCGAAATGAGAATTGATTGTAGCTGGTAGACAGGGGCCCTCTATTTTTCTACGCGTCGACCAAACTGTACAGAGGCAATATTCCATGGGCTGTAACCTATCGGGCTCCCCTTGTGTTTTTCATTTTTCCTCCCGCAGCGGCAATTAAATCCGTAAAATCCGCGATCCGGCACGCCGGTAAGTGAGAATTTACGCGGGGGGTCGTCGGGCGCGAAAAAAACCCCGCGGCCGGTTACATCGGTCCAATTTCTTTTTCATCGCGCGGCCAGCGTTTTCCTCATTAGCCCCGAACAATCGCAGCCGGCTTTCATGAATATTTCACAATACCGAAACCCGAACAGGGAACGCCAGGGGTGCCCGTTGCTAACAATAGATTGGTTACATTCGAGAGAACGATCGTCTCTGGTGAGTTATGCCCCCATTGTTGCCCGGCAAAGGCAACCGCGCCTGGTCCTCGTTCACCGTGAAACCCCGCGAACGAATCGCCAAAGTCTTATCGATGATTATTGCTGGTTAAATAAAAGTCCGCCATTCCGAGGAACCCACCCCCTCGCTGCCTCCCTTTACCCAGGAGAATTAAAACAGAAAATCTATCACCGGTTTGATACCCTACAGCAGGACTCGGAATTATTTACTCGCGGCGCACAGTGGGCCGGATCAAAAAATTTAGGGACATTCGACCAAGAAGTCGACTTTTCGAAATTGCAAACTAATGAATTTGTATTGCTTTGTAAGGATCTATGGACCTCGAAAATGAAGAAATTAATGAAATTGAATAAATATTTTAGTTGCAATGATCGTTTAATATTGAGCGTTTTGAAAGTAGCATATTTCACCAGGCAGAATTGTTTAAGTTCTTTGCGATGTCCTCATCGTTTCGTCACATATTTTCTCTCAGTTTTTTTGTATGATATAGAGCATCTCTTCCCAATAAGAAATCATATATTTTCTTAGTAATAACTAATAATAATATATTTAAAAAATAATGCTGAACGATACATGACAAATAAAAAAAATGTTGCACATTTGTCAAAGGATATCTTTTTTTTCCCAAAACTTCCTTTAAACAACCGTACAAGAATCATTTCCGACATCGTTCGACTAACAACAATATAGTTGTTTAAAGTGGACAATGTAGCGGCGAGTACGGTCGCCGCGCGTTGGCGTTGTGAAGCGGCCAGGCAATCTAAGAACTCTTAAGATTGTAAAAAATTGTTTCTTTTCTTAAGGAAAGCAACTGACTCAAGAACTACATAAAAATTTATAAAAATAACTAACAAATTAAACAAAAAATATATTCTAACACGTATTATTCGAAACAGATTATTTTATAATATTTTTTAGTTCAAACCTCATTTTAATATCTCAAACGGTTCAAAAGTTATGCACCAATGACCCTAAATTTTTCGATCCGGCCCACTGTGCAGCGGCTGTCAATCGAAGGCTACACCTCCTCGACCCTACAACGATCATAGATCCTGGATTTCGTGGGTTGTCTGTGGAGCAGTGTTCGAAACAAGTAGTAAAGAAACAATTTTATACCTTAGGAACATTTCTTTAACCCTCATACGATCCTCAGGGTGAAAATTCACCCAATCAATAGTTTCACATACTGTGAAATTATTCATCGTTTTATGTCTACGTCTTGGGATGTACATCTGCAAAATGTGACGCTGGAAATGAAACATAATATTTTGTTTTAACGTGTAAAATAAAAATGGGTGAATACAATTCAGTAACCATTTGCTGATGAAAACCCCGTTTACGGGGTTGAGTTATTTTTCCTTATACGAGCATAATAAGAGCTGTGTGAGGGCTCATTATAAAGAGGAAGGTTGATTGTTCTAAGCTGCACTCATGATTTCAGTAAACACAATCGTTTTGTATTAGAAAAATACATGGGAAACTGATGTTGGTTGTCTCCATTTTTCCCCCTACTTTAGACGCTCATATTTTTAATTATAAACATAATCTCGTTAAATCATAATGGAAACAAGTTACAATTAACCTTCCCCTTTACAATGAGCCTTCATACAGCTCTTATTATGCTCGTATAATGACAAACAACTCGATCCCGCTAACATGTTTCACTTGTTTTTCTAGTAATATTCTAGTAATATTCTGCCTAGCCCTTACCCCCTTAACGAAATTTTGTTTCGTTGACCCGTATATATGTGGCTACTTGAAAATTCATAAATGTCCTCAGTTTTACTAACTTGAAAATTTAACAAACAAATATACCATGCAGTAAGTATGTTATGTTTGGGCACATTTCACCCATAAAAACGTCACAAATACGTCAGCAAACATTTCACGAAACTACCTCTACCGTAACTATTTTATCGCAGTACTATTTTACCTGTAAACGTTGAATTTTGCTTGTCAAACGGAATAATGGTCGTGTTTAGAAGAGTTCGCGAAAGAAACAACTCTAATTGTTTGTATGTTTGTGAATCAATGGCTAGTGGAAAGTTTCCGCGTAGTATACTTCAAGCCAAGCGAAGACTTTCCGAGGGAAGGTACAAGGTGCATGCAAATTCGAGCATCCTGCTAACCCGAGGAAGTTCACAAGTCCCAAGGAAAACTCTGGTCGGAATGCAACTAACACATTTGCATTGCCGCCCCCGGAAACTTGCAACCAGCCTGACCGCGACTTGACCAAAACTCCGGGTGAGCTACGTCGAAGTAGCTTCGACTTGAATCCTGGAAGGATTAAGTCAGTGCAAGGCCATGTCGATCGATTTTGTTATTTAAATGGTATCCCACAGGAGTTCCACGTTTCCGGCTTCGGTGAAGTTTCTGCATACAAACCTGCCTGTTCTAAGAAAAATTCACGGATAGCTTTCGAACAAATTGAACATGCAAGTTGATAAAATTAGAAGAGATGCATTTATCAGACATGGTAAAATAATTACCTGCTGATACACAATATTTGAAAGTTAATCTTGTACCAGTAGATTGCAGACTTTCATGCATTTATAGGAAAATTGAGTAGACGAACTTCAAAGTTGTTCTAAAATTTAAGAAACTGATCCCATCCTTTTTTTATTTTTTTCCAATTGGGGAAATACATTTTGTATAACCATCCCCATCGTCGAAAATAAGGATGGCCAATGTTGGAGCCGCCCCGTCTAATACCCCAAAAGCCGTCTCTAGACATAGATGCGGGCATCCAGGATCCTGTTTGTACTCAACTGGGCCCCCGCTGTCTTTACCTAGACCTCCCATTAAAACGACTCCCCTTAACACTCGGACAAGCCCCCAGCCTAATTATCCCCTTCCCCGTGGATTGGGAAGGGGGATGGATGCCCCCTTCTAGGACCCCCGTCCTCTAATTCCTCCACCAGAGGACGAGACTTAACCCGTCTTGCCTCCACTAGGACGAGGAGTGAGGTTACCGCTCGCGATGAGACTAGGCCCCTCGGAGGGGTGCATTTCATACACACTCAGAATCCGAACCGAATACCGGTATCCGCACGTCTCACCCCAGATCCATCTCCATAGTGGACCCCATCTTAAGGGTAGAGCCGCTTAAATAACCACCTCCATTCCCCCACCCTCATCCGGCGGGCGCGTCGAATCGGCCAGCGGAGGTATGGCCAGAGGGGCCGCAGTCCTCTTTATCTCTTTTCCCTTGCCCGGCCCACCCTTCAGCCTGGGATTTTTCCTAGCTGGAAGGAGAGACATGCCTTAGTGCCAGACCTCTGTTCAGCAGGCAGGCATAAATCCCCATAAAGTGGACACTTGGGGACGGCATCACATGCCGCCGTCTTGTGTTCTACGTCCCCGCGTCGGTAACACCGGTCGATCCGACTCGCCTCGCACGTGTAGGCACATTGTGCCCACATATGACCCCTGCGCAGACAGCGGAAGCATAGAAGCGGACCCAATCCATCCACCCGTGCAGAGGTCCTCCCTATCCTCAATTGGCTCATTTAGTATTGGCGGTCCTCTTGGGAGGACACTGCACACGCGGCCAGAGCCCAGAAAAAGTCACCAGAATGGCGTATACTTTGTATACCCATGCGGCAACCCATCTTAGCCCGGACCGCGCCAACTCCAACTCCCGAAGCCGAACCTCGGTCGTTTGAGTGGGGGAGTTCACAAATACCTCCCATCTAGCGCCTTCCTCATGCACCCAGCGAGGCACTCGCCTTCGCCCGACCACCTTCACCGTGAACCCTCAACATGTGGGCCCCTGATCGGGCTCGAGCAAAGACGAGTCCCTCGGCCACACCTTCAACCTCCTTCAACAAGAAGGACGACGTGACCGTAGCCATCGCGGAGGTATAAATCGCCTGGCATCCCACGGGGACAGTCATAATCTAGATCGCAGCCGATCTAGGGTACCTCAGTAAACGAGGCGCTTGCTTCTCCTTGATCCTAACCGTATCCTTTTGTTTTCTTTAAATGGATGTGTGAGAACCACCAAACAGAGGGTGTCGTAAACTCCCACATCCCAGGGTGCCAGTTTGATAACTGGGCCCTTTTTAGCACACTAAATTAAAATCACCCTCCTTCCGGTCTGCTTTCGGCATACTGAAGGGAAGGGTGATAACTAATCCACACTTTTCTTTGCTGAGTATCCTTTTTTTATGGATGTAGAGGAACCGGTAGAACCCGGTGACCCCAGCAGCACCCCGTCCTGCAGGTGCCGCTACAGGTCCCTGGAGGTACCGTAAACCTCCATACCCAGGGTATCAGACCTTCATCCTGACCCCTTCTTAGCACCAATGCTATGTCATCCCCCCTCCCCGCGACCCGCTTTCCACATATAGGAAGGGAGGGGGAAGACTGATGCCACTCCTGTTCTTGGCTTACGTTTGCTGATTATCCTATCCTAACCTAACCTATCAACACGTATAGTATGTCACCATCTTTCGTAGTCGCTCTACAGGGTTCAAAAGATATCCTTAACCTTTTTTTATGATGTGGAGGAAACGGACAAGTCCGAAAACCTCCACACCACAGGACACCGGAGATTCACCGGGTCCCCGCTGGCACACTAAATTGCTATTCCACTTCCCCCGACCCGCTTTCCGCATACTGCAGGGGAGGGAAATAGCTAATATTACACATGTTCTTTGCTATAAAAGCTATCCTTAACCTACCAAACCTATATATAACCTACCTAAACCTAACCTATCAACACATATAGTGTGCCACCATCTTCTATACTTGTTCTACAGAGTTCAAAAGCTATCCTTCACCTACCAAACCTAACCTACCTAAACCTAACCTATCAACACATATAGTGTGCCATCAACTTTTATACTTGTTCTACAGAGTTCAAAAGCTATCCTTAACCTACCCAAACCTAACCTACCTAAACCTAACCTATCAACACATATAGTGTGCCATCAACTTTTATACTTGTTCTACATAGTTCAAAACCGTTTCTATGGTCTCAAAATTCTCCCATAGTCGCGTGAGTGGCGGTTTCGAGCAAATTATTAGAATATCCACGCAACAACGCAGTTAAAATAATTTATTCAGAAAGTTTCGGCTCAGAAATAGTTAACGGAACTGTTCATACATCGTCACCACGTGAATATTTGAATACAGGCGTTCAGACATCGGCGGAGTTACGTTGGCCAGCGTCGAACCGAGCCAACCGTTTCTACCGCATTTCATCGCTATTGTTCGTCCCGAAATTTTTTCAACTTTTTCGTTTATTAGCGGCGACGCGTACCGTGAAATGAATGGCTGCAATTTTCGAACGCGAAATCGAAATTCGCGTGCGCCTGGAGATTGATCGCGGTGAACTCAAATAAAACCCGTCGCCGATGTGTTGCGGAAAAATCGCGCGAAAAATTGCCAGATCTCCAGGGACGAATGCTGCGCTAAATACTCGCTGCGAGCTCGTCTCTTTTCCGTCCTCGTTTCACGGTCTTTTTATAGCCCCATAATAAATTGATACGTGTGAATAATTTTAATCGAATCCAGGGTAAAGGTTTACCCCCTCTTATTTAAGAGTTATACTTATTTTTTATTAATGCAATTTTTATTAATCAATATTAAAATGTGTTTAGAATTAAATCAAAGACGATGTGTTTAGAATTATTTGTTGGATCATATAATTAAGGAAAACTGTTTTAAATTTAAAAATGCATTTTATATTTGCAGAAGATAAAAATATTTATAATTAAAACTGAAATGAGCATTGAAAACTTAAAAATGACTTAATACATTCAGATGAGTTCTACTTATTTTTCGGGGAACTCCTTTAGCGACAGACGATGAATCTTTAAAGGAAAAAGATTACCGAGATTGAAGGAGTTTCGTCTTTTCGCATGCCCATCGAGCTCCCCGGTTTTCACAGAGTGGAAATTCCTTTGTCAGAAAGTGATTCCGCGAGGTGGAACGAATTTTCCTAGAGATCAGAGAGACGCGTTCCGTTACTGATCTCGCGAGAAAGTACCTTACGTAGATCCTCGAGTCGCCAACGTGAACTCAACAAAATATTCGACACTACCAACTTCTAAGTGTGTATCCTTTTTAGTGAGCCTGTAATGATAATTAAAAAAATGTGTTTTGTGATTTTGGTAACTTATATGCACACCAAAAGTTTTATCGAGATCGATTAACACTGAATTGATGAAATTTTTGTATACATATTACAGGCTCAGACAAAACTTAATTTTTTATAATTTTGTATGATTCTTAACAATTGCAATCTAAACAAAAATGTGTTTCCTTATTCTTGAGCAAACTAGTCAGAGTTTGATAAAAAGTTGGCACAGCATAATTTTTTTAATTTTGTACAATTCCTAGCAATTGCAATCTAAACAAAACATTTTGTATCCTTATTTTCTAGCAAGCCATCAAATTTATAATACCATCATTACTTCCCATGCATTTATTATAATTTTCTTTATAGTTATATAAATTTAATAGTATTAGAATTCTCCATATTAATTTAATGGTACCCTCAATAAAAATTAAATGTTCTAACATCTTAAAAAACTTTTCTGACATTGAAACATTGGAACAAATTTAAAAAAAAAGTTATGCGATTTTTAAGAGTGTCCACTTAATATAGTTCCCGACAGAAGGGGACTAGTCTCAGAGGGTTGGGAAAGTAGATCCCGAAAGAAACAACGCGATTAAATCAACAATAGTGCCAGATGTATATCGGCGCGTGGTACAGCCGGGCCAAATATAAATGCGAAAATGGCGGTGAGAAGGAATTCCAGCGTTCGTAGTCACTCGGCGAAAACATGAGCAGTGCCTCCCGAGCATCTCTCACGTGACGATCGCCGCGCGAGAACTTCTCCTTTCGCGGGACAAGTGTGCGGGGGGAGAATTGTTCGCGACGAAAAGTGGCGGGAAAATTCCATCGAACGCGCCGCTCGACATTAATCCCGGGAAAATTGTCAGCGAGATCGTGTACCAAAAATGTTCGACCGTCCGAATAATTTCGTGCCGTTTTCCGTGTACCAATCAGCACGCGAAAACGCCCCCCGTATAATTACGCGGCATGCTTGATGCGTAATCGCGATAAGTCAATTACTCGTTCAACCGTTCATCCAATTTTTCAACTGCACCGAATAATAACCTCGGTGGATTCTCTCGCGTGAAATTATCTCTCTCTCTCTCTCTTGAAACCTGCCAATTTTTTCGCGTAAGTCTCGTATTTGCTCTTATTTTTATTTGTTAGCTTAATTTATAATAACTGCGGATCATTAAAATGTAATTTGAAACAGTAAAAATATTAGAGGAGTTTAAAAACACTATACTATTATTTTGAACCTATTGAACAAATTTTGAATGAAATTTATTGAGGCAGAAAATTTTCATTTTGCATAAAGATTAACTGTCTAACAAATTACTTATCATTTTATTTTTTATGGCATTTTTCTGCTATGATTAACGTTTCCTTCGTGTGACGATTACGTTGAGTATTGTTCCAGTACAAGTTCCGTGACAATGTATAATAATATGCCCAACTGTAAGTAGTGTTTCTGGCTTTATGTCAATTAAAGAAGATAATTAGATTGTCTATTTTAGGTGGAACACCCTGCATAAATTGATAAATTCGATTAAAAATTACTTACGATTCGCAAAAAGGCTTCAGCTTTTCTTACAGTGATAAATAGACAGCGGAGCTTTATAGAAAATAAAAAATTTTGATGTAGATTACAACAAATTAGAGTGAAATAGAGATTTATGTCTTTTCTAAATATGTTGAATAGGTTGAAAACGTTGTAACAGTACCTTTAAATTTTTATAATATGTTTACTAGTTTGAATTACACCTACTAATTTTTGCCATGAACGGATAAAGATATCCGCTGTCTAGTGATAACGGATGCAATTGAGTTTTACGAAACGAAGACTTGCACAGGACATTAAAAATGTTGTATTTCCTTCAAACAGGTGATTCTGATCTTATTTCACAAATTTCACAATATTTTCGACTTTATTTTGCATCAAGAAAATAGTATTTTAAATAAGATATAGAATAATAGATTCGAAAATAAAATATTTCTATTTTATCAATTGGAATTACAAAATAAAACATTTCTATTTTAACAATCTGAACACACAAAATAGAATTTTGCATTTTTTGCGTCTTTGTAACTAATACTTTTAGAAACCGCATTACTTATAGGTAATTTAATATTTCTTATCTTAGCAATAACTTAAAAGAGAAATAGTACTTAATATAAGAAACTATATCATTTGCCACATTTTCGTTTTATTTAATAATAACTATTTATACTCATAAATCTATTGAATGCGAACCATTATTTTCCACAATAATATTTAAAATTAAAATTGAAAATAAATACAAAGTCGAAATATTTTCAATATTCTTCAAATAAAGTACTATTTTCAAACAATTACAGCATCAAACTAGGAGAGGTTGTTGCTCGCTCGCTACGCGAGCTTCGCGGGTC
>CM052335.1:3568718-3673823 GCA_028455595.1 Lasioglossum vierecki | reverse complement strand
AGCTTCGCGGGTCGGGTTGTAGTAGCTCGCTCGCTTTGCGAGTTCGCGAGAGGGTTACTTGTACACATGGTTAGTAGGGCTTGCATCTATTAATGTCTTTTATTTTGTATGTGACTCTTCACGAGCCACACAAAAAACTTCCCGATTCGTTAGTTGCAGTATATTATTATCATTATTTATTTAGTGTACTTTTTGTTGGAAATGCTAACAATTAAAGGTAATCGAACCGTATTTGATATTAGCTTCTTTATTTCACCGGATGCTACAGCGAACACGTCTTTTGCCTTCTTCTGATTTGATGCAAATTAATAATTTAATAATAATTTAATAAATTTAATAATATAATAATAAAATAATTTAATAATAATAAAATAATAATTGATGCATTGCATTTATAGTTTCTGATGCTGAGGGAATTTCGGGACACCCTGTATACATATATATATATATATATATAAGTATGGCAATACGTCCCTAGAAAGTATGACAATATGCCGCCAGCATTTAAAGCAATACGCCGGCAATCGAAAAAAAACTAAAAAACTAAAAAAACTAAAAAACTACTGGACCAAAGTGGACCAAAATCTAATCAGCTCTAAGTTACAGCGGGGCACATCGATTGCATCATTTATCATTCTGATCCCATTGTTACTTTTTTTAGAAAACGTTAACGAAAAATTTGATACCATAGAAACGGCCATACGCACACACACACACACACACACACACAGACACACACATACAGACATTTTGATAAAAATAGTCTAAAATGACTACAATGACCATGAATCGTGGACATCTGCAAAAAACTCGATTTTTTATTTTCGGGGTAATTACAATAACTTCCCTATAGAATCGGGAAGTTAATAAATTATTTTATTTTCAAACAATTACTGCATCAAATAAAATATTTTACATTCAAAATTGTACACATACGTTAAAATAAATAGGATTATTTATTATTTACTATTTCAAATACTATTTTCCCCAGCTCTGCAGCTAGGTCATTAACGACCACATGGTTCACAATCGAATACATCTTACATGTTGAAAAGGTTAACTTTTTTCCATATTAAATAAAGAGAGCAATTTTCAAGTATCAAATAGTAAAAAAGCAATCGATTTAATGTTCCGATTTGAACATCGCTGGTCGTTTCTTGTAGCGATGGTTCTTCCGTTCGTCATTTCCTGGTGTTCACCCATCGACGCTGTAATATCTGGCTAGTTCCTTCAATTTCCTTGGTCTCTCGCCCCCCAGGATACGATGGTCTGACCTTCTTGATAGCTTTCTCCGACTCTCATCGACTCGATCCCTTTAACCCTCTCCCAACGGTATTGCAACCACTCGGAGTATGCATTGTCGACGTTGCAGGGTTTCGGAAATGTCTGCCGCATGTACACGAGCAGCCTACTTATCCTCAGGGGTGCTCTCGTCCTAAGTTCGTCGCGGGAACACCGGCGTTCATTAAGCAACACAAACGGTCATTAAGAGGCTGGTCGAAGTCGTTATCATAGCTAGCTAATTCCCAATCGCTATTACGTGGTCGATCGATGAAGACGAAGATCACAAGTCGATTCCTTAGATTAAAATCAAAGGAATTCACCTTTTTTCGAAATCGATTTCACCCTCTCGCAAATCAAATTTAATACTCATTAGTCAGTAACACGAGGAAAACACTCAATATAGTCAATACACTTTAATAAAATCATTCTACTCTCATTTATTACCACGTTTTTATTAGCTCGGTTTCTTGTTTGTCTGTTCGGTGACAAATTTTGCAATTGATTATAAACTAACTTCCTGATAAGCTAGAGACTTGAAATTGAATACATGGCTCAGGATTGGATGACAATGCATTATTTTTTTTTAAAGTCTATCCGTTTCGGAGAAAATAACAATTAAATATTTATCGTTTCATTCTCCCGCGAAATGCTACGTCATCTTTTCGATACGATTCGCTACGGCATTGTTTTAGATATGTCGCGGTTGTAATATTGTCTGAAATTTAGTACATGTCTCTGTTATAATTTCTTAACCTGGTAAAAATGTTAAAAATCCATTGAAATATTTCACATACAGAAGACTAAAAAACAGAAAATAATTATGTAAATAAAAATAACTTTTTTTAAAAATACCGCGTTTTCAAAAACGGACTAAGAAGTATAAAATAATTTTTCCTAGTCGCATACTGGTTCCTAACCTCGTCCAGACAGTGGTGAAAATTTGTGATTGTGAATTTTGAATTGCTATGAAAATATTTGTAAGATTTCAAACGAAAAACGTGGGGCGCATGAAATGGATAATCGATGCATCTTGCGCCTCACGTTCTCCGTTTGAAATATTACAAATATTTTCATAGCAATTCAAAATTCACAACCACAAATTTTCACCACTGTCTGGACGAGGTTATTTAAATAATATTTTTAATCGGAATTACTAAGCTAATGAATTGGAAATTACTTTGAAATAAGTATTTGATGTACATTCCTGCAATAAATAAAATTCTGAATTTCTCAACAATTAATTTATTTGCAAATGTGTGATAATCTTTCAAAATTTTAGTGACAAAAATTCCATATAATTCTGACTGAATTAATTTCAAGAGTAAATAGGTCGACACATGGTTGATCGTTAAATTAAAGGAGATTGAGCAAACTCGGAGTAATTATTTAATAAAATTGAAATTGAATAGTTTAACTATCAAAACAATTTGTACAGCTCTGTTTAATGCTTGTCGAAACCATCCGTGTAAAAAACAAAATGTTGAACTAACTCGTTCGTTGAAATTTGATAGGAAAAAACAAAATCCACTAAAATGTACATATTTAACTCGGCACGTGTAAATCTACTGAATTTAAAAATCAACAAACGTGCTCGACCGCGGGAGTACGTTCGAACATTTTTCTACATTTTCTATTAAACTAGACGATATTTTGAACCTATTGTAAACACCAGTGTAGAGAAATCGGTTCTGTTGGTTAGTACGGGTACAATATAAACGAAGGGGCGGGTGAATCGCCGGTATTTTCCGAACAAGTTTTATCCGGTGTGGGAAAGTGTTACGAATTGAAAGTCAACCGCGCCGATAAAAAAGAGGAGGGAACTAGAGAAACTCGCATGCGTGTTCCCGCAATACATACATACATTACATCTCCCCACCCCCACCCCCACCCCCGTACAATATCAATATTTTTGTGGTGCTCGTGCAAATATTTATTCAGACTGATTGATATGTAGGCACCAAACGCGATATCCCGATATTATCCTCCGTATGTTTCAAACTTTCAGGAACGGCCGTTACCGGGGAAAGTTTTAAGTGTATTTATGGATTATAAAACAGAGAAAAAATATGGAATTTGCGTTCTGAAGTTTTCTTCCCGAGTAAGATTAGCTTAAAGGCAACTTTCGTTGGCTTTATTAGCTGCTTCCTTACTGGAGCCACGAGTTTTATGAACTATCTTTTAAAAATTCAGATTGAGTAGAAGTCGATTTCTTTTATTATGAGACTCCGTTAATAATAACTTATCCGTAAACCCACGGATCCTTCTGCAAAATAACAATTCACTTATATAAAAATTCCTTTTTTAAAGATTTTAATTAATCGAAATTAACATATGTACGTTCTTTATCTTCGTAAAACAGAATCACATGTAATTTCCAAACACCTTATACAAAGCTTACCGAATTCCATTACAGTTCCAATCAGTTAATTTATTAACCTATAATATTCCTATGGCATTATTCGAAATATTTGTTGCATAATTAACTTTGTATTCAATAAATTGTTAAACTTATTTAATATTTTAGTGAACAACTGAAAATGTGTTGAGAGACATCTTTATGCTTTTATAGCTTCAAAAAATTTTCAAAGAAACGGTTAGAAAGAAAATTCCACGAAGAAATAGTCGAGTTGCGTTTATCGAATATTTACCGTGCCTAAGTTAGTACTTAATAAGTTGTTAAACTTATTTAATATTTTAGTGAACCACTGAAAATATTGTGAGAGGCATCTTTATGCTTTTATAGCTTCAAAAAATTTTCAAAGAAAATGTTAGAAAAGAAAATTTCACGAAGAAATAGTCTAGTTGCGTCTATCGAATATTTACTGTGCCCACAAACGACCAAGATGTGCCACGCAGGAGCTCCGAAGGCGTCAAATGCATTCTCTATCAGTTGAAATACGACTTTTGCAACGATCTTCGCGTAGATATCCAGCATTTTACAGGCGCATCAGAGTTGCTGTCCCCAGATAGGAATGGTATCGCGGTTTCTCATTAAAATCGAGCTTACCAACTCTAGAAATCCCGCCACGGAATACGTGCTTATACGTAATAACGTCGGGATTTTCTATCTCCTCTCACTCCCTTTTCTTTTTTTCCTTTCTGTTCCGTTTCACAAGATTTTCCTCGCTTTCCATGGACAGATTGTCTAGGTAATTGAGAGGTTCGGCATCTCCCTGGCAATTTACATATCGCGGTTCCCGATCGAATGGAATTACTCAATGTACCGTGAAGTTGATTCTACTGGCGAGAGACTCAAGATGAAAGATACATCCCACCCCTTCTCAGTGATCTCTACGTCGCAAATGTATACGTTTTGCAAATAATGCGGCACGAAATCAAGAACACAGACCATTTTCCAGTTGATTTGATAAATACATTTGTGCCCGGCAGAATTCTAACTTGGAGGAGCTGTACTGTGTACTTGGAATCGTGGAAACGTTCTACAGACTGGAAACATTTCGAAAGCTCTGTCAATTTATTAATGAATCCTCGATGCCCAGGAGTCGCAAACTCAAATCATCAGTCGCGGGTAAACTGAACCCAACAGAAACGTAAAAAGTTATCAGATCAAACAAAATAAAGCCAAGTTCGATAGCTTAGAAATATTTCTTGCAATACTGAAAAAAGGTTTGTAAAAATTAGTTCAAAAGAAAGCTATTTAATTTATAAAGAGTTACATGGAAGACTAAATTATTCAAATTTAACCGCTAACTAACACCGTTTATTGCCATTGGTTTAAAAAGTAACGGCCAAGTTTGAATAATTTGAACCTTCATCCATAAACCTATTCAAAACTTAAATGGCGTCCTTTTAAATAATTTTTATAAACGCTTTTTTCAGTATTACAACAGGTATTATACTTGGCCGTATTTCGTTTGATCTCAAAACTTTTTACGGCCATAGAGAACTTGCCTTCTGCTTACAGGATGTTTTTCTTGGGATTTCATCGATTTTTGTTGATTGTTTTTTTCATCAGTATTTGTTGCCACTTCGAAGCTAATAAAACATTGAGGGTAGTATTAAATTATTATGAAAAAATTTTATATTATTGAAATTTATATAGAAAATTTATTTACTATTGAGATGTACTTATCTTTATTATGCTGCTATGTTCTATCCTACGTACCTATTTCGTGATGTTTTTTTCTGAATACAACCATTTTAAGGTGTAAAATTTCAAACTTTGATCATTATTTCTTTGAGTGTTTGTTATGATGGACCTATGTACCAAATTTCATATTAACCAAACCTATGTACCAAATTTTATATTCACATGTATGTTACTGGGAAGTACTCAGAAGGTTTTGATGATCTGTCAGACAGTCAGTCAGTGAGTCAGTTAGCCAGTAACAAATTTAGCGATTTTTGAGATCCTATATCTCGGAACCTACTAATGTTGGAAGATTAATGTTATGTCAATATTGCGACATGATAGCGTTTAACAAGTGTAATAAATTACATCTGACTATCTGCCTCCAATTCGGAGTTACAAACCCCCAAAAAACGGCTAACAAGGAGAGTGCAAGGACGTTGTCACACCGATTTAGTTGAGACTCTGTATACTTATAGATCTCGATCTCCCATTCTCAATAGTTTTCGAGATATTCATAAACAAAGTACTTACATTACTGCTTAAATCTGCTATAGCAGAGGAGGTATACAACGAATATTTATTTTAGAGGTATACAACGAATTAATTTAGGCTAATTTATTTATAATTTATTAATACGTTTGTTCTTTAACTTGTATATAAATAAATGTGCAATATCTTACGAACAAGTTAATGTTACACAGCGAATTTATTTATAATTTATTAATTCTTTTGTTCTTCAACTTGTAATAAATGTGCAATCTCATATAGACAAGTCAATGTTACACAGCGAATAAATAATATAAATAAATATGAAAAAAAAATTTTTCACCAAACGAGAATCCATCCCTAGTCCACCGGGTGGAAGTCTCGTACGTTGCCGAAACACCAAGCCTTATTCCTTGTATACCTTCTCTACAATAGTAGATTTAAGCAGTAATGTAAGAACTTTATTTATGGATATCTCACAAACTATTGAAAATTATCGTCTATAATGGTATATATTCGTAAATGGGAAATCGAGATCTATAAGTATACACAGTCTCAACTAAATCGGTGTGACAACGTCCTTACGTTGCACTACGTGCACTACGATTTCGACTGATTGCTGAATCGTGGAACAATTAGTTATATGCACTTAATCTTTTACGCACATCCTCCTAAGATGGTGGTAAGAGAGCAGTGTGGGACTCAGCCTATCCCCAAGATGCAAATCGGTGAGAACGGGACTTAGTCCTCAACTCCTACCCACTGAAACCCCACCGCCCAGTGCTGCGACCCTAACCCTTTTTTTTCCTGGGGGAAGTCGTGCTAGTGTGAGACCCTCCTCGGAGGGGGAAGATCAGGCTAAGAAAAAGCACTGATCTTCCCTCTCCGAGGCCAACTCACTAAAACCCCACGCCCGCCTAAGCTATTGCAGGGGAATGCCAGGATCTCGCGAGAACTCAACTGGACATTCCCCATAGCTACATAACACCCCGGGGGAGAAGGAAGGAGTTTCCACCCCTCACCTTCCCCTTACCCTAGCTAACCGTACACCAAGAGGAGGGACCTCTTGTTGTACCCATCCCTGGGGCCTTCGAATGGAGCTTCCCGAGCCCCAGCTCGGTCCACCCCCAGCCCCCGGAATGCGACCCTAACCCTGCTATTAGTCCTACATACCAGCACCCGGGGTCCTACTGTTCACATTTGCTTCTGGGTGCTGTGTGGGGGGACGCATTTTATCAGGTCTAACCTGGTCACGAAGGACTTATCCAATTTCTTAAGGGGGAGCCGAGTCCCACACTACCCCTCAACCACCATCTTCGGGGGTGTGTGTAAAAACATTTCGAAAGAGATAATGGTTAACATGTACAGAATAGGATATGTACATAATGAGACAAAGGGAGACCTGAGTTAGACGCGTCAAACACCACCACGGGAGCAATACGAGTAGTAGCCCCGGGGTGGTGTTAAATCACTCACAGAGGAGTGTAGGGTCAATGGCCTTGGGCGGTGGGGTTTTAGTGGGTATGTGTAAGGATTTAAGTCCCGTTTCCCTAACTGCTATCTCAGGGGAAGCCGAGTCCCTCACTTCCCCCCAATCACCGTCTTCGGGGGGTGTACTTAACGGTATTTCCCCATCGCCCTAAAACAAAAGAAAAAAGGTGTTGGATAACGTGACGGCGCGGCGATCCGTCAAATAATACAGCTGAGAGGTTAATGGGATCGTTCGGGGGTTAGTGGTGCATGGAAAGAACCGAAATGGTTAGCTCCGCGTAAATCTAATTGCGACGGCCGGTTGGAGAGAGGTGAGGACGATTGCCACTTGGTGATTAGGAGTTCAATAGTCCAGATGCGCAATTACCGGGAGGGACACAGGTGTTCCATTCGTCCGTGTAGTTGCGGACGATCCGAAGGGGGATAGAATGGGAGACGTTGAACGCAATCCTCGGGGTCCTGATATTCCTGAAGTCGTCGGGTCCCCAGCGCATACTTGTGCACGTCGTCGACCAAGTAAACCCAGTAAACCGATACTCGAGGAAGGACGGCTGTCGCGGCCGGGTTACACCGAGACTCTGAGTAACTCTCCTCGGCCCGGCTATTATTCTCGAAAGGCAGATTCGTTTGGACAAGCATCGCTCGGCATCCATTGGCCAAATTCGGGAACTTCGCGAAGGATCCGAGTGATAATTGGCTCGAGATGGATTCTGATTTCACAGCTTTGTGATCGTGACCTGTTTACTAAGACAGTCCGTCGAATGCAGCTCTCTCGACACGGAAACCGTATTTTGTGATGCAGGAACCCGTGAGACGTTTGTTGGACTCGTCACTCGGGATACTATGGCGATCGTCAACGCTGCTGGTCCTTTCTTGCGTTACAAATACCATCCCCTCAAAGTTCTCTGGGGTTGCGTCTTTTATCTAACTAGGGATCATCCCAGAGTGACGTACCCACAATTTAATGAGACTGGGGGTGGACGTAATTCTTGTGAAAATATTTGGATGAATGTTGAGAGGTAAATTACTACATTTGAAGACGGTGGAACAAATTTAAGATACGAGTTTCCCAATAAAAAGCTACGGTAAATCCTTAAATAGTGTCCAACATCCGTATTCTGAACGAACAGCGTTGGCATAGAACACTTTATTTTGTTATTAACTTTCCTCGTCGATTACGCCACTAAATACAACTGAAACTATATCGCGTCTGGCCTTGTTTTAAACAGAAGAATGCCAGAAATATGTTTTTGAAAGTCCCATAAAAAATAATGGTAATTGTTGATATACGAAACAATGTGCCCCAAGTTACAATAACAACTTGCCCCAATTAACAATAAACCTACATCTAGATTTACAACCGAGATCTACAATCCAGATCTACAACAATATTTTAGTTATAGGTACGAAATAAATAGACTCCGGATGCTTATGCAAAATAAAGAGCTAAAGAAACCAAATGCATCATTAATAATTTTAACGTGGTGGAAATAATATATTAAATTCTTTTAATATTTAATATTAATATTAATAATATATTTATAATAATATATATAAATATATAATAATATATTTATAATTAATATTAATGACTTAAAGTCTTTTAATACTTTCACTGTTTTAGACTTGCTCATTTTTGTTATAAATAAAAGCATAAAATCCAGAGCCCGGAAATAACTAATAAAAAATATTAGAACATGCTCTTAAGTGTCCTTCGACAAGAAATATTCACCTCGTTGTGAGAAACGTTTCAGAATCGGTTTTCTGCCTAGAAATAAAATTTGTAATGCAGAGAGTCGGTGACGAAACGAAGAATACTGGGTCAAAGAGAAACGCTAAAAACCGATGTGAATTACAGCACTTACGGTCCTGTCTCCTTGGCACGAGAACATAGGCGTCGCGGCGCAATATCCGCCATTGACTTCCGATATTAGTTCTCGTAGAAGTCGACTGTTGTACTTCCGTGGAAACGAGATCCAATTTCAATTGGATACTTCCCAGATAAATTTTATGTGGCGCGTGTCTGCATGAGAAAAGGCGAGGGAAAACGACGAAAACCGAAAAGGAAGTTTCCGATCGTTAGTGCGGTGTCCTTTCTCGAGGAAACGCGCGCAAAAGAGATTTTGGATACCAGTCACCAAATAAATCAGCAGATTTCTTTATGACTAGATTTTTGTTCTCCGCGAACGGACGTTCATAATCTTCGCTGACTCGGAAGATGCTTTTCGTATATTCCGGCAATGTAACATGGAAAACAACGGAATCGCTATTACGGGGATAATAAATTTAATTGTGAGAGTCACAGATTCTAGCAAAAATATCAGATTTATATGAATTCTGGGGAACCAGTGGTTAGGGAACGCCGACTGAAGTCATGAATGAAAGGGATTCTTAAATATTTAACCCCCTGCGCTGCGATTCGTTTTACGGTTTCAGTCGGACCTCGGAAATATTTCGAGAAAAGATATTTAAAATACCATTTTAAATACACTCAGTTACACTGCTGAATGTTTAGCTTTAAGTGATGCCTTTGATATTATATTAGAACACCAAAACCACAGCTTCCTTATATTTTCAGATTCTCTTAGTTGTCGAATGGCTTTACAATCCCCTTCTGTAAGCATAAAGACCAATCCAAACATTTTTGAAATTAAAAGGAAGTATAACCTCTTTATTAGCAATAAACAAAACAGTTATGTCAAACTATTCTAGGTCCCATCACACTGTGGTATTCAGGGCAATGAGGATGCGGATAGGGCGGCCAAATTGGCTACTTCCTCGACTTCCTTTAACTTTCCGAAGGTTCCTTTCACCGATGTATATGAACAATATAAGAAACAGGCCAAAGAGAATTCTGTGGAAATTATCAAGAAGCAAGGGTTATTTAAGGGCAAAAATTATTTCCAACACTTTTCCGTAACAGTTCCCTACCCTGGTTCTCCCATAAAGGATTAAAGAGGTGTCTCATTACTACAATCAATAGGATGTGGGCAGATCACTATCATTTGGCCGCTTCATTGGCCCGAGTTAATATATGATATCCAAAGGCATAAATTGTTGAATTCTTTATGTAACATGGGTTATCAACTACCACTAAATATTAATATGATGATAGCGGAACCAAATATTGAGGCTTGTATTTGTATTCATCAGTTTTGCATGGAGTGTAAACTATCTATCTGAATTTTACTTATCATTGTAACATCAATGGCAACATTGTTAAAACAAATTGTAAAGTGAAATGTGGACCCGTCTAAGGGTCTGAAGAGCTTCAATAAAAAAAAATACACTCAGTAAAATAAGTCTCCGTACACCTTTAAAAAACTTATTAGTTTTATGTATATATAATATTTATATTATATTTAATGTTTATATTATATGTACATAAATATAGTAAGTAGTATGGGTCTATAACCTAAAAAAACAGAATTTTTTTTAGGAAATTTGAGCGTTTATTAAAGAAAATCTTGTATAATTCTGTTATTCAAAGTATTATACATCGGAAGTTACAACATTTTCCTATCTTTCTAGCAATTTGTGGATGCCATCCCAAAAAACCGGTCATCTTTTGAATCAAAGAACGAATCGAACCAATTTTTGATGTCTTGGAATGGAGTGAAGCGTATTCTGGAAAGTGCATTCTGCATCGACCGAAACAAATGGGGCAGAACTTTCCATCCGCTATTTTCCAAATAGTTTTTAACGGGTGTAGCAACATGTGGCCGAGCATTGTCATGTTGAAAAATCAATGTCTCGTGTCTGGTCTCCCATTCTGGCCGATTTTCCTTCAATGCTCTCTTTAAACGAATCAGTTTTTTTCGGTGATTAATTCCGCAAGCTCTTCTTGTGTTTGACACGAGTCTTGATCGAGTAACGCTTCCAATTCTTCATCTTCACTATTTTTGACTGTGCAGGTCGCTCTTTGTCTTTGATGTGAAAATTGCAACTTTCAAAGCGTTGAAACCACTCGAAACACTACGTTTTCGCAAGAGCATGTTCGCCATACAATTCCACGAGCAAACGATGACTTTCAGCTGCAGTTTTCTTTGTAGAAAAGTCACTCAGCAAAACTTCTCGCAAATGCTGTTTCTTTCGGCAATTTCAAAATTTTCCATGATTGATAAAAATATGACGCGTA
Source organism: Lasioglossum vierecki (assembly GCA_028455595.1). Lineage (NCBI taxonomy): Eukaryota > Metazoa > Arthropoda > Insecta > Hymenoptera > Halictidae > Lasioglossum > Lasioglossum vierecki. The sequence goes on along the minus strand of CM052335.1, from coordinate 3,662,331 downwards.
TAAGCAAATCAAACACTGTTGACTGATTTTGCAGGTTATGAATAGAGCTTCACAATTTACGTGTATGTCAATGATTTGCTACAGCGCATACATAAGTGTTGGCATCTAGTGTCAAATTCCGGTTTTTAAGTTATAGACCCAATATATACAGGGTGTTCGACTACAGGTGGGAGAAAATTTAAGGGGTAATTCTCGACGATAATCTAAGACGAAAATGAAGAATAAAAAATTGCGATTTCGGCTTCGTTAATTAGCTATTAGCAATTAAAGATTGGCTTAAAAAACGGCAACATTTCGACACAGCTGTACGTTGCGCACGTCACACAGGCGCGCGACACTCTCGTATCAAGTGACAAATGCATGCATACCTTGGTTCTTATTTGGGGCCCCAGCGAGGTGAAAATGTTTAAAAAAATCGTTGGACGACATTAAGCCTATCTACTCGTTAAAATCTACATGGGCATTTCTAATATCCGAGCTATGGAATTATCGAGTAGAAGGGGTCAATGCCCTTTCACTTTTAAATTCTTCTCACACAAATCCATAAATCCTTATACTGCACTATAATTTTTCATAAAACCGAACTTAAATACTGGAATAAGCGCTCTAGCACTATTTACCGTAACATACACACGCACTACGAAGAAGAATGAAAGAATTTACTAGGAAGAATGAGGAGAATGTAAGGAACTGGTAATCCTTTAATGTTGAAACACTGTACTTTATTGAAATTGATTTACGACGAAAGACTCGCATGAGGACTGATTCACCGACGGAACGGATATCTTTGAGGTCATGCGATTTCTGCAAACGGAAATCTTCGACGCGTGCGAGAAGAATCGTCCGTACAAGCTGGCATCCGTATGCACATTGATTCAAGACAGCTGATGAGGTCAATGTCTGAGCCCAATCGATAAAACAAATGCCGATCTACAACAGAAAACTCCCGCCGATTTACAGCGGACGCCCGCGCAAACATCGCGCGTTACTATGCCAACTCATGTGTGTCCTGTTTCAGCGAACATCGCGATTCTTTCTCATTCTGACTGTGATCGCCAAATATCTAACGTTCGTTACAACGATTTTTTACTACCTCAAGATGTCCGTTCCGTCTGTGAGCGAGTCTCGCTTCAAAATAAAGTGCAGTGTTTCAACATTAAAGGATTACCAGTTAACTCCTCAGTAAATTACCAATTACTCCTCAGTAAACTCGCAGTGCGTGTGTATGTTATGGTAAATAGTGCTAGAGCGTTTATTCCAGTATTTAAGTTCGGTTTTATGAAAAATTATAGTGCAGAATAGGGATGTATGGATTTGTGTGAGAAGAATTTAAAAGTGAAAGGGCATTGACCCCTTCTATTCGATAATTCCATAGGGCGGATATTAGAAATGCCTTGTGGATTTTAACGAGTAGGTAGGTTCAATGTCGTCCAGCTATTTATTAAACATTTTCACCTCGTTGGGGTCCCACATAAGAACCATGGTATACATGCAACTGTCACTTGATACATGACTGTCGCGCGCCTGTGTGACGTACGCAACGTACACCTCCGTCGAAAATGTTGCCGCATTTTAGGCGGATTTTTAATTGTTAATAGCTAATTAACGAAGCCGAAATCGCAATTTTTTTATTCTTTATTTTCGTCTTATATTATCGTCGAGAATTACCCCTTAAATTTTCTCCCACCTGTAGTCAAACACCCTGTATAATAATAACTTTGATGAAATTTTCAGCATGTGTACAACTAACATATATTTGAAATTTTTATTGGGGGCCCAAATAAAAAGATTTTACAAAATCCCTTTTTATTATTTTTGCATCTGACATTGTAAATTATAATTTTTTGAAAATCTGTTTTGCGTAACACTTCGTAAACCAATGCTTCTAATTGACTATAAAAAATCAGGTCGTTTGGTATAATTATAAAAAAAGTTTTAAAAAGTATACGGAGACTTATTTTACTGTGAGTGTAGTAGACTCTAATATGGTTCAAATCAAATACTACTGTAAACAGAATGGAAGATTTCTTATTAATTAGAAAACAAACTTGAGCGAATTGGAAATCTATTTTCTTTCTATATTTATTTAGTAGGTTGACAATAACGTGACACCATTTTTAAATTCTTTTAATGTTTCTACTATTTCACATTGCACTTACTCATTTTTGTGAAAAATGCTAACATAAGCTGTCTATTAATAACATACAATTTTATTGGACTGAATTTATTAGTACGGGCTTAACAGAAAATTATGAATGAAGAAGACACACATGGCTCATAAAACACGATTGCATGCTATAAGTAGCTATATTACGATCAAACTTTCGTTTAATTGGGCGTTGCACTGGTGCACATTGGGATTATAGGGCATGAAGTAGTCCAGGTGATAAAGGGACTTCCAAAACATCAAAAGAGAATCGTCTGGTTCCATACTGCGAGACAGATGGCCTCGGAACGTCAAACAAAATGACGTACTATGAAGAGCAATCTTAAAAGAAGCAAACAAGAATGGAATAACAACGTTGTAAAATATATTTGATTTGTGTCATGAGGTGTTTGGTCAAACACAATGAAGAGCAACATTTAAAGAAGCAAACAAGAATGGAATAACAACGTTGTAAAATATATTTGATTTGTGTCACGAGGTGTTTGGTCAAACACAATGAAGAGTAACATTTAAAGAAGCAAACAAAAATGGAATAACAACGTTGTAAAATATATTTGACTTGTGTCACGACGTGTTTGGAATTTCTTAAAGTCGCCGGTTTATTTTCGAGGAAAATGTGCACCGAGTAAATAACTTTAGACTAATACTTTCAAAAACTATACGTCGGAACTTTTACAAGTGTCAAGAAGTCTGTTGATGAAATGAAAAAAGTTTTCGTAGGATGTAAGATGTTTACTAGTTCGCTGATCATGGCATGGTCAACTTTAGTTATTACCGCTGGTTACTCTTCTTACACCGGCGAAAAGTATTAATACACCTTGCCAATTTTCCGGAAGATTTTTCGTTCGAACGTTTAACCGTAATTAAATTGCAAGATTCTGATGAAAAAAACATTTTATAGAATTTTTCTTTTAATTACAGATTAAATACGTTTGAGTTATGATCAGAAATCTTCTTGGGATCAGTTTCTGCTTATTTTTTAATTATTAATTTGTTTATTGTATAATTATTGAAATTATAAAGATGCTTCCGTTAGAAATGATTCAATAAATTTTCTTGTTCGAGCACGTATTGATATAAAATTTGTGAAACATTTAAATAAATTACAGTCTTGTCATTTTTGTAAAACAATATGTATTTGACACATTTTGCTGAATCGTACTGAAGATTATATAAAAATAATTGGAACTTTGAGAGAAATGCATCGTTTTACACAAAATACTCGAAAAATTCTGAAGAAACATTCAGGGGGTTGGTGCAACCCCAGTTGGCGTCGCTATTTACACATGCTCGTGTGAAGTGAGGTGGCAAACCCGAAAAGCGCTGCGTTCTTTGTTCGAAATAAGACTCGTTGAAAATGACTGACGCACCCCATACGAGCATAATCCCGCTAAAAAGCCATGAGAGTGGATTGAATTTCAACGGTTGATCCCTTTCCCGCCATCGGTGATCATCAAACAGTGAGGGGTGGAGTCAATGGCGGGCATGTCACCTCGCAATCCACGGAATTAAAAAATCCCGAGCATTCGGGAGGGTGCGATTTGAAAAAAGAAAAAAGAAAGGTCGGCGAATCCTCTTTAAAGTCCGGATTAGGATTAACCAAGAGCTCGAACGTCAGAATCCAGTGTCAGGCTCCTTTCTTTGACCGGGGAAGTCCTTTCACCACCCGAAAAGCTTCTCCATGCAGCGAGAAATACAAGTGCGAATCGGTTCGAATGGATAAGGGTGGTTGCCACCCTTGTCTTCGGGCGTAATCCTCTCGAAAGAGTGACGCTCCTTTGCTTTTAAACGCGTTCCTCAGCGAGTCAGAAGAATCGAGCAATTAATCATCGTTCGGGGCTGATATCTCATCCGCAACACTGATATTTCATTGTTGCGAATAATAATTAATTAATTATTTAGTATTGCTTTGAACCGAGTGGTTGATATAGCAAATGCAGTATTATAACATTTGGTTTACATTAAATTGGTGTTATGGTATATTTTCTATAGACGCGACAGCCTCGGGGAGATTTGGTCGCCGTCTATCGTACGATGAAACTATTTCTTCTGTCTCCAAAGCCTGAACCGAATGTAGTGAAGAACAGTGTGTTCAGGGGGATATTCTTGATCACATCTATCGTGTAGCATTGCGAATATTAATTAATACTATTGCTTTAAACCAAGTGGTTTGTATACCAAATACAGTTTTATTACATTTGGCTTGCATTAAATTGGTGTTACAGTATATTTTCTATAGATGCGATAGCCTCGGGGGGATTTGGTTGCATCTATCGTACAGAGAGAGAGAGAGAGAGAGAAGCTATTTCTTCTATCTGCAAAGACCGAGCTCAACATGAAGAAGGATAGTGCGTTTCTTGGTCGCATCTATCGTGTACGTATTGCCGCGTTTATAGAAAACTTGATTTCGAATATTATTCGACTAGGACATCTCAAACTTTCTGAATACCGTGGGTCCTCGATTGCCCAAAGAGTCTTCAATTATAAAAAAAAATATTAGACTGCGGGTCTGTATGCATTAGAGGCATATGAACATTTTTAAAAAATGTTATAGTAAATAAATGCTTGAAATAAATGTTTCTTTCTCTTCACCGAAGTGCGGCATGCCAATGGCAATACAAATAAGGCGGTAGCTATTTCTACGGACGCGCAGAGCCGATCGACGTGGCCCATTTTCGTCTCCAGTCGATCAACAGGATCAAAGTTAATCGAGTGGAACGAATCCCGGGCAAGGGGTGAATTGCCGCGTTACAGGGCTAAATTTCGGCCTTATAGGCGGGCGCGTGTCAACGATAGAAAACCTGTCAGCGGCAGGTCACTCGATTCGGGAACTTTGAAGGTATGACACGTGACGGAACGTGACAGCACTAGGCGGAGAACCCCGAATCGCATTAACGTGTCACGTCGATCCTGCGTTCCCGAGTATCTCGGATATATCCGTGTTGCTAGACTGCGAACCCACCCGGGACTAAACCGCGACCCAAGCCCCGTATCAGATGCCTCTATTTGTGAACGCAATCGACCAATCCGAAATATTTCCAAGATTTTGCATTCCTCATCTCAAGGCCTGCATGGAAACTGCACTCTTCCATTATGTTTCTACGTATATAGCATTCATAGTAGGGCACAAATCAACTAACAATTAAAAATGACTAACCCCTAGTAGCACAAAAATATTGGATAAATATTTTTGTTCAAATATTGGAAAAATATTTTTTAAGCCACATTTTTTTGTATACATGTACACGAAATATAAATTGAATGTTTAAAAAATATAAGCTAAATATTCAGAGAATATTAACTAGATATTTAAAAAATATAAAGTAAATGTGTGAATCCAATATTTGAAAAATATAAATTCAATATTTAAATAACATTCAATAAAATTTTCAAATTTAAGAAAAAGTTATAATAAAAATTAGAAACTATGAATATCTATTACTTTTTGTGCACTGCTTGAGGAAATATTCCATTTTATCTTCCAAGGGACCTTATTAAAATTAAGAAATTTTTATATTATATTATATAATTTTATATAATTTCTGATATTACATAAAGATTTATTTTATAATAAGAAAAAATATTTTTTTCATAATACGAAATAATATTATCTGTACATTAGGAAAACATATTCTGTTTCTAATATTAAATAAAGATTTAGAAAAAAATATTTTTCTCGTAATATGAAATAGATATTTCCTGCATATTTAAATAGAAATATTTGTTACTTAATATAAAATAAATATTGTATGTACATTTAAATATTAAGAAAAGATTGAATCTCTTTTTGATATTATATGAATGTGTATATAATATTTTGTGCTACTAGGGACAGTCTGATCGATTGATAGTTACAATAAAATAGTCATTAGTCAAAACCTTTTGATAATTTATTCACAACTACATGGGACCTTGGGCAAAGTAGAATTTCGGGGCCCCCGGGAAAAAGCGTAGAATTTGGATCTTGGTTTGTTTGAGGGGTCCCCTTTTGCTTGGAGCCTGGAAATGAGAGTTTACTTATTTCATAAATGAGCTTCGATAGTTTTCTCAAGTTTGATGGATTGACAGTAATAAAATAGGATACAGTTGATGTTGAGTTCGACGATGAAAAAATAACAGAAATGGCACATGAAAGGAACAGTAAAATTTTATGATTGTACGATCATTATACATATGAGGGGTCGAGACATGGCGGTGGTCTATTTCGCCACGTTGAAGGAGGAATTAACCGGTGTACGTACAAAGCAATATTACGAGCGCAATTGACAGAAGCAATTAAAAAATACCAGCTGGAAAAGACGATATTAGTTTTCAACAAGATTAGTGGTTCAAACACACTTCAAAAATAGTTGAGAGAATGGTTAAATTTTCAGAAATTCTAAATTGGCCAGCACAGAGAGCCAAACTACGTCAATCTACTCGGAAATGTATTGGATTCTTTTGAAGTACATAGCAATTATAAAAATATGCCAAAATGATTTGTAACAATCAGAGTAGCTTCTTAAATAAAAAATTAAATGTACTTTTTCATTAGTGTTTCGAACTGCTGCAAAATTGGGTAAGAAATAAAATTCTGTCGATAATGACTTATGTGTAATTATTTTCTCTGTATTGATTCTCTAATAATGGTTTCAGTGGTTCAATTTTGCTACTCAGATATAAACAGATAGCATTTTAATTTGATTTTAGCATTTAATAATCTAAACGTGTTTAATATAACTAGCTGTTTATACGGATGATTAAGCATTAAATAATTATTCTGTTCTCGCGGAAATTACAATAATGGATTAGGAATAGTATTTAATTTCCATTAATTTCGTTACCGAAATATACAGTAATTAAAATATTCTAATTGGATTGGAATAATAAAACGAAATAAGTTTAATCTCATTTTAGGAACTATAGCATAGTTGTTTATGGCACTTGAGTTGGAATTTAAGTTTAACATACGATTATTAAAGAAATTATGATATATCAAGCTTCGAAAATAATGAGTAACCTCGCAACTTCGTATTTATTATTTACAAAACGAATAAAAAGTATGATAGAGCGAATGAACACGCATTCTGCATAACTGTCGGAAAAGTAAGCCCCAAAACGTAAAAAAATATGACGCTTCCTCATGCCTATGTTTCTTTATGTCCGCACGAGTAACAATGAAACTGAAGCAGTTTTAACGCCGAGTGCATATCGCATTTCTGGTTGTTAAAAATTACGATGCATGAAAGAATATATTGTAGTTCTGAAAGAAATGTGTGTAATGTGGTCAGCGTATGAATAACGAAAATGTTGCCAGAAGAAAGTGACAAAGAAAGCTTATGTTACTTCAGATGGCGATCTTATATCTTGCGAAGCAGAAAACAAATTAACTCCTTGTATTTTAACGAGTCAAACTCGTGACGAATATTTCCACAAAGTCTCACAAATATTAATAATGTTATGCCTTTCTTTTTAGATGAAATAAAATTTGATTACACAAATTTTATTTATATTATATCGACATACTTAATTATGTAAAGAATATTTTGAATAATGGATCAGCAATTTTTAGTGGCGCCTGTCAGAGTCATCAATCAAGTGCTAAGGGTTAGGATAGGGGTAGGATATATAATATGATAGGGTTAGGATAAATTTTATGGATATGAACTTACAAGGGAAGTTCATATCCATATTTTGTTCATATCCATTATGTGAGATATAGTTTTCCGAAAAATATTTGAGGCGTATTCTTTTTATCGGATTTAACCATCCACTCTGAAGGGGTGAAAACGCCCTCATAGTTGGGGGTCAAAACCATATTTTTTAGATATCTCGGAAACCAGTAGCTGAAAAAATTCGATTTTTTTTCAATTTTGTGATTTTTAATGGAAAATGTAGTCGTGCATGAAAATATTAACAAACGTTTTTTGTTTAAACAACATATTAAAAATTTGATGTTATTTTGCAGTTTCTCGTATTGTTAGTTAATTTTAATGCGAGTTTGGGTGTGTAAAATAAATTAGATTAACATTTAAATGCATCGTTATTATCAACAATGTAAAGAATATTTTAAATAATGGTACAACAATTTTTAGTGGCGTCTCTCTCAGAGTCACCAATCCAGTATTAGGGGTTAAAGGTTAGTACTAGAACCCTTTTTACCAAGAAATCTGTAGTTAACGAAGTCAGTGTCTCTTCTGTTTTATTTAATTAAAGAGACAACTAGAGGAAACGGTACTACGTGCCACTTTATCATCTCCGTACTATCATTTGCTTGCCCTAATTCTTGGTGGGGGGGGGGGGGGCAGTTTGTCGGAAGCGCTAACTTTCGTAGGCATCGGTAATATACTACAACAAAGTTTGTCACCGGGGTCAGACACCCTATCCTTTATTTCATTTCTCCGCCTAAAGAGTGATTCGCCGGGAGAAACATCTCGGAATACAGGGCTTCATTGAGTCAAAGTTCAAGGAACAAAGAGAGCCGTTTCCTGGTCGGAGATCGAGCTGCCGAGCCGGCGAGCAGCGTAAATATTTGTACGATTACGGCGGGGATGGACGGTTAGGCAGAAAATCTTTATTATTTCAGGGATATGAAACCCTGGCCGGGACCGATTCGCGAACCGAAAACGTCTACTCCTTTTATTTCCCTCTTTCTTTTTGACGGTCCCGTGGATTCTATAACCCCGGTGGAGTCACCCGGGGAGGATCAACACGACCGGTGTATAAATCGAGTGGGACGTTCGATACCTGGCCAAATTTCCCTCGAATAAAACGTTCGTGCGAAAATGAAAACGTCTCTGACGTCCTTGAGGTCACTGTTCAGATTCGCCGGCCTTTAAAAACCACATCATTTGAATAAATCTGTGAAATCAAAAATATTACCCTTCCTTACCATCTTCACTGAAATTATTTTTTTTTATTATAGAAAATCTCTTACGAGATTTACTTCACATGTATACATATATATACAATACAAAAATTACAAGTAATTTTTATCTCGATCGTCATATTAAGATAATATGAATTGTATTTAACAGCGCACGGTTCGATCAGTTTCTACAACAACGACCGAATCGACACGTTTGGGTATTAGGGTGGACCTTAGCTATACTTGGCGAAAAATTTTTATCGAGCTACAAAGCACCCCGCCCCCCAGAATGGTTCTCTATGGTGAGAAAAAGATTTGTGCAAAGTTTGAGATCGATCGGAAAAAAGGATCACGTGGCTCAAATCAATTGAAAATATTGAAAATTTTGAAAATCATCGTAACAATGAAGTATTATATATCGTCGGATTTGTAATTTTTTTCTAAATAAGAATATGGAGAAATTACATGACCTTAATTTAAAAAAAAATACCGATGACCTTGAAATTTCGAAAATTTGATTTTCAAAAAAAAATTTTTTTGCCATTATATTTATCATATTAAACAGTGCAACTTTCTCCTCTGACATTTTTTCGTATAACCACAAATAACAAAGATATTTAATTTTGTATTGGACTATATATGTGAATGAATATATTCTACAGAATACTAATGAGGAAATATTTCTTATATTCTAATATAAGACTACCCGCTTTTAGGATAGGAAAGACAGAGGGGATCACCAAATCATACGCCGATCGACGGTGAAGCCGCCCGCCAAGAATGCGTTTTATTAAATTAACAGAGAAACAATACAAAAGCTAGAGAGAGAATCCAACCTTGACAACAATTTTTCTTACACTAAAGAACTCTATTTTATATTTACACGTTTTTTGCTATTGTAGTTTTCGTTGCGTCAGGATATTGCTGCACTTGCATGTGATACGACAGCATGGCAATATGGGTTGCTGGAAAGGTGTTTGTACAATTTTGGAGCGGGACTTATTATATCTTCCGTGCAGACATCATATATATATGAAATTATTTTAAGGTCTGTTTTTGACGAAAACTGTCCACATTTACGGGTCCAAATGTTCCAATTTTTAAACGCTTCCAGCAAGGGCGCAGCTTTTAAGAAATGAAACTATAAATTGACAAGCCGTGAAATTTGGTTTGTATATTAACAATGAAACATCTATCGGTAAATGAAAATTCATTGAACGAAGCTTATTAATTAATTTTTTTCTTTCTTCATTGTAGAAATTGCATTGCCACAAAACATGGTTCAGGGTGTCATCTCAATGGGCATAAATATATCCAGAATATTGTAGAAATGTATAGTAAAAAATATGCCAAAATGATTTGTAACAATTCGTGAGGTCAAAGATTCTTAAATAAAAAATTAAATGGAGTTCTTCGTTAGTATTTCGATCTAGTGCAAAATTAGGTAAAAAGTAAAATATTAATTAGAGATAAAAAGATTCATGTAAAGTCGTGTGTCCCTTGAAGTTTTTCTGGGATTGTCTGAGAATGTTTTAGTGGTTAAATTTTGATAAAAAATTGTTTCAGACTTTTTGGGTGGAAAATGTCGATATTTGTGTAAGACTCGTTCGGCGCGACGAAATGACAGACGATTCACCGAAACGGTGAAATTCCCTCCGAAATTTTATAACGTCGGAGGAGTAGAGTTACACGGGGCGGAAATGACCTGTCCATTAAAGCGTAAATCCCGTGCCTGCACGATGATCCGGTACGTTTAATTAATTTCGAAATTTTATACGTTTCTGAACTAGTTGGGAACTTTGTCGGCGTTGAATCCGCCATTCGAGGCTGTCACGTGTTTCAACGACTTTCTGCCGGAGCACGTTACACCGTGTGACAGATACGTAAGAACGGTTTGAATATAAAATTGCCCGTGCGCCTGACAGAGAGTTCTATGGCGATTGCCGCTGTGTTTTTAAATAGTAGTCGGTTTTGGCATTTTCCGTGCGATAACTTACATGTCTCGCATCACGTGCACCGTTCAACTCGTTTCAAAATGGTAACACCATCTCGATGAGCTTCTGTCCATTTTAACTCTAAAAATTGCTGTACCATTATTTAAAATATTGTTTACGCTATTAAATGTGTTGGTATCATATCTAATTAATTGCTAAACTAACTGTTAAAAAATCATAGAGCATGGAAATATTCTAAGTCGGAAGAAATGTTTCACTTTCGAGTTAAAATTGCTTCGAGTGCAAAGGGTTAAAAAGTATAATGAATGGAAATATTCTAGATGCAAAGAAATTTTCAAGTTAAAATTGCTCCGAGTGCAAAGGGTTAAAAAATCATAGTTAATAAAAATGTTCTAAGTCGGAAAAAATCTTTTCAGTTTCGAGTTAAAATTGCGCTGAGGGTAAAGGGTTAAAAATCGTAACGAATGGAAATATTCCAGATCCAAAGAAATGTATAATTATCAACTTAAAATTTCTCCGAGTGCAAAGGGTTAAAAAGTATAATGAATGGAAATATTCTAGATGCAAAGAAATTTTCGAGTTAAATTGCTCCGAGTGCAAAAAGGGTTAGTTAACGCTGCCCATTAAATTTTAGTTATGTTCGCAGCCAGTTCCACTGTTTTTACAATATTTTAATTAATGCACTATACCCAATATTTGTTCCACGGTTGCCTTAGATTTTTCAGGAGAACAATGTGTGCATATTCACATGGTAATTATGAAACAAAGCTATTATGGTTTAAAGTTATGAAACATTCTTCTTGGTGTTGGTTTTTGATTAATCGAGAATACAGTGAAACGTGTAATGTCTGGTTTTAGTTATTAACCATGCATGATTTTTAATGATCTGATTACGAATGTCCTTTTTTTACTTTATGGCAGGATCTGATCATCACCGCTTGGTCTAACGAGATAGCAAAAAAAAACGAAGAAGATAAAGCTCGATTTCAAGAAGAAAATACAATCTATATGTATAGAAAGTGCACAATGCATTCGATGCGCCGCGATGCAAGCGAGGTCACCTTTTAATATATTTAATGCACTCCGACCTGTGGAGTCCCGATAACTTTTAATCTCATCCGGAAAATATTCTCATCAAGAATACGTCATATTTATGCCCACGGGATGAGTTCTACTTAGGAGACGATTAGTTGCGTTTCTTTTAACAACCGAGCTAATTTAATAAGTAGGTTGCACACCTTGGTCAATTTCTATTGAATATACAATGATCCAGATTAATATTCGGACGCTCTGAAAAAGACGATAACTTTTTTGGGAAGCTAAAGTAATTAATATACTATAGGAAAAGAAATTTTTTGAAAAGTTGCACTTGATCGGAACTGTGGAAGAAAATTCTAAAAGTTACATTTGAACATTTAAAAAATACCACAATTATTTGTTATTTTTTCCTACCACGAAATCCCAATAATTATTATATTCTTCGGTTTCTTTATACTTTGTCGGTGTTGACGATTAGTTGCGTTTCTTTTAACAACCCAGCTAGTTTAATAAGTAGGTTGCATATCATGGTCAACTTCTATTAAATATACAGTGATCCAGATTAATATTCGGACGCTTTGAAAAAGATGATAACTTTTTTGGGAAGCTAGAGTAATTAATATACTACAGGAAAAGAAATTTTTTGAAAAGTTGCACTTGATCGGAACTGTGGAAGAAAATTCTAAAAGTTACATTTGAACATTTAAAAAATACCACAGTTATTTGTTACTGTCTCGTGCCATGAAATCCTAATAATTATTGTATTCTTCGGTTTCTTTCTTCTTCGTCGGTGTTCACATTTTTTGAGGGAATAAGTTATTTGGGAACTATCAGACTGATAACGCCCGAGAGAATATCTTGTATCGACGTTTCTATTATTTCGCTCAAAATCCGAGGTATTCGTTGGCTGAAGGCAATGAAAATGGACGTGCCGAATTTTCCGGAAACTTGACCAACGACAGGAAGCATCTCTTGACCGGAAAGCAACGTCGACAGCGCATCAGTTTCGGATGTCGTTTCTCGATTTATCTCCGATCGTTTCGGCAAAATAATAAAAAAAGCTCATAGTGATTCCACAAATTTGCTCCGATTCGTTCCATACTTGATCCGGAAATACGTCGAATTTTTCTACTAAGCTTAAATGCTCCAAGCCTGGGCAGAATTTTTTGCTACCTCTAATTTTTCAGTTTAGATAAATAAAAACAATTTTTTAAGAGTTTTGATCATTTATAAGATTCAAATTTTCTGAAGAAATTAAAAATCCCACAATCATTGCTTACATTAATATTTTCATTGTATTAACAAGAATGATTCTAACCTATAGTTGGACATATTAAATCCAACAGATTGAATTTCCATATAATTACATTAATTCTTTAATGATCTACATATCAAAATATTATTATATTAAATTCCATTCTATTTAATTTTCATTTTCTGTTGCAAAACAAGCACTTCAAGAGACATTACTTCTTTCCACTTTTTTTCTATTTGAGTGCATAATTCTTCTTCTTTAATTTCATCTTTATTTTCAGTGGTTGCTTCAGACCATATTTCTTTGTTGCAATTTTTTGTGCAGTTGTATTTTTTCTTCCGCGTAAATTTTCATTCCTTTCTTGTACTTTTTCTTCTTTAATTTCTCTCGTCTTAAGAATGTTTGTCGCCACAAGGTTTACTAAATACGATGTTTACGCGAGTATTATAAAGATACTTTATCTCAAGTGAAATTCATTAACCTGATATCTCTGCCAATGGAGCGGGGGAATCAGGAAGTACAACGTCCGCGAGGTAGTAAAAAATGGTGAGATGTTTACGAACAGACGACTCGCGTATTTTCCATGGTAAATAATGTCACTTTTTCCGACGACATTTCCATGTCTATTTCGAAATTTATTTAATCATACTAATCCATGTCGTTTCATAATTAAAAATACGCTGACAATAAACGTATTGTTGCGCGGACAATGCGAACAAAAATGTAAAATAAAAGTGGACGTCCGAACAAATTACTACTTCCTGATGCTAAGGAATTTAATGAAATTAGATTTAAAGGACAAAGGTAATTCATTCGTTCGTCTTTTTTCCGTCGGTCTCGGAATTATTTTAAAAAATACGTCCAAAATTTGCCGCACTTCTCCCCAGGCTTTATGGAAACAGCGAGAGCACGAATGCATTTGTGTCCCTTGAGCTATTAATCATACGTGTCCTTTTTTCATTTTACTGGCGAGCTCCTGCCCCGAAAAATGTTGTTCCACCTGCAAAATTATTCTCCTAAAGCGTGGAATAAAAATTTCTAACATAACGTAACATAAATTGAATGAATTCTTGTCATGGGCTAAAATATTAATTGAGAATTTCTGAAGCTTGCAAAATATATATTTTACGTCAAGGATTATTATTTTTTCAGTCGAAGGAAAAATAATCAAAAATCCATGTTTATGTTACGTTCGTATTTTCGTTAAGGGTGATCAAAAATAAACAAACTTCTCGACATTTGTCAAGTTTCATACTTAACGATAATATACAATTTGGAGAAGAAATTTTGTTGGACAAAAAATTAAAATCACTCCGATTTTGTAAATGTTAAAATGGATTTTTGATTTTATAATATTCAACGACCTACAACTATATTATTACCTTAAGCCCACATTGAAAAATGTTGTTCCACCTGCAAAATTATTCTCCTAAAGTGAGTAATAAAAATCCATCTAAAGTAAATTGAATGAATTCTTATCATGGGCTAAAATATTAATTGAGAACTTCCGAAGCATACAAAATGTATATTTTACGTCAAGGATTATTTCATATTATGAAAAAAAATATTTTTTTCTTATTATAAAATAAAACTTTATGGAATATCAGAAATTATATAATATAATATAAAAATTTCTTAATTGTAATAAGGTCCTTTCGAAGATAAAATGGAATATTCCTTCAAGCAGTGCACAAAAAGTAATAGATATTCAAATTTTCTAATTTTTGTTATAACTTTTTATAAATTTGAAAATTTTATTGAATGTTATTTAAATATTGAATATATTTTTTTCAAATATTAGATTCAAATTTACTTTATATTTTTTAAATATCTAATTCATATTCTCTGAATATTTTTTAAACATTCAATTTATATTTCTTGTACATGTATACAATATTTAGATCCAATATGTTTCTCATATGAAAAAATGTGGCTTAAAAAATATTTTTCCAATATTTGAAAAAAATATTTATCTAATATTTTTGTGCTACTAGGGAAAGTTGATAAAAAAATGCAAACTTGACATTTGTATTGTAAAAATCATTCTGATGTAGTAAATGTTAAAATGGATTTTATAATATTCAACGACCTACAATATTATGGCCCCATTGACTTATTCTCGCTTGCTTTTCAAAAGGAAATGTGTTTCTGGTGAAAAATAAAATCAAATAATACGAGGATGATTGATCGAATGAAAAATCAGTGAAAAAGAGTTGTAATTTTCTTGAAAGTCGAGGTTATACGAAGAAATTCGAAGGAAGCTCGAATCCAATAGAAGAAGCGACATTGAAATTTGGAAGATTTCTTTTCCATTTGCAACGTGGAAGAACATACAGATAGATGGAAAAATGGGTGAAGGGGTGGGTCGGTAGTTCGGACAGGTTTGTGATGGAAAGGGAAGGGATGAATTGGAAGGATATTAACTTCGCGGCCGGCAAGACGAAAAGCCAGTGTTTCCTCGGCTGATTGGACGTTTCCGCGCGTGTGCTGGCGACGACCGTGTTTTCATCGCTCGAAGTCTCGGAGGAAGAGAAATGGGAATATCGGGAAAATTGCTTCCCTCGGTGTCCCTGGTGTCCATCTGGTGTCTGGTGATCGTCGAAGCCGGCCAGGTTCAGAGGGAACAAGATCATCTGGGTAAATCATCTTTCTATTGTATTTGTTCCCTTGGATTAACTCGATTTCGTTTCCGGTTACGAACAGCTCCATTCATTTTGCCAGCGCGAGCGCGATTGATCCGGAAATTTCGAATGCCTCCTAATAATTAATCCTAATAATAACGGTAATTTGAAGGAAAAATGTGATGCGTTCGTGACAAAAATGAAGACATTAGAGAAATTAAAAAAAAACTGTTATGTCATTTTCCACATATTAACCATATTAAGAAAGAAAACAAATTCCTGTTTCACTCAAGTTTGTTGTAATCAGGTAGAACATTTTTAGTTTGTAGAAAAAATTGCTCACTTACTTATTATGCCTAATTACATCTATTCATTCAAACAGGAGCACTTTAATTTTTAATTTGATAATTAAAGCGATACCAATTTGCCTTTTACTGATACTCATAATTTAACTGATAACTCAATTGCTCATCATTAGACAGCTGATTTTATGCAATTAAACAGTGAAAACATTCGAGACATTGGAAAATACTTTAATGTCATGTTCAGCCTATTAAACATATTAAGAAAGAAAATAGATTTCTGCTTCATTCAAAGTCTGTTGTAATCAGGTAGAACATTATTTATTTTGCATAAAATTTCAGTGTTTACTTATAATAATGAGTATAATAACGAGATATACCTCCTCATTGAAACAGGAGCAATTGAATTTGAAATTCAGTAATTAAGCCATTACAATTTAGCTTTTATTGGTACAGTGATAGTCCATTCGTTATACATTTAAATTGCTTATTATTATGCAGCTGATTTTCTATATTTATGGCAGAAGTAAAAGGGTAAAGTCCGTTCTTTTCATCGTAACATTAATATCGCGAGGCCGCAGCGGTCTAAAGATGTCTGCTGGAGCTTTGTTGGTGTCCCAAGCTAAAGTTATTCCTCGCCTTTCGGCATTTCGCCGTGCATCCTCTATTTTTGCACAGCTGCTATTCTTGAACCGCGTTCCCTCGAATCGGCATCCCCGTTTATCTCGTGGTTCTCTGTTTTTGTTCGCTCGGCTACACCTGTGACCCTTAAGAAAATTGGACTCCCGTTTCGCCGGATAGCAAGAAACACAGAAATGCTCGTATCGTGAACCCCGGTGACTTTTAAAGTCTTCCTTCTCCGGGGGAGGAGATCGCTCCCAGCGAATAACGTCAGGCTTCAAGCTAGAGTCCGTTCGATATTGTTTAATATTCGTTCTACTTACTTTCTCATTAATCAACAAGGGATTTTATGCATTCATGACGAATTTTATAAAGACTTTAAAAATACGATTAGGTTATTTTCAGCCTAACCTAACGCGTAGCCTTTTTCCTTTTTTTCCGTCCCAAAAGGATTTTCTTCCTTTTTATCTACACTCCCAAAGAAAAAGAAGGTAGACAATTTGAAAATTTAAATGACTTAAAAATCAGTATTAAAGAGGAATGGAAAAATTTATCACAATCTTCAATTAAAGTACTGTATAAATCCTTATCAAAAAAGATGATAGAAGTAATTGAGAACCACGGAGGTTCCACACATTATTAAACACAGGTAGAGTTATATCATTTTCATTTATGTCTATTTTAAATTTATATAATATGGAATATTTTTCAATGTGCTATATAATTTTGTCTCTGTCTATTTGTGTGTTTACATTCCTCCTAAGAGAATATCTCGTAGAAATTCCAATATAGATAGTGTTTACATATTAGTAGAAGGTAGAGAGAGTGTCTTTCTGTATCATTGACACATTTCCTGTACCATAATTATAACGCGAGAAATTAAAGATAGCACGCCTATCAACGCCCAGGCTAAACCTTTGGCCCTAGAAAGCTGAAATTTTGCACAGAGGTTTCCTTTATTTGTATAGACAAGAGATAAGAAAGGATATTTCGAAATTCAACCCCTAAGGGGGTGAAAAGGGGTTGCAACGTTTGTATGACGAATATTTTATTTATGGTCGGATTTGCTTGGTCTTAATGCTCTTTGATACAAATAATCAAACACCTATTTCGGCATTTTGAAAAATTCGACCTTTAAGGGGGTGGAAAGAAGGGGTTGTGTGTGTGTGTGCAACGTTTGTATGAAGAATATATTGTTCGTGGGCAGATTTACATCATACCAGGTCTTATTGCTCATTGACACAATCTGAATCGGGCGAATGGGGGGTTAAAAAGTTTTATGGGGAAACAATATCAATTTTCGAGGGCATTAACCCCTTAACCTACGATTTACGTTCGAGAACTTTGGGCCGGAAACGTGACGAAGAAACGTAAACAAGTTCGCGCAACCCGTAATATTTACGTTAGGCCCGATCATCGTACACGGTCTATGCCCGTAATATTTACGTTTGGCACAATCATCGTACACGGGCTATGCCCATAGTTGTAGGTTAAGGGGTTAAACAGTTTCCTGTGCGAGCGAGATCGCGGGAAAAGCTAGTATTTCTATATTTTTGGTTTAACGTTTCAAGGATAGCATTTTATCGATTCAAACTTAGGTAAAACCTAACGTGGCCTAGTCTAGCATAGCCTAGCCTAACCTAGCCTAACACATTGTGTACTTTTTAATTATTGAAATTATAAAGATGCTTTCGTTAGAAATTATTCAGTAAATTTCTTTATTCAAGCACCTGTTATTATGAACATTTAGAAAATCTTTATTGTTATTCATGTATAGGTACTTGTCGTACAAACTATTTTCCATAGCTCCTCTGTTCCTCACGACCCGTTACAAAGCATACTGACTCGAATTTAATTGTGCGAGTCCGGTAAAAGTTTGTATGCAAAGAAACATTGTTGCTTCCAAAAGAAATATTCTTGCAGAAGTACAGTCGTAAAGAATGATTCATCGCTGGCAACATGTAGACCTTTTGCTTTTTCAGCACTTTTACGCCGGCGCGTCGGTTATTTCGGGAAATATTGTGCGGAAACGTCAACAGACATCGCTCCACTTTTTTAAATTTATATATATATAAATTTCACCTTAGGAGAATTTTATTTTCGGGCAATTTGATGATCTTCTATTTTACATGATTATCGTAAACAAGCGGGAATTAGAATTACGTGATCGAAGATAGTTTCATAAGATAGAAGACTAAATCGACGTGTTCCATAAATGCGAAGAAGTGCGACGAACTTGAAAAGATTATTTTTATACCTTGGAGAATGCTGAAATAGATATTTCGACTTTATATACTTTCCCCACTTTATGCGAGGATAATATTCTTCAGCCACTAATAGCCTTGCACAGTGGGTTTAGTGATCCAAGACCTATCATATTTATAAATCTTATAAAATAGAAAGTATGTTACATACTATATTACGCGTGTGTACATATTATGTTGTAACACGCTGTGAAAGAATAATATTACAATTTAAAATAATTACTATTTACTAACAAAGTATGTATTATTTTATCGAAATCTTATTATATATGTATATACAGGAAGGTCCGTTTAAATGAGAACACCTAAATATCTCTTCAGGTTATTGTCAGCAAAGAAGATTTGTCAATTTTCGAGGATCAAAGTCATTTCAAGGTCATGTTGTTATGCATATCTGAATGTATTTTTCCATCAGTTACACGGTGCAATAAAAACAAAATGTAGTTATGTACCAAAAACCATCGATTAACTTGACCACTCCGAAAAAATGACGCTCGGAAAAAAATAGTCGTACCATATATTTAATCCATTGACACTATGCACATTACGTAAAAAATCTTTTTTGCATCTCAATAACCTAAAGAGATATTTAGGTGTTCGTATTTAAACGGACCCCCTGTATATTTGATTCCCCTCACGGTTACAATTCTTGTACAAATCTCCCCTTTCGCTCCCTTCCACACACTCTACACTTTCTTCACCCTTCGTCCCTCCAATATCTTCCCTCCCTCATCTCATTCTCCATTCTAAATCTTGCCACCCTCTTCCACCTAGTAATTGATATTAAATAATTCGGCAAAATTATATCCAGCTGTTTATCAAAAGCATGTATTTTTGGGCTATAATTTAAAGTCTCTCGTGCTCCATGAAATTTTAAAATAGCTGCAGTATATTGATTGTACAAATCGTAATCATTTGTCTTTTAATTAAGGGCTAGAATGGAATGGAGAATGAGATACAAACTGTTTCAATGTAAACAAATTTAACTTAAAATTTGAATAAAATGTTTAAATTTTTTAAGAGACGGCAAGACCCTATAGAATTGTCTAATTTATACAAAAATTTATTACAAAAAAATTAAAAAACCTTATATAAAATTAATGAAATTAATTACTACCCTTTTTCCTCACGCTTTCTTTAGGTACCCTGGCAGTACCTCCCCCTTTATCATCCGATACCAATTATTGCAATTATCGAGATCTTATTAATTTCTTCTAATTGCTGTTTAAAAATTTAAAAAATAGCTATTCGGATACCCCAAAAAGTTGATTTGCTTTGTGAGCAAGCTCCGAGTCAAAACAGCGGGATATCTATCGAACCACAGTTGAAATCCGGCCTGGGATCGAGGCAGAGCAGATTCGATCGAACAAAAGCACAAATTTCATTAAACGTACCACATAAATCCACGATTACCCCCAGCCAATAACTCCGCAACAGGGAATACCGAGCACATATCTCTCCTGATCTCCGCATCGATTTCGGTCGACGTTTCGAACTCCGAAATGAGAATCCGTAGAAACGAATTCGCCATGAAACACAGCCGGCGGAAGAAAGCGAAACGGGCACACGTAGACGATGGCAAAAATGATTAACAATCACATTGGGGGATCCATCGGTTCTTGTTTTACTATGGGCTCTTCGTTTCCAGTTGCAGATCTCACTGATAACCATGGATCGCCTCGATTCTTCCGTGACATCATGCTAAAGATTCAAATATTCCGAGATTACAGCTCTTTCATGTCTAATCAAAATCGATTTCACATAAAAAAATTCTTCATCGCACGTATAGAGAAAAATTAGGTTATTTTCAGATTCGTCGACATTGAAGCAAATGAATATGGAAAACAAAAGAGGCTTTTAAATATTTATAACTCTATTTGTTCGAATGCTTCATTACAAACAAGAGAGAATCAAATTTTATTTTATTTTAAAAAGAAAGAAACACGTCATACGTTTTAGACTTTCTTTAAAATCTTCGTCGACTTCATCACAAAATAAAAATAGCTATTACTAAACATTAAAGTAAAGCAGATTATAAGAGACATTATAATTTTTTTGTAAAATATCTAGGAAATTTCGTGGCAATTACTAGTTTAAAAATCACTTGGTTATTTACGGACTAATATATTTTAATATAATTATTACTGATTTATTACTGAATAATATATCCAGTAAAGATAAAAGTAATACAGTCCGTAAATGACTAAAGACCGAAAGTATTCAAAAAATATTTTTCGGAAAAATTAATTAAAAATAGTCTGAACATCTTTCAAAAATATTTTTACAAAAGATTCAACAAGAATCATATGGTTAGAAAAAACCATATGATTAACGAAATAAAAATTGACTCGACTGGGATACGCACCTGGTCCAAAACGTAGGAACGTTTAACATTACATAATATATTTTGAAGATTCAGAAGAGATAGGTGAAACTTACGAAAAACGTCGAAAAAATCAGTATTTTTTTAACAACGACGCACCAAACCAAACAATCAGAAAAATTTCATGAACAATACCTGTAACAATATATCGCTACTATAAAAATATAAACTTAACCAATTCAGAACTTCCATGTGTAATCTGCATTTTTTCGATTTTTTTTCGATTTTTGATTTTTTACAGAGGATTTTCAATTTAAAAATCTGAAACCAATTGCAAAGTATATGTTTGGGTTCTTGACATGTGTCAGAGTTTTCTTAGAATTTCTAAACAACATTAACTAGGGAAAATAGGCTAAAAACTGATTTTTCTATTTTACCCTATAACTACCCTTCTGGGTTGAAACTTTGCACAGTATGTGTTTTCTTGGTGCCTTGTCGACTGACGCATTGTCGCACAGTGGGCCGGATCAAAACATTTAGGGACATTCGACCAAAAAGTCGACTTTTAGAAATAGCAAACTAATGAATTTGTATTGCTTTATAAATAAATATTTTAGTTACAATGATCATTTAAAGTTGAGCGTTTTGAAAATAGCATATTTCACCAGGCAGAATTGCTCAAGTTCTTTGCGATGTCCTCATCGTTTCGTCCCATATTTTGTCTCAGTTTTTTTTTGTATGATATAAAGCATCTCTTCCCAATAAGAAATCATACATTTTTTTTAGTAATCACTAATAATAATATATTTAAAAAATAATGCTGAACGATACATGACAGATTAAAAAAATGTTCCATATTTGTCAAAGGATATCTTTTTTTCCCCAAAACTTCCTAGGCTCTAATAAAGAGGAATATTTTCGGTAAAACTTCGTTTAAAGAACCGTACAAGAATCATTTCTGTCCGTTTAAAGCGGACAATGTCGCGGCGAGGCAATCTAAGAACTCTTAAGGTTGTAAAAAATTGTTTCTTTTCGTAAGGAAAGCAACTGATTCAACAACTACATAAAAATTTATAAAAATAACTAACTAACAAATTAAAGAAAAAATATCATTCGAAAGAGATTATTTTATAATATTTTTTAGTTCAAACCTCATTTCAATATCTCAAACGGTTCAAAAGTTATTTTTAACTATCTTATCCGGCTATACCCTTTCGTGGAGATATGAATGTTTAAATGGATTTTTAAGATCAATGCCTCCCCTGTTTGGTAAAAACAGGAAACGTTGAGAGGAGGCCACTTCCTAAAATCGGCGTACTATGAAATGCAAACAATGAGCTCATGCAGCAATTAAATCTATTCTTAAACACAATACATCTATTCAGTGACTGGTAACTTCGCCGAACGTGTGCAAACAGTTCGTTTTGTAGAACTATAGACAGGTCGGTTGTTGGGACAAGAATTATTAGTGCTCTGTGGTTAATGCTTTGCCCACTTCAGTTTGCACTATGAGTTATTTTACGCTAATGTGTAATAGTTTATCAGTGTTTAACGAAGCTTGAACACGAATTAAAATCAGCAATTACGATCTTGATACGACGAATTTATGGAACGTTGCTGCAAGATAACAAACCATAATTTCTACCTCTCAATCTCTGAAGCTTAACGTATTTTTTAAAGTAATAATTCCGTTGCATAATTATTATCTCGGTAATTACGATCAGTAAAATAATAATAATTATCGTAGTACGTTGTAACTCCGGAAGTTTAAATGAAATTGTATAATAGTAAATTCATAACATTATTTTCACTGAGATCTGCTTTTCATGGATTTTTAATAATGCAAATGTATGAAATACATGTTCCAGAACCAGCTAAACCAAAGCAATTGTATATTGAAATAACTTCATTTTTGCTCAAGGCGGCTCATGTACGGACATATTTACACACAAATTTCATGCATTTCAAAGTTTATGAACTGGTGATTATTTTTAAATAAATATTTGATCTAGATCTTCGCATTAAATAAAATTTTTAATTTCTCAAAAGTTAATATACCTTTTATTTGATTTCTATTACAAGAGCTTACTTAAAAATTTACTTTTGATTTGTAAATGTGTATTCCTCTTTCAAAATTTTAATGACAAAAATTCCATAAGGCTCTAACTAAATTAATTTCAAGAATAAATGGGCTAATACATGGTTGATCATGAAATTTTTCACGAAAACTTACTTAAAAATACTTTTTTTCTAAATAATTCTACAAATATCTTAAAAATTTGCTTTAATATCTACATACATCTATTTGTATAAAAAAAGTCAAATTAAATATGAATGTTAAATGAGAAATACCATATCTAATATGGTATAAAAATAGCGAAAGGAAGGTGTAAGGACAAATGTCTGTTTAAATTCACCGCCAAATATCGATCAACTCTTGACCGCGCGTTCGATAATTAGGTTTCTAGTCACAAGTATATTCACATAACCTCATTACCATGCATACAATCTTAGCATCAACACGTGACTAACTAAGAATATTACGGAAAAATTATTTTCCCTTGCACAAAACAAGTATGTTACAGGTTTCCTTTTTGGTTTTAAATTCATATGTTACAAAACTTAATTTTGAATTATTAATTTACGACGCAATCTTCCAAATTTTCTTGAAAATGATCTAAAAAAGTTTGCAAATAGTGTAGGAGTTATAACAGATCGAACCTGGGCGCCGAGATCATTAGAAAATATTGATTAACAACAATTTACGATCGAGAATAACAAACAAACATTTAAAAATACTTTATTTGCAAAAGGGTGCAATTGATTTTCAAAAAGGATGATAGCCCAGGTTGATTTTTTAACTAGCACTTTTGACCCTAATTTTTGGTTATCGAGAAATGAGAAAGGGCATCCCTTGAAATCATGAAAAATCGAGTTTCCTCCCTTAAGTGTAACAGATTTTTGAAAATTTCAACGAACACGAGCACCCTATCCAGAGACTGATGGAGTTGTTGAATGGGAAGGTGATCTTATAAGAGTCTGTGAAATTAATGTAACAGAAGGGTTAAATTGATGTGCAAAGGAATGAAATTAATTTGCAAAAGGTTGAAGGTCTAGATTGATTTTTTATCCAACACTTTTAACTCTAATCTTTGCATTATTGAGAAATGAGAAAGGGTATCCCTTGGAATCCTGAAAAATCGAGTTTCCTCCCTTAAGTGTAACAGATTTTTGAAAATTTCAACGAACACGAGCACCCTATCGAGAGACTGATGGGGATGTTGAAAGGGAAGGTGATCTCGTGGACGGATGTATTTTTTTGCTTTGGCTATTCTGCGGTCAGCGCTCTGGTGGTCCCTTTACGCAGCCGCCGATGTCCGTGGTTCTGGACTTCATTTCCGGAAACCCCAACCACCAGGAATTACTTGGCCGAGGAATCTAATAACTTTTATCGGTTTTCATGACGAGGAACCGGCGATGGGATCGGAAAGAATAGGCAGCGGAGATGGCTGGAAGATAATGCAGACAGATGGATGCGATGAGAGAGATAGATATAGAGAGATAGAGTCGAATGAGTGAGGGGGTGGGGTGGGGTGGGGGACAATGAGAAAAGGAATTAGATTAGAGGTGTGGGTTGGTGGGAGCAATGAAATAAGACTCAGACCGTGGCGGAGATAAATGTTGAAATTTTAAGGCGATGGATGCGAACGTGCTCGGAGATGATAGAGGACTGCTCTCCGCTGAGAACTGGGTGATTGATGCTTGATAATCAGATGTATCCTCGAGTTCTTCGTTCTGTAATTGTCCGCCATCGTGTTCGCCACTACGCCCCCCGGTATGAAAAAGGTATTGCTTACCACCTACGAGAGTAGAGGTGAAGTGGAAATCTCTTGGGTAGCTTTTCATCCCCGTAAAAATTATTACTGGCATGCCAAAGCCGTCTCGGTGCCCGCCGCTGCGCCGTGCCACTTCTATGGACCATCTCTGGAAGTAACGAACGTTATTAAGCTGATCAAAGTTGTTGCTAATGCATTCGTTTCACTTTTGACGCTTCGAGCGAGCGATAGATCGAAACGGTGCATTTACCATTTAATTGTTTTAACAATTGTGTTAAGGCAATTTAGAAATTATTGTGGTAATTATGAACTTTTATATTTTCATTTAACTTGGCATTTAAAAGAGAAGAGATTTTACCACGTTTTTATTTTTCTATTGCGAATGAAACATCCTATCCGAACCCTATCGTAATCTATCAAAACCTTTTTTTTTGAACGTGTGGGAAATCCAAAGCATGGATAAAAGCCCCCTGATTGCTGGAGGTGAAAGAGGACAATGTCGGACTCCCAAAAATCCACATAGCCGTCCCAAGACTTATCGCAGGGGTCACGGATCACGTTAGTACTCAACGTAACTCCTCGCTGCTTTACCAAGGCCACCCCGAGGGGGGGGGGGGAGCACCCCACGTTTAACTCCAATTAAGAAACCGTAGCACGACAACTACGTTTCCCCCTTCCCATGGATCACCCGTTGGAGGGTCGAGTTTCCAGACTCGACAACCCGATGACCCTCAGCGACCCCCTTGCACGTCCGTGCCGGAGCGCGATCGCCTGTCGCTCTTTCCGGTGGTACGTGCGAGAGGTTTTCCACACGCAGTAAGGCCTGCCCCTCGGAAGGTTGCATTCCGCACACCCCCGGGGCTAGCCCCCGTTCCGTGACTGAGGAGAGTACCGGTGCCCTTTGCGGTCATGACCCCCACTGGCGATACGGGCGTCCCCGATCGTGAGAGGAGTTCAATCCGCTGAAGGATCCCGCCAGATGGGCGGAGCCTCTTATCCTACTTCCATTCCTTCCCATCAGGGGGAGGCTGAGCCGGAACGGCCAGTGTTGGAAAGGCCTCAGGAGCCCCGCGTTCCTTTCCGCTCCCTCCTTTCGGTCCGGGGGTACCGGACCGGAAAGACGGTCCGCGGGCAGGCCCAAGTCCCCGCAAAGGGGCCACTTTGGCGGGGACCTGCAGGTCGCCGCCCTGTCGCTCTCCTCCCAAGACCTATAGCACCGGCCCCGCCGGTTCGCCTTCTTATGGTAGCACCGCGGCCACGTGTGCCCTCGGCGAAGGTAACACTGGAGCTCACGCTGCTCCAGGACCTCTACCTTCGCCGAGGACCACCCCACTCTTATCCCACCTGCACCAGCCACCTTCCTCGCAGCTCCGAAGGGCATTCGGGCCCAACACGTGCCAGGACCATTCCCTACGGGGGAGGCCTGTTGACCACACTCACCTGTAGGTCCTCGGGGGCGTAGCCCGCTGCACTCGCGAATGCGGCCCGAACCGCATCCGGGGTGGCGTCAACGCCAAGCCCGAGGAGACGGATCCCCGCTCACCTCGTGGGGGTGCTCACAAGTACCCCCGTCCCCTCAAGAGCCTCCCTCATACGATCCACGAGAGTAACCCTGGTCAAACCCTACCCTACCCTATCCTAACCATTTTATCCATTATTTTCTAGGAATTAGATACTTGTTCCATGTGCGGTTTCGAAGTTCATACACCATCTCCTTCTCTCTTTCCACTCTCACCTTGGGCATCACAGTATTTAGATAGCACATGGAATATTTCCATAGGTGTCGGCGGTGGGATCGAATCCGCGACCACGGCATTCGCAGTCGCGCGCTCTACTATTGAGCCACTGCGCCATCGTCATTTTCTATCGAAAGAGAGCTGCACTAATAGAAGAAGAAGAACTAGTGAAGAAGTTTGAGAGCCATAACTTCGAGTCGTCAAAAGACGAAACTAACAGGATTCATAATGGGAGACGACAGTGAATGAAAAAATATCCGGGACGAGGGTAAAATCCGTTGGCAAGGGAGAAGGTGAGAGCGAAAATGGAGCAGCGACGGGAAAAGAGATTGTCAAGGATGTGGAGGGGGTGTGGTTGCGGGGGTGTGCGTGGTAAAACGAAGAAAGGAACGTGGACGTTGGCGGAAGTAGGAAACGACCGGCCATAAATACCCATTCGGTTAGCGACGCGGTGCATCTATCGATCGAACGGTCGAGCGTATCGATAATCGAAGCTGAAATGCTCGCGATGACAAATGCCTTTATCATATATAGGGGTGCGTTCTGCCTGTGTGCTGACATCGCCACCGTAAATAATTTGGTGACCACCGCACCGTTTCGAACCGCGCCTCGTCATGCAGATGTCGTTTCTATTGCGTTTCAGCCGCAGACGCCAAGGAGATTTCTCTGCTCGGGCGGTCCGTGCTGCAGCGAACTCGGTCCTGTTTGATCAAATTAGCTGATAAAGGCGCACCGGCTGCCGGCACCCGCTTCTCCCTTTCTCTCTCCCTTTCGACTCGCTTGTTGCCCTCCCTGTGATCGATTGCCGGCAACCGTTTGCAGATGCTCCGACGAAAGTTCATCGAAACTAGCCTGTTTAGCACTGTCCACGGTGCGAACCGAACACTCTACACACGCGATTAACTCTGGGAAGGTGGACTACAACTATACTGTCTCGTGTTAGCTATACCTCGTCGCTGCCACGTTCGATTTCACCAGCTCGACAAAAAGTAAACACCGATTGTTTGCGATTTGCTTCACGCGGTGTTTGCACGCCGATGGACACTCGTGCGTGAACAATCTGGACTGGTTTATTTCTTGTTGTTCTACTGTTTCTTCCTCTTTTGGTTAGGATGTCCTCCTGGATTTCATGCAATTTATTTATTTATGGTTTATTTTATTGTGGTCACGTTAACAGATAGGTCATTTGCGACCACATGGTTTACAATCGAATGTATCTCACATGTTACTTGTGGAGAGAGTTACCGTTTATGGTTACATTGTGATGGGGAACGGCAAAGACGAATTTATAACAGTTTAGATACAGTTTATTCCGGCTAAACTTTGCCGGCGTGTTCTACACGCAAAAGTAAGAAAAAAATGTTATATGAACATATGCTCCTAAATGTTTTATAATGAATATCTTCATTTGTACTTGTGTTTGTTGATTATCGATCGTAGTGTATATTATAACAAGGAGTCTAGATGATATCGGCGCAAAGGTTCGATCAGTATTACAATAAAGCAATCGTGCTAGTTTGTTTAAACTTTCAACGTTTCGATGCCAATATGGATCCTTTTCAAGAAAGAGGAAACAACTGCGTCTGCTTCATGAAAAAATTAGAGAGAGGAATATATGTATAAGCACATGTTGTTTCAGTGTCGGTACACAAGTTACTGTGATATTGAGATCGAAACGTTGAAAATTTAACCAAACTAGCACGATTGCTTTATTGTAATACTGATCGAACCTTTGCGCGGATATCATCTAGACTCCATGTATATAGATAGATACTTGGTGACGTTTTGATGACGTGCTGCGCAAAAATCGTTATCAAGAATCCTTATCTACAAAATTCACAGTGGGCGAGAAAGCGATCTTTGTGGCCAAAAATCTGCCTACAACTCAGTTTTTCACCGATTCAATTGAAATTTTTTTTAAAATGTTCGTGAAGGTCTATATTTTGATGACGTGCTGCGCAAAAATCGTTATCACGAATCCTTATCTACAAAACTCAATAACTCCGATACTTCATCCGCCCATACCATAAATTTACATGTCCCAGCTGAGTTGCCGACGCTTCTTAACCCTAAACCGCAAAATTTTTAACTGTAAAGCTGAAATATAGATCTTCGCGAACATTTTTAAAAAAATTTCAATTGAATCAGTGGAAAACTGAGTTGTAGGCAGATTTTTGTCCACAAAGATCGCTTTCTCGCCCACTGTGCGGCGGTGGGATCGAACCCGCGACCACGGTATCCGCAGTCGCGCGCTCCACCCACTGAGCCACTGCGCGCCTTATCTAGATAAGTTGCAATCTTTATTTGTGTTTACATAAATTCTTATGTGTGCTTGCTGAAGTAGTTGATATCGACATTTTTTATTAACGTTTTATTAACGAGGTAACATTTCAAACTTACGTCTGTTGTCACAAATACAGGATATTGTATTATTAGTTATAACTCCTTAATAAAATAATTTGAAAA
This sequence comes from Lasioglossum vierecki, assembly GCA_028455595.1. Taxonomy (NCBI): domain Eukaryota; kingdom Metazoa; phylum Arthropoda; class Insecta; order Hymenoptera; family Halictidae; genus Lasioglossum; species Lasioglossum vierecki. The sequence continues at coordinate 3,632,900 of CM052335.1, read as the reverse complement.
ATTTTGATACATCGAGGAGAAAATGAAACATTTCTGAAACAGTTTTGAAGATTTTGTTACTCTTTTATTTACCTCGCAATATTTGTTATGCTGTTGCTTTTCTGTATAAAAAATTATGACGTTTCTTGATATATGCAACAGAACACTAATTTTGTGGATTTATTATAAAAGCTGATGGGTCGGGTATTAAACTGGAAAGTCATTCCTGTATCTTGTTTATATCGTATAGCATTTTCAGTTAAGCACCAGGAAAACTGGAGAACAGGAACGTCGCGATACCAGCGAACTAAATCCGAAACGATTGAAGGCAAAAATTGTGATTTTCATGCATTCGGTATATAAGACCGCTTCCCTGAAGTCCCGCGGGAGCTAGGAAGCTATTTTGAGGAGCGATTTTCTTCATCGATTTTCCATTTTTACCTTGAATGCGAGGTAAATAGAATTTGCGCGACGCCACTGGCCTCGAATAGAGATGGACCTGTAACCGCATGAAATTTCATTTTTCCGCGAAATCCAAGTGAAATTGGCACAAGAGTATACCATCGTTACAGGCCCACGAAATCTGCTTTCACAGTAGGGAAATTGAATCGCAGGGAAATGTCGTTTTGTTACGCGCCGACCCGTAAATACGAGAGTCCGGTGCGCAGGAAAAAAACTGAGTAACTATCGGTTTGTCGAAAAACCGATAAATGTTTATCGATCACGGTATCGTGGCAACATCGTTCTGAAAAACTTGAAAAGGCTGCTGTGACGAAAAGTTTCATCCGCCACTGCCTGATTCTTTTCATGTTACTAGCAGAATTATCATCGTGCAATGTAATTATTAAAAACGCAGCACCCACTCAAATTTGTTTAAAGATACCACGATAAATGTACGAAAAGCAAAAATTTTCCTCCCCAGCGCGAGCATACCTACAGAACAGAACACAACAAGTAAAATGTACTGATGAATGCTCTAAATTATTGAATACGGAGTATGGAGTACCACAAGGATCGGTATTAGGACCGTTATTAATCATAATATACATAAATGATCTCGTCAAAGTATGTCCAGAGGACTGCAATATTAAAATGTTTGCAGACGATACCGTAATTTATGTGACAGGTGAGAGTTTGTATGGAGGTGGAGAGGAAAATGATTGTAGCATTTAATGTAGTGGAAGATTGGATGAATATTAACAGACTGAATATGAAAGCAGTTACAAGGTAGTATGAATGTGAAATGTTTGGACAAAACTGAGATAGAAAGGGTGGAAATGATAAAATATCTGGGCGTAATTATTGATGATAAACTGCGATTGAAAGACCATTGTGATTATATGATAAACAAAATCGGGAAAAAATAGGTTTTCTGAACCGAGTGGGAAATTATATTACACCATATACTAGATGTACTATATACAACATTATCATAGCACCTCACTCTGAGTATTGTGCCACGTTATTAATTTATATGGGGGAGACACAGATAAGTAGGTTACAAAAAGCGCAGAATCGAGCCATGAGAGTCATATTACAATGCCGCTTCTTTAATAGAAAATATGCTGCAAGCGTTGCAGTATATTGCTATCAGACAGAGGCTATACTATAATACATGTTGATTTCTTTTTACGATATTAAAAACCATGCTACCGCAGTATTTAACAAATAAGCGAAGAACAGTAGCCGATGGAAGTGTAATGCAAACAAGGCAAGCTGGAAATATTGCAGTAGAATTTCGTAAAACGAGAAGTGACCAAAAAAGTTTATTTTATGAAGGATAAATAATGCATAATGCATAACCCGAAGAAGTAAAGCGATATGAAAATTTAGATATCTACAAGAGAATGTTAAAGGAATTCATTATAACAAACGTAAAGTAATATTGTAAATGTAAAACATAGTAGCTGAGAAAGCTAATAAATAATTAATCAATCAATCAATAATCAATCACTCTCCCGCTCTCTTTCTTTCTCTCTCTCTCTCTCCCTTTCTCTCGCGCTCAATTTTCGGTCCCTTTCAGTAGGCAACCCGCTTCTCAATTTTCGGTTCCCCTTCAGAAGGCAACCCACTTGGCGTTTTAGGGCGACAGAACCCACAAAACTATTTTATATAATAGAAAGATAACATATTTTTCGATTACCAATGATTGAGACATTTTATATTATTTTTCTTTTTCTCCCGACGTACCAAAATTTTTAAAATTATTTTATTAAAAATTGAATGACTATGTAAATTAAATTAATCTAATTAAATTTAATCTAATTATTAAATTAATATCATTTAATTGAATAAAAAATGTTAATTAAATTAATCAATTAATATACTAGATTGAAACGATATTTATACAGGGTGTCCCAAAATTCGTGTAGTACCCGGAAATGAAAGGTTCCTTGGGTCATTTGAAGCGACATTTTCCTTTACAAAAATGACGCCGGCGCTTTTGTTTAGGAGTTATTAACGGAAAACACGGACCAATCAGAGCGCGGCTATAGCGAACGGAGTCCGACTCAGCGACAGGTCCCGCTTAGCGTGGCGGCGCCATTGGCCGATCCAGAATCAATTCGCTGTAGCCGCGATCTGATTGGTCCGTGTTTTTCGTTAATAACTCCTAAACAAAGCCGCCGACGCCATTTTTGTAAAGGAAAATGTCGCTTCAAATGACTCAAGGAACCTCCCATTTCCGGGAACTACACGAATTTTGGGACACCCTGTATTTTATACTTACCATAACATGTTTTTTAGTCAATAATAACTTTATCTGCACAATTTTCTTTTTTTCTGGTCTTGCTAAAATAAACTATAAAAATCAAAGTTGAAGGAAACGAATTGTTTCAACAATATGGACCAGTTATATTTTTTTTCTGAACCCACCTTAATAAAGTTAAGGTGTAAACAGTTGAAAGCGACGTTAAATAAATATATTTAAAAAAAAACAATCTGGACTGCATCACGCAGAAATATCGAACAGACAAAGGGAGAGGCGACGAAGCACAAGACACTCGAGTTAAACAGCTGTTCAGTTGGTTTCCGGAGTCGACCTCGAGGATCGATTCGAGGGCAAACATCTTCTTGTCTTTGAACGTGAAAAGAAGGGGAAAGAAAGGGAGCAGCAGCAGCAGCGCCTCATCAGCAAGCATAATCTTCGGTAATTAATCGAGACGAGTGGCGGTTTAACCAGCCGAGTGAAAGGGGGAAGACTCGGGGAGGTGCTCGAGAGCGCCTAAATCCGCTTAATTGCCCGGCGCTCATTTCATTTTCGCATGGTCGTATTGTTTCCTTTGTGCTCGGCGTGGATCTGAAGGAAACCATTTGAATCCCCCTCGTCATGGCTGCTCGTAAGAAAGACGTCGAGAAATCCTAAATGCGATGATTTGTCTCGGTCCCCGGGACCACCGCTGCGTCTGAAAGAGTGCGGCTAACAGCCTTCGCGAAGTTTTGCCCGTGAATAATGCTCGATATCATTGTGATAAAGACGAGACCCGAGAGATCTATGGCTCTGATCCGTTTCGATGAACATTCGATATCTCACCGAGTGACTTCCAGAACACCCACGTACTCTCTTCGCAATATTTAGACGCTCATACGGACTGGGCCGAGCACTTTGTCCATATTAACCCTTAGCACTCGAGGGCGCCTCTGAGGCGCCACTAAAAATTGCTGTACTATTATTTAAAATATTGTTTACATTATTAGATACGTCGGTACCTAACCAATTACTGAACATTTAAGTATTGTAGGAGATATTATATCAATTTCATATCTACCAAATTTTAAAAAATCATAGAAAATGGGAATATTCTGGGTCAGAAGAAACGTTTGATTTTCGAGGTAAAATAGCTCCTAGTGCAAAGGGTTAAATGTTTCTTGAAAGTTTTTCTCGATCGGAATTGCATCGAAATTTAATCTTTAAATGTTTCTTTTGTTTATTTTGAATGTGGCCATTTTCGAGAAAAAGTAAGCTAGCAATTTAAATATTTACATTTCTACGTTATCTTTTTATTCTGAAGCAAATTGTAAATAATATATTTTAAATCACAAAGATGTTGTAATAGAAAACAGGATTAAAATGTAAAAATCGGGACTACTTCCAATTGTATCTGATAATTCTGAAGCCAATAATATATTTAAAATCACAAAGATTTTGTAAAAAGGATAAAGTTGTAAACATCGGGAGCATTCGATTTAAAAAGTATCTAACCAGTAAAATATAAAATTAAATATTTGTAGATTTGTCAATTATTCAATTCTTCACACGTACTAGTGCAAATCTTCATTTAAATTGTAATGACAATTGTTTATTAATTTAATATTTTGGAGTATTTTCTTCATCGAACTGTCATTTTGAATATAAAACTATTTAATAAAACACTAAATTCAATATTCGTAGATTTTTGAAAGGAGGATTGAATATTATGGAAATTATCGAGAGCCCCCGTAGGGTGGTCTATTATTTTTCAGGAAATTCAATACTTGTGACTGGGAAAGTCAGTAACACGTGCTGCTTTCATACTATTTTTCCCAATATCCCACGCAGTTATTGCTGAGCAAAAAACTGTGCTTTTTTACGGATTTTAATATAAATCATTTGAACATAGCAGATATTAAATAAAATTAATTATTGTAATAAAGGATTTACTGAAAAATTTATCGTAACGCTGATTTCACCGAACTCTGCAATTTGTCAGACGTTTCAAGCGAATACACGTATTTCCTATTTTATTCCTAGATTCTTATTTCATTCCCTTATTCCACAAGAGCCCTTATATTTATTAGAACAAGGAATTTACTTAATAATTTAGCTGTGAAGAATTACTTAAATATTTCAACTTTATCAATGTTTAATTGAACTTGCATTCCGTTTAAAATTTCAATCGGTGGGCTCTTTATTAGAATAATGAACTTGTTTAAAAATTTATCTTCAAATAATTCTACTTAAATATTTCATGAAATTTCAGAATTTTTAATTGAACTTCCATTTAGTTAATTTACAATTTAAATCGGCGGGCTCTTGATTGGAATAAAGGAATTTCCTATTTTATTCCTGGATTCTTATTTCATTCCCTTATTCCGAAAGAGCCCTTATATTTATTAGAACAAGGAATTTACTTAACAATTTAGCTGTGAAGAATTACTTAAATATTTCAACCTTATCAATTTTTAATTGAACTTGCATACCGTTTAAAATTTCAATCGGTGGGCTCTTTATTAGAATAATGAACTTGTTTAAAAATTTATCTTCAAATAATTCTACTTAAATATTTCATGGAACTTCAGAATTTTTAATTGAACTTTTATTTAGTTTACAATTTAAATCGGCGGGCTCTTCATTGGAATAAAGAACTCGATTAAAATTTATTAGTAAACAATTACTTCAACAAGCTGATTTCACGGAACTTTGGAATGTTTTATTGATCTTGCATTCCGTTTAAAATTTAAATCGGTTGTTGCTTGGAAATTGTAAAGCAAATTTATGCTGGTGGAAATCATATCTTCTTAGTAAAGTAGAACCTCTAATATTCGGTTGAAGTTAGAACAGAGAAGCAAAACTTCGCCGATATCGTAAAACCGCTAAGTTTTAAAGTTGAACAATGCTGTTACCACGAAAACAGCGGTGGATAATGCAGTGGTACAAGTTGCAAATGATTTCTTTTATGGTTTCCTCTATAGAATTAAATTTCTTTAGAGACTCCGAAGGAAACCATAGAATCAAAATTACGAGTCAAACTTTTCACTGTTCTGAATATAAAAATACAATTGAAAATCGAATGGTCCCGATTTTTAGAACTTTATCCTTTCTCTATTGTTGTTTTACAAAATCGTTGTGATTTTAAATATATTCATTTGTAAATATTAAATATGGTAAATATTCTTGATCGCATCAATCGTGTAGAAATTGTCGCGTCTATAGAAACCATACTCTAATATCTTTCATAGATCTGAAATAAATAAAATCGTAGTAAAAGTCATAGTAAATGGAAATATTCTAGCTAGGGATTATAAAGAATCCAGGGATCATTAAATAATATCGATGGCAAATTGCTTTAAGCATAAATTAATGATATCGGCGCATAGGTTCGATCAATTGCAAACACTATTTGCAAATTAGCACAATATTATTTCTCAACGTTTCGATCTGCATTTAGATCATTTTCAAGAGAACCAAATTAACATTGCGTATTAATTTACAGACACAATGTTTATTTGGTTCTCTTGAAAATGATCTAAAAACACATATCGAAACGTTGAGAAATAATATTGTGCTAATGTGCAAATAGTGTTTGAGTAACAATTGATCGAACCTATGCGCCGATATCATTAATTTATATTCATTTGCTTCAGAATGAAAAGATACATTTGAAAATTTTTTTGCTACTTGACAGGGATATAATTACCCGTATGGAAAACTTCACTGTCAGAACATGCTCTTTAGATGATTGCCAGTGACCAGTTCCCAAAATTGCTTCCCTGCTACTTTCTGCTAGTTTAGTCCTGCTCATGGTTACGCAGCAACAGAAACTTCAAAACTGTGTCAAGCGTTAATAACCTCGCCGAACTTCCTTCCCTTCAAACTATACATATAGTCTGGAGTCAGGTTTGATGCCAAAGTTTCTCTTTCGAGATGAGAATATTGCTCTATAGCTAATACTCGACAGTCTGTCGGCGTATACACATGCCTAGTGTATCCGCCTAAATATTGGCGTTTCGCAGTTTCCATTTGTGTCTACACCGAAGAAAACCTTCGGGAACAATTTCCTCCGCCTATTAATAATCTCCATTTTCTCGATTCATTATAATCCCCATTCTCAATTGCGAGTCTATTATTTATTGACTTATGTATTTATTTATTTAGCATGGGCTTTAAACCAATTGGTTGATTTACCAAGTACAGTATTGTTACATCTAAATTACATTGTTTTTTTATATCTGGAACATTGTTTGAGAAAATTATAAATTATTTTCAGGCATTCTGTATCAGGTTTGCATGTATGAAAATGTTCGCTCTCAGACGTTTAATTCGTCTTGCAAATATTATAATACTGTAGGAAAGGTACAATAAAGACAATTAAACCATGCATATATGGTTCTATGTCTTGAATATTTGAAATCGTCTGAAAATTTTAACGAGATCCAAATGAATAATATTGGTAATAACAAATTAATGTTATTGCCAATATTATCACCTAGTATTATTCTCTCGTCTGATTATAACTAGACTGTGGATCATTATGCATTTATAAGGAAATTGAGTAGATGAAATTCGAAATTGTTGGAAAATTACAAAAATTCAAGATGTCAACACATGATTTCTCTATTACAATTAGCAAGGGAAAAATAAGAAAATAGACAATTTTTACTTTACATAAAGTAAAGCAGTATAGTCATAAGTTTTATAAATCTCGTTTCTACTATTAATGCATTAAGTGACTTAATATGAAAATATATAATAAATAGTTGTATAGAGATACAACTTGATTCATTCAAAAACAGACAATATTGTCACTTTTCTCAGGAAAAGTAAAGAATTTATGCAACCATCTGATACTCAACTCTCGTGTATTCTGAAAATCATGAGGAGATCTAATTTATTCGAATGCACCACGATAAAAGTCGGACTCCACATGACTAATCAATCGCTTCGGCGCATCAGTATGTTGAATAGGTATTCGAAATGGGTCGTGGCAAGCCCCGGGAGGTTGATCGCATGAATTTTAAGGCTGGAGAGCTGTCAAAGGCTAGCGGAGAGGTGTTTTTCCAAGGGGCTCTTGTTGCATTCTCGGCGTGTCGATGGAAACAATTCTCCGACTGGCGGTATTGTGCGCGGCCGAGGAACGCATTTAATCATCGCCGAACGTAAAGAAACCGAATGAATGAAAATCAAGTAGAACGATTCAGGGACGAGTCTCTCGCAACATAGTTAAGAATAAAAGGGCTCCATCAGGAGGAGTAGTAGTCCCGCGGCGTGGCGCACGGTGCTCGAAAACGAGAGCCCGGGAAAACGGTCGAATTACCCGGAACCGCAATACGCGAGACAAAGGAGGGTACACTCAGGCAAATGAAGAAAGAACGCGGCCGCGGCGTAATTCCTCGTTTCTCGATGGTTGTTTCTCTTTTCGCTGGAAAATGGAGAGAGTATCGAGTCACGAAGACGGAAGGCGGGAAACAATTGGAATTTCCAGCACGATGGTCCGCGAAGGGTGGTTGGTGGCCACCCTCCCCGCCAGTTGGTTTGTTCGAGTGACACGGCTCCGAATCGGTGCAACGGGGTTAGGGAACGGGCAGAGTCGAAGCCAGACGTTGCATTTTCTCCGCGGACGACACAAAAAATTCTCGAAACACCGGCAAGAGAACATGGCGCAGCTGCGCTTGAAAGCAATTCCGTGGCAGCCCTTTTCATCGTAGGCGCGTGTCATCCCCTACCCATCACCCCCCACCCCCGATCCCGGTAGGCCGAAACGCCGTGGCTTTTCGGGAGTGTGTGCCGACGTGTCCAAACGACGAATCTTCGACAAATTTTGACCCGCCTGTCTTGTCGTTTAGTTGTACTACTCAAATTTCGTGTTTCTCCTTTAATATCGTATTCTCTTAATACAAAATACAATTTTCGAGGCTTTCGAATATGATAATAAAGGAAGTACGGATTTTGTGCCCACCACCTTTGATATCATATTCTCCTAAAACAAAATTCAATTATCGAAGTGTTTGAATGTGATAATATAGGACGCACGAAATTTTGTGTTATCTCCTTTGATATCGTATTCTCCTAACACGAAATTCAACTATCAAGGTTTTCGAATATGATAATAAAGGAGGTATATTATTGTGCCACCTCTTTTACTACCATATTCTCCTAATACAAAATACAATTTTCGAGGTTTTCGAATATTATAATAAAGGAGGTACGGATTTTGTGCCCACCACCTTTGATATCATATTCTCCTAAAACAAAATTCAATTATCCAAGTGGTTGAATATGATAATAAAGGAGGTACGAAATTTTGTTCCACCTTCTTTGATATATTCTCCTAACACAAAATTCAATTTTAGAAGCTTTCGAATATTGCTGCTTTTTACTTGGAGAATATGACAGAGAAAGTAGTGGCACCGAATTTTCCTTCGATATTATCCTAATACAAAACTAAATTTTTGTCTAATTTGAAACCTTTTTCTCTATCTAATTCTACAATCGAATATTCACGTAGAGGGTGAGAAGAAACAACACGTTAAATATTGCATCTAAGTAATGTGGCAAGAAACAACACGTTAAGTGTTGCATCTAAGTAATGTTCTTTTTCACCAAAAATTGACAATATTATTAAAATATTAAACTTAAGATTCAATCGTTGCGAAATGCGGAGATTGACTTAGGGAATCACTCGTTCCAATGAAGTACCATTTTGTGGGGACACCCTGTAATGAGAAACATCTTTCAACTCGTTTAACAAACTCGATTCAATAATAATAGTTTATATAGTACTAAAAGAAGTAATATTTCAGAATAAAATGGTACAAAAATATATGTATATACACAAATATATGTACATTACCTAATGAATAATAAGTTTCGTAATAATTCCGGTTGTTGGCCGGCAATCGAGAGGACTTCCTCTCCTCCATTCAGCAGCAGGAATTGAGTTTATCGAATTCAAGTTCCCGATAGAACATTTCTTCCCGGGAATAAGAAGCCCGAGAAAAAGGGCAAGGAGACAGGAGTCGATGCGAGACTTTCTGGATATCCGGTAGTGGCGTCGTATAGCCAAGCCTCGGCTACGAAAAACTTCCGGCGAGCTCGTATTAATCTTACTTATCCCGTAGCTTCTAGTTCCGGTTGCCCTGCGTGGGTTCATCGGTCATACGTTCGCCGATCGATCTTTCGATTTCTATTTCGGTGATGCTTCTGACGGCTTCGTTTCCAACGAGATTATTTCAGAAATTTTTATTCTCTTTCCTTAACTGATTTATAGTACATACTAATAAACTGCAATTCACTAAGAAATTCAACATATTCGGTATGTTAGCATTTAGATAGACTGGATGCTCATCTAATTTTTAATTTCTGCAGGAAAATTTCAAGAAAGAAACAAATAAAATCTTACTTTCAGTACATTTTCGGTGGACGCGTCAGCCTTGGGGGAATTTGGTTGCATCTATCGTACAGAGTAGCTATGGACAGGTAGAGATTATTATTATTTTTTATTATAAATGGACTGAAACTCTTTTACATTAGCGTTTACAAAGAAAAAGAAAAGGATACAAGACTACTTTTCTAATAATAAAGAAGGGTTATGCATAAAAAGAAAAAAAATATAATAATATAATAATGTTACAATCGATAGCTGTTATCATATAATCCTGCGTAGTTGCATTTTAAAATTTTGCAAAGATTCAATGAAAAAATCGATACGATCATAAACAGTGCATGGTTTTGCAATAATGCGATTCATTGGATTAATTAGAGATGAACAGTAAAGATATACCGAGCTGAGATTAGATTATTAAGTTGAGGGGGATATTCTTAGTCGCATCTATCGTGTAGAAATTGTCGCATCTATAGAAAATATACCGTATACCGAGCCGAGAATCAGATTACTAAGTTGAGGGGGATATTCTCGGTCGCATCTATCGTGTAGAAATTGTCGCGACTACGGAAAATATACTGTACAAAGTTGGGTGGTGATATTCTTGGTCGCATCTGTCGTGTAAAAATTGTCGCGTCTATAGAAACCATACTCTAATATCTTTCATAGATCTGAAACAAATAAAATCGTAGTAAAAGCCATAGAAAATGGAAATATTCTAGCTAGGGATCATAAAGAAGATCCAACTGAGATTCCCAAAAAGGGTTAAACTCTGATTTAACGAGCAGGGTGTAACGTTCACCATGAACAGAGTCAATCCTCGGTTGACTGTACGTTCGATGCCGCCCTTTATCCAGTTATCGCGATCACAGTGTGCGACGAGTGACCCGGCAAGTGTTACCGAAACTCATCGGAGCGAACAGAGTTCCCCGTGAAAACTTTCCGCTTTCCCACGTCCGCCCGCGTGTTCGAAACAATGCAATCCGCAGTAAAGTTAACACGTACGCGCGTGGCAAGCGGGTAAAAAAAACACAGATACACACACACATGCACATCCCGAAATACGAGTTCCCGAAGGAAAGCGGAGACCCATCCGACATGGGGAATAGCCCGCATGATTCAAACCTCGTAAACTGCTCGAGCAACGGCTCACCTATAAAATAGTTCTCCGCACAATAAAATGTTACAGCGACATTCGGAACAAGGTGGCGGCGCAGCACTTTGTGCAAACTAGTACTCCCTTCGACGAAAAAAAAGGGCACAGTGACTCGTTCATATCGGACGTTTCGGGAGGAGTAAATTGCGGAAACTGTCGGCGGAATGTAGTCGCGAATAGCGTATCGCATACTGTAGCAGCTGTGTTTCAATAAAATGGAGGAAAACGCACGGTGTAACACCAGCCCTATTTCCGACGACAACCACCGGAACATTTTTCTAAAGTCGTACTCGCAAGGGAAGATGCGTCGGAGATTATCGCGATGGAGGAGCTATCATGGTTGGATTGCAGATGTTAATGGAAATTCCCACCTCCCTGTCATGTTTTGCTGAAATAACACTCATCGCTTGACAAATACCGTTTTGAAATGGTTCCCATGGAATTCATCGACGCAAATTTCCCCAACACGGTTTTCACCGACTCCAGATTTGACCAACAACGAATCTAAAGTCCAACCCTATCCTAATCCAATCCTAATTAGTACACAAGTTATTCGATAGGATAGGGTTAGGATAGAGTTTTGATGGCTAAATTTTAAAGAATACAGCTTCAACCCTTATACGTTCCTCAGAGTTAAAATTCACTCAGTTACTACCTTTTCCACATATTGCAAAATGACTGATTTCTTCTTTCCCGTGTCGCAAAATGTATTTCTTTGATTCTCAGTTTCATTTAATTTCTCAGATTTCTTTTCTTTAATCAACGATTGACGATTAAATTCATCAATCGATTGAATCAATCGTTCATTTTTCAATGATTACCTTTTTTAATCGTACAAATTAATCAATCAATCTTGGTTAACATTTTAATCGACTAATGCCCAACTCTGTACAAGGTAAGTTTATACGTAACGTTTGTGTACCTCAAATCTCTTTGTTGTTATCAAAGATAGATTAAATGTCTCCACACCAAAATTGAATGATAAAGTAGGGCTAACACAATATCAAACGATTTCTGTTTTTATGTCATTTTTTAGAGATATCACTTCGTCATTGTATTTCAACACACGATACAACTTTTTTTGGTATAGTGTAAACCCCATTTTACCACGCTTACAGGGTGTCCCAAAATTCGTGTACTTCCCGGAAATGGGAGGTTCCTTGAGTCATTTGAAGCGACATTTTCCTTTACAAAAATGGCGTCGGCGGCTTTGTTTAGGAGTTATTAACGAAAAACACGGATCAATCAGAGCGTGGCTACAGCGGATTGATTCTGGCTCGGCCAATGGCACCGCTACGCTAAGCGGGACCTGTCGCTGAGTCGGACTCCGTTTGCTCTAGCCGCGCTCTGATTGGTCTGTGTGTTTTGTTAATAACTCCTAAACAAAGCCGCCGACGTCATTTTTGTAAAGGAAAATGTCGCTTCAAATGACCCAAGGAACCTCCCATTTCCGGGAAGTACACGAATTTTGGGACACCCTGTATTAGCTTGTCGAGTTGTCGTTGTTCTATGTGACAAATCTTGAAATCGAACTTTAAACCACTTCCCGATGAGCTAGAGACTTGAAATTTGCACCATCGAACAGAACTGGATGATAATGCAATATTAAAAAGAAATTTTTTAAAAAGACTGCGCGTTTAGGATTTAAACAATATTTTTAAATATTCCCCTTCGCCCCTCACTGCGCGACGTTCGGTAGTACGTCATCGCGTGCAGCGATCCCCACTCCGCGCGCTTCCTACTCCACTACGCGTTCCCACTCCGACTTCGACCCCGCTCCACTGGCTCACTTCGCAGCGAAGGAGCTCATTTTACTTACTGGGTTGGTTTGGACTAGATAGGGGAGTAAGAAAAGGACCCGGCGGTTCTGCTCAGTAAGCGGGCCTTACTAAATGCGCTTGGTAATAAAGACTAAATAGTAGAAAATAAAAAAAATATATAAAAAAACTTTTTAATATCCACGCTTATATTAGAATGCACTAAAAAAGAGAAAATAATATTCCTATACATTAACGACTATAAATAAAAGCGTGCAGCTCTCCCACGAAGATTATGTTAATATAGTTTAGCGCTCCACGCTTTTATTTATAGTCACTAATATCTAAAAATATTATTTTCTCCTTTTTAGTGCATTCTAATAAGCATTTCTAAAAAGTTCTTTTATATATTTTTTGAAGTATAATTCGTAGATTTGAAATGTGAAGTAGGAAAGGGTGAAAATATTATTCTAGGATCTTTTATGCAACTATGTCTGAGGAGCGTATGAGTGCTAATCAATTGCACCACTCTTTTTTCCAATTAGAAAATAATTAATAATTAGAACACTCTCCTGTTGTTACACCTAACAGCCTGAATATATTCCATTGTTCAGAGAAACTCTCTGCGATAAAGTGCAACTCATTTACATCGCTGATTAACGCTATTCAACAGAGTGAAATTTTATGCAAACATGCGTGTTCAGTTAATCTTTCGTACTTCGTTCATGAAGCTCGAGGGGTACCTTAAGTACGTTTGTTGTTTTTTTTATTATTGAAGTTGTATTTGAGTCCAATGTACAATCGGGCCCGTTGTAAAATGTTCGACACTGACTAATACGAAGCAGATTAGACGTTTTCGTCTGTCGACAAATACCGCCCATGCTCGTAAATATGCGCGGCGAAACATGCGTTAACAATATTAAAAAGTTTACGGAACGCTCGGACGTTCGTTGTAACTCGTTTTTCCGCACACTAAACTGACGTAAGTGGATTATTGTTTCCTGCGGAGTTCGGAACGCGTGCTTTGTGTCTGGGAAACTCGTTTCGTTCCGTTCTGTTCGGACAACTATTATTACTCGTTATGAGAAACAGCTATCTGTCGAGAGACTTCTCTCTTTGTTAACTTTTTTCTCTCTGTCTGTCTTTCCGCTCAGTCATCCCTTAATTACACGTTTATCGTGTGCGCTTCTGTGAAACATCTCGTCTGATTTTACAAGCTGTTTTCATGTGCAATTTAAATATTTGTTACAGTTTAATTTGCGCGATTCCAATGGTCTGGATAGTAGGATTTATCAAAGAGAATTTTTGACAGTTAGCTCGAACACGCATACGAAAATCCAGGAGTAGTCTTTAAAAATTGAAAGATTACCTTATGTATGTATCACTCTAAATTAAAGAGGATTCGCTTATAGACCATATGTGTGAATATTTATAGTGCTATGAGGTGAACTAGGTTGCTGATGATCCATTTTTACAATTAATTGAAGATATTCTATATAAAATAAAAAGTCGATTAGTTGGTAAGGTAGAGTGCGACATTGAAATGATAAAAAATGTTTTTCGACTCGCCAAAAATCCTTCTGGCAATCGTCATTTTAGTAAAAAAAGAACCTATTTTCAAAATTTCATCGAATTCTGAGGTGTACCGTAAGCGGAAGTTTCGCCCTAAACAATCTGCTAACTGATAAACAAACCGTAAAACTATGAAAAAATGTGTAACTTCTGTAACTCAAACTACTAAACTCTGTAACTCAAACTATGTAAAATAATGCGATTATAGGTTCAGCTGGATAGACCCCATTTTTGGGGCCCGGTTAAGCTTAATGAAAAAAAAAACAGACAACATCTTTATACCACCAAGACAACACACTGCTTTAACGAGGCTTTCAATTGAATTTGTGACCATGCTTTCGATTTTGAATTTGTTAAAATTATTGACCGAAACGTTAAAAAAAGTTATATAGTAATAATTTGAAAAACTGCTTAGTTAGTATCATAGCATCGAATCTGTGCGCCGAAAATATCAATTTAGTTATTTACAATAACTTGTGTACTAATTAGGATAGGGTTAGTATACGGTTCTTAAACAAAAGAGTTGACACTGTCAATCATCTGATATACTATACTTACGGAGCAATTTGTCTCAAATACTAATATTTTCAGAAATTTCAGAATTCTTTTAGATAGTCTGCTGAACACAGGTATGGTGTAAGCAATTTTCAGGCAGATTGGTACCCTGTAAAACACCTCGCACAGTGGTGTTAACTACTAGTTAACTTTGCTAAAATTTATCCAAATTTGATGAAAAAAAAACCATTTTAAAGCTTGAGATTTTTTTTTTTCTACTTTTTGTATTATATGCCGTTTTTACTGAAACGGATGTTTTGAGTGCAAAATTTATCCATAAAGAGGAGCGTACCAGATTGCAAAGTTTATAGTCACTTTTCAATCAAATAGTGTGGATAATAATCAATATATTAACGTTATTCGTCTATTTTATGTACACTGTCGAAAAGTATAATCATTTACATTTAAAATATCTTTTTAAAATACTTATTATAAAGAATGCTGTGTTTTAACAATAGAACTACCGAGCACTAAACGCAGTTGGCATACATTGCCTTCTAATAATGACAATATTTTATTTATTTAGATTTCGTACAGGCGATATTTAAATATGTCCTATAATAGAGAAGTTCACTAAAAAAAATTTCTCAAAGGAACATATTTATACGTTTAATATTTCTAATCGAAAAAAGTTTGCACCAGTCATTTTGACTGGTCTGATAGTTCTAGTGTTAAATATACAGCCATGGTGAAAATTATGTATTTTACAATATGGAGTTCTACATATCTAAGAAATTGAAGATGACCTTCACGCGATATTCAAACACCTATCCAAGCTCAAATCAATGACACTATTTTATGTTCCCCTTGTATCCATACAACTTTTGTGTGAAATATTTTTCTCCAAAATGCTTTATTTCCGATATATACGTCGGGTACAATTTTATTGACTCACCCTGTATATTATTAAAATTTTACGAGTGTACTGTTTTCTTATTTTAGTGTATTCCGTATGTTCATTATTATTATTTAGTATTTACTTAAGTTAATACGGAGTTATAGCGAATGCAAACATGCAGGATGTGAGAAAAGTCGCGATATTCGCGCGTGCGTGGTGGCCATGTTTTCGTAAATCAACTATAAAACACGGAAGCAGTTGAAAGCAGTTCCAATTATTTTGGCATCTTAATCATAAAACTCCAAGGAATACAATGGCACAGAAATGATTACCGGATCGCACCCGGAAGTATAACAAAATCATTACCACAGTTTTAGAATCATCAAGAAAGTGACTCATCGTTGGTTATCTTTAAATATTAATAATTACACAAATGTATATAGTACAAAAGTGAATTTCTCTTAAAAGTATACTTAGTTAAAAAAATCTTCTATGAAACAAAAATCTGTTAGTGTATGTGAATAAGGTAAAACTTACTAATAGGTGAATTCGTTGAGAAATGAAAGCGTTTAACAAAACTTCAAACTTCCGACAAATATTAGTACTTAATGGATACATGGATGGTGAAACGAATGATGGTAGATTGTTCCTCAGACATTCAACTAATTCAAGCTACAAAATTTTTACAATTATTATTATTATTATTTATTATTATTATAGACGGGTAGAAGCCCTTTTTACATAAGTATTTACAAAGTAAAGAAAAAAAAATAAAAAAAGAGAAGGATACAAGACTGCTTATCTAATAAGAAAGAAGGGACATGCACACAAAGACAAAGAGAGAAAAAAAAGAACAAAATACTATTGGTACAATCGATAGGTATTAACATATAATCCTGCGTAGTTGCATTTTAAAATTTTCCAAAGATTCAATGAAAAAATCAATACTGTTATAAGTAGTGCGTGATTTTGATATTGTAATGCGATTCATAGGATTAATTAATCCATAAGTAGATTTCGCTTTAAGTGTTTGAAAACCCGCTCTTGTTCTCAGTTCCCGTTCCGGTACATAAAAATTGATTTGCGCAAGTAGAGAAGAACAATCAATATGATTATTAATTAAATTAAAAATAAAGCTCTGGTCGGATATTAATCTTCGAGCGGATAATGATTCAAGGTTCATTGTAGTTATTATTGCGGAGTAATCATGATCAAAGAATGACATTGGATTATTTAGCTTGTATGAACAAAACCTGAGAAATTTATGAATAATTGAATAATTTATGATAATTTATGACAATTTATGTAAAATTTTTAAAATTGCCTTATGATCGCTGAAATCGGGAAAATATCCCACTGTGCCTCGTCTGATTTTCCAAGATTACAATGGACAGTCTTGCCCGAATTTTGGGTTTCTATCGTGAATTTCGAATTGTTGGTAAGCTCTAAAATCCCGTTAGATCGTCGCGACGATGCGTGCCAGACTGTACGTGGGAGGGTGATGAAAAAAAGCGTGGTGAAAAAGAGGTAAAAGTATTTCCGAAGCACTCAAGGTTCGACGGTTCGGCTCGGTGCCGGGAAGCTGCGGAAGCTTCTATCACGAATCCTCCTTCCCGGCCATTTATAAACCAGTTCCAATCACCTGCACAAATGTTTGCAATAAAGAGAAGATGCATCGTGGCATGCGCGAAATGCATTTCCTCGGCGTGCCCGCACTTTCCCCGTTTACTTATTCGTGCCACCGCCAGCAACGAACAAAATTTTTCTTCGCCTCGGCGCGACCGAGGCCCTTCAGGAATCGGCGCGCGGAATCTCGAAGACTCGCGATTGCTCTCCGAAGCTCGAACGTCGAGCCAAGGGGAATAATTTATAGAGGTTCTTTTTCCCACCGGGAAAAACAACCGAGAGGGAATTTCGGATATGGAAGAGGAAACCATATCGCGCCGTCATAATTGGGAAACGTTAATGATCATCCTTGTTAAGAGTCTGTTTAAATTTCGCGCCACGTAAAAACATCCGGCCGAAAATAGATTTTTGCGGATGCGAGTCAAGGGAAGATTGATCGTTCCTCGGAAAAGAGTGATTCATACCGTCCCTGACTTGTTTCGGGTTTGATGATAATTAATCGTCGACGTTCGAGAAGTAGATTTTGCGCCCATAAGATTTGCTGATGTTTTATTTATCCTATGGTATATTATTAATCGTTCGTTACGCCACTGGTTTGCTTTATATTGCAGCTTGAATTATGGCATTATGATATTACTCCATGTTTAATATGATAGTGAATTATGAAATGCGCATGAATAAATTATAGGGAATGGTATCATGCGAATACATATTTATTTGAATGTTAATTGCTGTTCTATAATACCAGCATATTATTGCGATCCATATTTTACCAGCTATGCATCGTTTCCGAACATTTAGAAAATCGTGTCGGTTAATCGATCTAATCCGAATTGATTGTTATAATTCACTGTAATCCTAACTGTATTTTGTTTTGTTTTGTTTCAGGTGAGTAATACCTGGATACTGTGAAACTGTTCGACAATAGCTCTAAGGAGAATTGAAAAGATTCGTTTCGGAAAGGTATTGTTGAAGTGATTTATTTCTAGACTGCAGATCTTTATGCAAACCAAAAATGTTCATTTATTGTGAGAAGCGGGTGTCAAATAAAAGGTGATTTCATGCCGTAATGACTTTGTTGCAATGAAAACAACATTACTTTATGTAAAATAAAAATGTTCATTTATTGTTGGAAGCAGGAGTCAACTAAAAATTGATTTCGTTCCTTAATGACTTCGTTGTAATGAAAACAACATTACTTTATGCAAAATAAAAATGTTCATTTATTGTGGGAAGTAGGAATCAACTAAAAATTCATTTCATCCCTTAATGACTTTGTCACATTGAAAACAACGTTACTTTATGCAAAATAAAGATGTTCTGCATTTATTATGAGAAGCAGGACTCAAGTAAAAATTGATCCCAACAAAAACATCCTGTAAACAGAAGCCAAGTTCTCTATGGCCGTAAAAAGTTGTGAGATCAAACAAAATACGGCCAAGTTCGTTAGCTCACAAATACCTCTTACAATACTGAAAAAGCGTTTGTAAAAATTAGTATAAAAGAACACTATTTAATTTTTTAAGAGTTACATGGAGGGCCATATTATTCATACTTGGCCGCTACCAAACATCTTTCATGGTTTAGAAAGTAACGGCCAAGTATGAATAATATGGCCCTCCATGTAACTCTTAAAAAATTAAATAGTGTTCTTTTATACTAATTTTTACAAACGCTTTTTCAGTATTGTAAGAGGTATTTGTGAGCTAACGAACTTGGCCGTATTTTGTTTGATCTCACAACTTTTTACGGCCATAGAGAACTTGGCTTCTGTTTACAGGATGTTTTTGTTGGGATTTCATCTATTTTTGTTTATTCAATTTTTTAGTTTGGTTGGGCATACCCTACATGCTTTCGGTTAAGCCTTTTGAAAATTTCGTTATTTTCACGGTTGGAAGCACCGTTTCCGAGATACAGCCATTATTATTATTATTTTAAAAAAAATTTTTTTTGCGAATTCAAAAGATGCATACTGAGATGCAGCCATTGTTATTTTTTTTTGAAAAATTTTTTTTTGACAAATTCAAAAGACTACATACGTCGTACGGTTGAGCATACCCTATATGCTTTGGGTTAAGCGTTTTGAAAATTTCGTTATTTTCGCGGTAGGAAGCACCGTTCCCGAGATACAGCCATTTTTTAAGACTAGCTCGGCTGACCATCCCCACCACTGAGGTTACGCTTTTTTTAAGGTGTAAAATTTCAAAGTTCATTATTTCAAACTTTGTTTCTACAAGTCCCAATTCGTACAAGAGTCCATAGTTGAATTCAATTTAAAAAGAATAAAATTAAAAAAAAAATTTAAAAAAAGTAAAATTTCAAACTTTGATAATTATTCCTTTGGTTGTGTGTTATGGTGGACCTATGTTCCAAATTTCAAGCTTCTAGGTCAATGGGAAGTACCCAAAAGGTTTTGATGATCGGTCAGTCAGTCAGTGAGTCAGTCAGTGACAAATTTAGCGATTTTTGTGGTCCTATATCTCGGAATCTACTAATGTTGGAAGATTAATATTTTGCCAATATTGAGACATGATAGCACTTAACCAGTGTACGAAATTACATGTCTCCATCTGCCTCCACTTCTGAGTTACAAGCCTCTAAAAAACGGCCAAGTTGTTTCGTGTAAAAGGTGGTAGTGCGAGAACTTGGCTGGTGCACTACCGTGCACCTAGATTTCATCCCTTAATGACACTGTCACATGGAAAACAACATTACATTATTATGTGATAAATGCATAAACATCCGCAGTCTATTAATTTCTATTGAATCCTAAGGTCATATGTATACCATTTGAATGTAGAATATACCATCCTTATATAATTGCAAATCAATTAAAAATATTCTGGTTTCGAGATGTTACAGTAAAAAAAAACAGAAAAGGTTAAAGCAGAATAACATTTTCAGCTGATAGAACCTCGCGCGACGTTCAACGAAAAACCGTCGTAAAATTGCAATCGTCGAGTTTATTTTCTCAGTCAACAGAATAAGAGAGATAAAAATAAAATGAAAGCTCCGCGGAGATTTCTCTAAATGTCTGTATGTTACGCCAGCCCCGTTATACGCCGCGAGAAGTGGCGGAAATTAATTGTATAATCTCACTGTAAAGGGAGGTAGTTAAAATCAACATGACAATCCTCAAGAATGACTGGTGCTCCGAACCGAAGCACATTATATTCCTCTTCTGTCCTCGAACTGTACCATAGCAGCGTCTCGGCGACAAAACAATACGGCGACGCGTCGCACGAGAAATGTGTGTTCCACTATGGCGAACAGATTATTTCTGTCCTGTTAAAAAGAGCGTGGTGCGGGGTTGAAGATGCGGAGAATAGGGAACAGAGGGAATGCCAGAGGGAGTTTCGATCCCTGGAACGTCGAAGATGCGGAGCACCAGGTGCCGTGTTGCACGCTCTCGGTCTTCTGGTCTTTGATTTTTCCTCGGTTCGCAATTTGGCGTAGTCAAAGGCTGCAGGATCGTTGACTTCGCCTTCCTCCTACACGATACAAACAAATGCCACGTTCCCGACAAAATATTAAAGAGAACGAATTTATTGGAACACCATGCATTTTCCGCGTGTAATCAGGCCGCGTATTAACTTCCCGAGAAGCTTCCTGAAAAAATTGTACTTTTGGATCTCTTTAGTTTGTATAAATATAGTATGTATAAATATTTACTTGAACTTCATCCAGTGAAACTATTGAGAGAAACCACGAATGTGTATCATAGTACAGCAATGTCTCTACTAGGATGACAATGCTGCGCACGGTTTATGCGACCAAATCCACCCGAAGCAGTCCCTCTAATAGAGACATTACTGTACCTATAAATATTTTCTTAAAATTCATCGAGTGAAACTATGCTACAGTGGCGTTTATTGCGCGAGAAACCACGAATGTGTGTAAGGAATTTACCACAACAACAGTGACGGATCACGACAAGTGGGGGCTCTAAGCGGTCGACAATTTCGGGAGTCCGCTCCCAAAAAAAAAGTGTTGAGAAAATAAATCTACATGAATGACCTTTTTTTAGCAAACGTGTCTGTCAATGGTAGCTAGCACTGTTACACAATTTGACACAATTTTCTGATCCAAAGTGCGGGACCCCCAGAAGCATTCAGAAACCCAGAAACGTCATATCGCGAATATATACAGGGTGTCCCAAAATTCGTGTACTTCCCGGAAATGGGAGGTTCCTTGGGTCATTTGAAGCGACATTTTCCTTTACAAAAATGACGCCAGCGGCTTTGTTTAGGAGTTATTAACAAAAAACACAGACCAATCAGAGCGCGGCTAGAGCAAATGGAGTCCGACTCAGCGACAGGTCTCGCTTAGCGTTGCGGCGCCATTGGCCGAGTCAGAATCAATCCAATATATATATATATATATTTATATATTTATATATATTTTTCTATAGCCCCTTTTTTTATTGTGGCGTATTGGTTGATCATTGGAATGATGCCCACGTGTTTTGTAAGAGCCTGTAGAACGGCGCGACACGATAATAATTTTTAACGAACACGTTTTAGAAGTTGAAAACGTGTCTGTCACGTCTGTGAACTTTTTCTGATCCAAACGCGGATTCCCCAGAAGCATCCAGGACTTAATCCACCACTGCACAGCATAGGAATTCTTGCTAGACCACTGGGAATACGATCGGAATTTCCGAAGACACTAATGACTTACCGACAGGATGTTCTAATATCCTTACGGAAACGCCTCGTAGCGACATCGCTGGGTTATCTTGGGAGTGGATAGAACAGCATTTATCTATTTTCACCATAGATCTTTGATCTCGATCCGGATAACGTAAGGCCTGGAATCGCGAGAGCGCCGACTCGCGCGCGCGCGGAGTTTATTTTACTTTGGGCTCTCACGCCTTTGTGCCTTTACCGTAGAACTACTCCGGCACTCGACGACGATAACGAAATTGCAGAGCCGTGCGGCGCGGCTCAAATTATCTGCTAGCAACATTTCGGTAATTTCGTTTCTCTAAGCGTTATTAGAGAGCACAGGGCATCGTTTTATCGAGCGACGCGACTTTGCGGGAAGTACGAGTCGCTAATCCAGTTATGGAATTCGAAAGTAACACTTTCTGAAACTTTCGCGGAACTAGCGGCGATGGTGGTCCTAGTTGATCAACGTTATGCTTATTTCATTGCAGCGAAATTTCTTTCCTACAATTTTCGAAACTCAAATATGAAAACGTATTATAGTGTCTTGTTTTCTGCATCACTTTTACTGGTTGTACATATGAGGGAAAACCTAACCCACTTAACCAAAAAACTGTATAAACTACACGCACGTTTCTTTCTATGGAACTCTGAATGATGAAGAATCCACCAAATACACCTAACCCACCTGACCCACCTAACCAAAAAACTGTATAAACTACACACACGTTTCTCTCTATGGTACTCTGAATGATGAAGAATCCACCAAATACACCTAACCCACCTGACCCACCTAACCAAAAAACTGTATAAACTACACACACGTTTCTTTCTATACAGGGTATCCCAAAATTCGTGTACTTCCTGGAAATGGGAGGTTCCTTGGGTCATTTGAAGCGACATTTTCCTTTACAAAAATGACGCGCCAGCGGCTTTGTTTAGGAGTTATTAACAAAACACACAGACCAATCAGAGCGCGGCTAGAGCAAACAGAGTCCGACTCAGCGACAGGTCCCGCTTAGCGTGACGCCGCCATTGGCCGAGCCAGAATCAATCCGCTCTAGCCGCGCTCTGATTGGTCCGTGTTTTTCGTTAATAACTCCTAAACAAAGCCGCCGACCTCATTTTTGTAAAGGAAAATGTCGCTTCAAATGACCCAAGGAACCTCCCATTTCCGGGAAGTACACGAATTTTGGGACACCCTGTATAACTCTGAATGATGAAGAATCCACCAAATACACCTAACCCACCTTACCTACCTAACCAAAAACCTGTATAAACTACACACACGTTTCTTTCTATGGAACTCTGAATGATGAAGAATGCACTCAATGCACCTAACCCATCTGACCCACCTAACCAAAAAACTGCATAAACTACACACAAGTTTCTTTCTATGGTACTCTGAATGATGAAGAATCCACCAAATACACCTAACTCACTTGACGCACGTAACTAAAAAACTGTATAAAAAACTACACCCACGTTTCTTTCTATATAACTCTGAATGATGAAAATCTTCTAATCACTATAACCACACAGTAAATAATAGTGCAAGGGGTTAACAGCAAAAAAGAGAAAAAAGAATGGCATGATGTAGTATCAGCAAAATGTAGTCGATTACCCATGCTTTTTATTTCGGACCTTTTATACAGTTCGGTGAATAATTTTTTGTTGGACAAACGTTTCGAACAGGGTGCTCATTCATTATTGCTCTTTTGCTCGGAACGAATCAGTGAAGCAGCGCTTTTCCAGCAAACAAAGTTTTATAATGCGAAAGGAAGCGGCACATTGCTATTTCTTGGTTTAATCTCCGGTTCGCAGTTGGTGTACTGCACGGAAGGAGTACACAGACAACGCCGGAACTCGTTCCAGCCCTTGTAGTCGCTATCTTTCCTTTTAATAATACCGGTCCTCCCCTCCGGTGCTATAGAAATTTTCGATTGTCGATAGTAATGAAACGATCGCGCTGCTGTCAGCGGCTTACTAGAATTAAAATAGTAGAGACTGTCTTCGTGATCGCTGCGCAATAATTATTTTTTCATTTGTCACTGCCTCTTACTTAGGAGGAGCCACATCTGCGGGAACGCAGATTTTAATGAAACTTTTTCTGGGCAATATGAAGTGGACACTTAAAAATTGCAGAACTGTTTAAAAATTAATCCAAAGCACTCTAATTTTTCTAAGATGTTGGACTAGTCTGCTGGGGGATGAATGGAAATAATATTTACCTTTCTTTTTAGTCGAGGGAGGGAAAAGATACATTTATGTAAACCCTAGAAGGGGGTAGTAGCTTTGATTTATTTTATTTATATATTTTTCTTCATTTCGCTTATCAAAATTTTAATATTTTCCCATAAGGAGCTATAGTAAAAGTTTCTATAGAAGCGACAATGCTGCGGACAGTAGATGCGACTAAATCTCCCCGAGGCTGTCGCACTTATCGAAACTTTACTGTAAAATCTCATGAGATCTACCTAGATAAACTAAATCGTACAACAAAAGTAACATAATAAAAACAAGTAACACTGTCCAACAAATTCAAACTTTTTTTTGTCCTTTCGATTCTCACTATGCGATTCTGATAGAGTTTTCCGCGCTGATTCCGAATCTGGACTTAATTTTGTTAAACATGTTTAAACAATCATAATGTATTACTATTGCACATCACTGGATTCGGGAAAGTCTACAGAATCTTCTGATGTCAAGAACAATACAATATCTTTTATAATAACTTTACAATATTTGTTCAAAGTCGAAAAATATGTTTTTTTTCAAATTCAAATTTCTCAAAAGCTGTGCTTGTAGGAGAAAAATTATGTCCAGATTCGGAATCAGCGCGAAAAACTCTATCAGAATCGCATAGTGCGAATCGAAAAGATTTTTGGCTGTTGGACCATGTAACACAAAGGTAACATAAAAATCGTTATAGATAAATAAATTAAAAAATTCCTTTTTCGATTGTTACAAGCTAGTATAAGTAAAATCTTTATGATTTAATTATTTAATTTTTATTTAATAATTTAAAAATATAGCTATTAATTTTGATTTAATCGGGATTCACTTCTTAAATAATTTTCACTTTCCTTTTGTTTGCTATTTATCTGGAGAATTAAGTGCTTGCAGAATTTGTAGCATTTGGAAAATCTATGGTACAAATAAATTGTAATCGTGTTTAGCCCATGCAAAAGAACGACCAGTAGAACGTGCAGAAGTTTCGAAGAATAAAAATCCGAGATTTGTGTTTTCGTTTCTCTTATGGAAGTTACGAGGAGGCGGTGTTGAATCGTCGAGCAAATGTACCGTGCGAAAATGTTTTATCGAAAACGCATTCGTGTTTTCTCGATAACGGTATTGAGCACTGTTGGAATCGTTCGGGCGTTTTTGAAAAGTAACTGCGGAAATGAAGGGCCGGACGGATTGAATGTAGGGCGTTCAATAAGTTCGATCAAGCAGTCGACAGTTTTGACTGTCGAGAGGCGCAAACAAATTTTGACATTAATTAGAAACACCGATAAATGGAATCCATCCAATTGACTTACATTTCCTCCATTTATCCAATCAATCTTATTAAAAAGTAATATAAAATGGAGATTGATTGATGGATGCTTGTTGCGCGTTAAATTTGTTGTAAACGATTTATAAATTCACGGGGGGACGATGCTTGAATTTATGTATAACCTTCGGCAATATTTTCTTGTTAGTTATGCAACGCGTATTATTTTGTCATACCTGGAATAAAGACAAATTTGTTCGTCACAAATTTCCTCGGAAAGAAGGTAATACGGATTTTGTACATTTATGAGAGGAACAAATAGGTCAGCTACAAAATTTATTTACACATTACAAGAATTTATTGATATATTATTTTCGACTTTTGTGCATGACCAAAGAAGAAAATACATTTTCATTTTATTTTCGTTTCTTAGAATCGATTGGCCAATTTTTATTTTGCATAATCATTAATATCAACTACTTTTATGTATTGTATATTTACACAATGCATAAAAATCCACAGTCCAGTAATTATACAATATTAAACGATGTTTATTTGTCAGGCTGCACTTCACTTCAGGAATCCTAAAATTTTATACAACACTAATGTTTTCAATGTTTTAAATCACACCTACTGATTTTTGTCATAAATGCATTAAATCCACTGTCTAGTAATGATTGCCACAGTAATGATCCCTCGTTTGACCGAAAGTAATGTTCCAGTCGGTTTCTAATTATCTTCGAATCAGATAATATCACGCGCAACGTAGCGACTGAGTTCACCACGATTATCCCACCTCTGGCAGCCGGTTAACTTAATAATTCGGTGCATTAACAGAAGTTTTCAGTCGGGTCGGCGAGAGCTCGGTTCGTCCAGCCTCTCTTCACGGGAAACTTTTCTACCATCTTTGCTATAAATCTAGGCTGCGAGCGGGCCTCCGATTTAATTGGTTGTCCTCGATTGGACAAGAATAAGCTATGCAAGTATATTACCGAGATTAATAAAAGGACTCGCTTGCCTTTCTTACGATTTTTGGGCCACGAACCCACTTCTTTCCTATAAAATCAGTTAAACTTGTGAATTATTCTCTTCCCCACTGGTACCCGCGAACAATAACGCCCTGCTTTCTTAGGGAACCTTTAATTGCCCTAATTAGTAACCCTATCCTATCCCTATCCTAACTAATTAGTACACAATAACTAGTAATCCTTATTAGTACACAGTAACTTGTGTACTAATTAGTTCTACCATCCTAACTAATTAGTACACGATAATTATTAATACTTATTAGTACACAATAACTTGTGTACCAATAAGTTCTACAATCCTAATTAATTAGTACACAATAACTTGTGCACGAATAAGTTCTACAATCATAACTAATTAGTACACAATAACTACTAATCCTTATTAGTACACAATAACTTGTATACTAATTAGTTAGGATAGAGTTACCTTAATTAGCAATTCTTTTAACAACTTATTAATCCTCCTCTAAACATATTATCAAAAAGTTCTCTGAATGTTCATCCTTTTGCTCGCTGATATATTATTAACCCATTATTAATAATGGGTTAGAACACAGTAATATTTTGATAAAATCGAAAATTTTCTTTTTGATAGAAACATAACTCAGTTGCTAACGTTTATTCGTAATAGAAAATTAAGATGAAGTCGTGTTCTGCTGAATCTGGAAGT
This sequence comes from Lasioglossum vierecki, assembly GCA_028455595.1. Taxonomy (NCBI): domain Eukaryota; kingdom Metazoa; phylum Arthropoda; class Insecta; order Hymenoptera; family Halictidae; genus Lasioglossum; species Lasioglossum vierecki. The sequence goes on along the minus strand of CM052335.1, from coordinate 3,605,477 downwards.
GATCGTTTTTGCAGATGATTTCGATCCATCAAATTTTTTGCTTCGCCAATGTCATAAATATTTATTATTTACCTTCTGGGAGAGCAGACAAGGATTAAGTAAGTAGCAATTAAGAGGGTCAACTAGTACCATCGAGCAGGATAAGAAAGTCGAAGTGGAGGAACGCTTTCAAGTGCTTTTTCGTGTGCAAGCGGTGTCTTCTCGTGAAACGCGTCGGGTTGTAAGAAATGAATTGTCACTCTCATTTCGAGCGAAAGCTCCCCTATCCAGACACCCGCGAGTTAAAAGCTTTTTTCTTATTAGAATACACGTTGTTGATTTCGATACTCCTTCACGCGTCGCTGTGCAAACCGATGGAAACCGGGAATCCTGTATAATTTACATCTCGATAAACAATTGCTAATTAACTAATCAATTATTCTTTCATTCGTTCATTCCCATTATACATTTATATCGCTCAATTCGATTCGTCCATCCGTACAGTTTTACAGTAGTTCGTAGACTGCAGAATTAAACAAAATGAAACAATATTTTCTACCTAAACTACAACAATGTGGAGTAGAATAGAAATTGATTTTTCTATGTTAATACGTTTGATCGGTTGCAAATAATACATATATCAGTACTTTCAAAATCTTCTAACATTTCACTGTTTTCAATTGGAACTACTCATTTATTGGAATGGGATAACAAATAAACGGAAACACACTGAATTAAAATTTAAACACAAAAATTTGAAGGACGTTGTATAACATTGACAGTTAGACTCGATGTGAGGAGACACACCAGAGGAAAAAACAAAATAGAACCATACGTTGTTCACTTCATATAAAATCGAGCAGACCTGTGAGTTCATTGACCTCTTGTATATCACCTATTTACAGTGATTCTCATATTTAATTAAATTCATTTTTGCTTTTCTGCTGTCGGAATGTAACATCCAACACCCCCCATTTTTTTGTTAGAAATGCATAAAATCCACTGTCTAATAATAAACTACCCTATGCCTCAGAAATTGTCTAAAATTGAATCCTCTGAATTGGAATATCTCCTTGAATAGTTGAAGAGTACACCGTCTACTAATTACTGTACTGTGAATTTTTGAAGTGAAACTTCTTTTGGCGCGATGGGTGTAAAACCGATTGACGATGAAACGGAAATGCGGCAGGAATTGGCTAGTGCGCAGACTCTCGTACGGTTTAGGAGAGAGAGAGAGAGAGAGAGAGAGAGAGCACGAAACAGGGGGCTTAAGCTGAAATGCAAATAATTTTACCACTATGTTTCGGCTGGTTTCGGCCCTGTAACTGTGGCGGCGTTGGTGTTCTCCATCACGTGATGGGGACGCCTCAGTACGCATGCCAACGCATGCGTAGAACGCTTTCTTTTTGATTTGATTTTGTTTGACGCCAACGCGTTAAGAAACTCTTTCTTTTTCTTTTTTTTCTTCCATCTATCAGCACCCACGCGTTCAAAGTACAAAGAGTACTCTAGTTTAGTACTGTTTAGTACGTTTAGTACACACTAAAAAATAGTAAAAGCATGGTTGCGAAAAAGTGCGCAGTTTTTAATTGTCCTGGCAATTATAGCAATCTATACAAATTTCCAAAAGACAGAAAATTCGACGAAAAAAGAATTTTTAAGTGGCTTGCTGCGGCTGGGAACACAAAATTATTGCAATTACCCGAGAAATTACTTTTGGAACGGGCAATATGCAATATACATTTTGAGGCCAAATATTTTTTACGGCGAGGCGTTTCTCGGTCTGCAGTACCCACTTTAAATTTACCAGGTATTTTATTCATAAGTGAATATAGTTAAGAAATAGCGCTATAAATATGTGTGATAATACGTCTGGTCTTTATATTCGCAGACCCTATTGAAGTTCCACTTGATCATTTCACGTGTGTTACAACTGAAGGTGATAAAAATGATGGTTCCAATGAAACCAGAACCATTGAGGAACCTTCAACGAGCAGCGAAAGTAATTATATTACTGAAGGTTGGTAGGAGCAATCTGTTCTTATTATTTCTATCAATTTGTATTGAGCTTTAGTAACAAAAAATTTCTATTAGATGTTCAGGTGTATAGAAACCTGAAGCGTTCCAGAAAAGAGAATAACGAAATAGCGGTACCAAAAAAGAAACAGAGAAAAGGTAATTATTTCATTCCAAAAACTAGTATTTTATAAATGAACATGAAAAGTACAAAATATCAGGGCCACCGCACGGGAGGTTCCGCTTGTCCGTTCATGTTTTGGCGCCCCTTGGACAATGCGCCCGTGTGCGGCGCACAACCGGCGCAACCGCGCGCGGCGGCCCTGCAAAATACTATACTGTTTTCTTATTCAAGAACATTCCTTTTGCTGCATTTCGATGAGGCAATAAATGAGGAAAAAGAATACTTTAAGAAACAGAGTAAGAATTCTTTTCTTTTTTTTTCTTACTTTTATTGGGACTGCGGCGGCGTTCGTCATAAATGCTTGTATAATTTAATAATTATTATACTATATACTATTAATAATATAATTATATTATTATATACTATTTTTTTTTAATTTTTTGATTGTATAATTTAATATATTAATTTATATATTAAATATATAAATATATATATTTAATGCTTGAACTTCCGACTTTTCTTACTTTTATTGGGACTGTGGCGGAATTGGTGATAAATGCTTGTATAATTTAAGCTTCATATTTCATATTTAATGCTTGAATTTCTGACTTTTCTTACTTTTATTAATTTTTGTCAAGTTCTGCATGCGATTATGGTCATATTTTCTGTATTTGTACTTTAGTAAATGAATGCACAAACGGAGTGAATGTGGCGATTGTCTTTGGTAAAATATAATTTAAGTGGCACAAATAAAATAATTGTATTGTATTTTTCAGGGTCTATTTTAAAAATATTCAACACAACAGCTGTCAGCCACCTGTCCAAGGAAAACAAGAAATACTATCAGGCAATGGTGGAAATGCAGAGAAAAATCAAGCGTTACAACATACAAAATCAGGAATACAAGAAGAGGGTGAAAATTGCAAATAATTTTATAAACCACACTTTCTGGAAAACGGTGCCCGATCATATTAAAAATCTATTTTTTTGTTACGAAAGAAACATAAATAGAAAACAATGCAAAAGAACGTTTACATTGCAGGAAAAGATAATTGCATTATCCATTTGGAAGAAAAGTCCAAAAAATTATAGTTTTTTCCAAAATTTGCTATTACTGCCCTCTACGATAACGTTAAGAAAATTAATTTCCGAATTAGACATTAGACCGGGAATATGTAATAGCGTTTTCGAAGCCATGGAAAAAAATATTAGATCCTTCTCAGCAAAAAACAAATTGTGTATATTGATTTTTGACGAGATTCAGTTATCAGCGGGAATAGCGTATAATAATGTAATAGACAATGTCGAAGGAATATATATAGATAAACAAGGCAGTTTTCAATTTGCAGACCATGCAACAGTTTGGTTAATAAAAGGTATATATGGCTTAAGGCCTTGGAAACAAACTGTGGCATTTACATATTCTAACAACAGCAACTCGTATTTAGATGTTGCAAATATGTTTGAACAAATTGTAACAGCAGCACAAAATATTGGCCTGCAGATCATTGCCTCTGTATGTGATCAAAATTCGATTAACGTAAAAGCAATAAACGCATTAATTAAAGATTCACCAGACCAAAGCATTACTGTAAATAATCAAATAATAATTCCTTTGTATGACGTCCCTCATCTTATGAAGTGCATAAGGAACAATTTATTAACAAAAAACTTGCAGTTCTCCCTTGATGGCATTAATCAATTAATTGCAAAATGGGAACATATTGACGGGACATATGAAATAGATAAATTGAATGGACCCAATCGTTTATTAAACAAAATTACTGATCAGCATGTCAAAAAGCAATATATTAAAAAAATGAAAGTAAAATGTTGCACACAAGTTTTCAGTGCAACATTTGCGAAAATTATTCACTTATATAATAATTATAAACCCATTCAGGGTGATCATAGCATAATATTATCACCAAATCCTATTCATACAGCCACTTTGTTGAATTTTTTTAATAATTTATTTGATAGCTTAAATAACTTTTATAGTGAAACCTATAACACTCACACATACATCAAAAATATCAGTACATGGCAAGAAGCCATTAAAATAATTTCATCCATGAAATACATAAAAAATAAACCGAAAGACAAAGCTTATCCCGTGGTATTAAAAAATTGGGTTTTAACACTGAACAATTTTATTCGATTAAATTATAAATTAAAACTTTTAGGCGTCAATTTTGCCGGGAGAAACTTTAATCAGGACGCAATAGAGAACTTTTTTAGTTTGGTTCGTAGTCATGGAGGGAGAAATACCAATCCAACATGTACTTCATTTGCTCATTATTATAAAAGCATTTTTATTAATAATTTTGGTAAGCGGACATCGTATAAAAGTAATTGTGAAGATGATTACTCGAAATATTTTACATATACCAAGCAGATTATTGAAATGAAACGAAAACAAGATGTAGAAATAAAGCATTGTTTTAATAATGTAAATATATTTTTAAATAGCATAAACGATGAGGAGATAAATAATATTTTAGTTGCTGTTACAAAAAATTTGAAACTTAATTGCGAAAAATGTATGTTATTGTGTACAGTTACAGAATTAAAACAATTATTCGATACCAGTTTAGTAATGGATATTTTACATTCCATTATTACTAATAACATATGTGATAGTAACTTACGCGAAAAAACTATGCAATATTTAGAAGAAAATATAATTTTTAATCTAAGCGAACATGAAGAACACGTTAAACAATTAAAATCCACTGTATTTCAAAAAATATTTTATTACATTTTAAATATGTATATAAAACATATAAATCAAATGTTAATAGGAAAATTAAAAAATCTGGAACATTCAGAAACACCTATATTTAATATAGCATGTAAGTATTATATATCACAGAATTGTAACCGTAAAAAAAAAAGATTACAATAAACATTTAATTGTACTTGAAACTGTATAAATTTCTACCCATTTCACTTGCAAAATTAATTGTACGCGTCTACATTAAAGTACACATAGCTATAGAGTTGTGTGAGTCATGCGAGTATCTGTGTATAAGTGAGTAGCGTTTATATCTATATATATTGTCATTAGTTTAGCCCTGTAACACAGAGAGCGCTAAAATCCTGTTCACTTTTTTAACATTCCAGCTTAAGCCCCCTGGCACGAAGGTAGAATGCTTACCGACATGTTTATAGTGCGTCACAGTTCGACAGCACGTGTAATTAAATACGTTTGCGTTGATTAAAAAAGTTCGTTGAAGTGGTTATTATTAGTGCTGTTTATTAGTGCTGTTTAGTTATTTTATATATTAGATATATATTTAAAAAACAAGAGGTATGTATATAAATTACAAAATTACATATAAAATAAAAAATACATGGTTATGTTACGACACCACGTGCAACTGTTTTAACATTAAATAAATATTTTTATTTTTATTTTCCAGAGATATATAGATTATTAGCTATTGCTAATAGGTAAAAACCTACCGTGTGTGGAACACAATAAATAAGTACATCAGTATCAGCACCTATTTATCTGCGTCAAATTGATATTGAGGAACATAACCTCACATCAAGTATATTACAGAACATGGTTTGCACAGAGAATCAAGCAAATAATCCATCAAGTTCAATGATAAATGATGTGAATGCTAGTAATATTATTTAACCTTATAGTGACTTTCAACGCCATAGACCAGTTCATAATCAATTTAAAAAAACATTTATAAATAACAAATTTGGTCAGTCGTGCTCTGTTTGCAGTAGATTATGGTTTACTAATGATTTAAAAAAGTACAATGCAGAATATGAAGAAATTTTTAAAATAATACTACCAGATATTGAAAGGGATAAAATAGCAATCTGTAATACTTGTCAAACTGCACTGTCGAGGAAACAAATTCCTACAATGTCTTCCTACAACGGTTTTAAATACCCTGAGATACCAACGCATGTACATCCACTGGATTTAGTGTCAGAAAGATTAATTTCTCCACGCATTCCTTTTATGCAGATAAGACGATTGAGGTATGCACATGGTCAGTATGGCATTCTAGGACAAATTTTAAATGTTCCGATTTGTGTAAATACGATGGTTAAAAAAAACATGTGCGTGGAAACCACGCGCGGTAGAAGTGAAACTTCTTGCAATCCAGTAATGTGAAGAAGCAAATTAAGATTGGAAATGTTAAAAACAAGATCAGGAACAACTAATACAAAAATAAATCATAAAATAAAAAATCATATTTATTTTATGATTTATTTTTGTATTAGTTGTTCCTGATCTTGTTTTTAACATTTCCAATCTTAATTTGCTTCAACACATTACTGGTTTTCAAACAAAAATTTCAACCATCATTTTTGATTTTGAACAGATCCCCTAACGTGAACAACTAAAACCTGATCGAGCCGACGCGGCTTGACCCAAATGGCGCGGCTAGTTTTCAAACTCGTCAGAATAAAAATAAATCCGGTCCCTCCTGTTACGAAATTTCTGGACCGGAAGGGATTAGAATAGAATCCGCAATAAGGTAGAGCAGGTTCTAGCAGGAGTAAAAAATTCGGAATTATTGCATGCCCGTGCGAATGCCATTCGTTTGGTGTTTACAGGTGAATGCAGCGGTGCCGGTTAAAAATTGTAACTGTAGACTGGGCTTTCGATGACCGGATCCGATGCTCGTTTGCTTTTCTATACGATTTAAATCTCCGCCTTTTCCTAATAATTGCCAACCTCGTTATCTACACACAAGAGAAGGCCGGGCATTTGTTTCGCACGCGAACAAAACATCCGTATCGTAGATTTTCTTTATACCGGCGGAGAGAGGATGCGCGCACCGAGTTCCGCCCTAATAAATGCAGCCTCTAATTAAGATTTCGTCCGATTAAACTTTTCGGTCTGGCCCCGGCTCGGGAAACCCGTTTCTTTCGACGTTCACTCGCCGCATTTATTCCGACCAGGTTCCCATCGACTATCCGGCTCTGTGTGTTTACCGATTATTCACAATCGTTTCGGTGTACAGTGTTATACAGGCTGACCCAAAAATGTTGTACGTCCCCTATCGATAGGGGAGGTTCCTGAGGTCGTTTCAACTAACTTTTTCGTTTGCGGAAATGTTCTCGGAGGCCACGGAATTATTAACGAGGAACACAGAAGCTTCATCCCCAAAAGGAATAACCTAACCTTACCTTTTTTTGTTTAAGGGCGGTGGGGGAATCCTATTGCGGACTTCCTCCCCTGCGGTGATGGTTGGGGAGGTGTGTCTTACTCGGCTCCCTCCGCGGATGTTATGGGGGGGATTGTGATTACCTGTCGTATTCTACTGCGATACAGACTACACTCCCACCGTCCAAGGACCTTCAGGGACCTTCAGGGACCTTTCCCTACTGGCCCGCTTTTCGCATTCAGTGGGGGTATACTACTCGTCTCCTCTCCACGCCTGTTCTTGGCTTTTAAACCTAACCTTACCTAACCTAAACTTAAACATTAAGTATTATTTTTATGACAAAAATCAGTCGGACATAAAATGTGTATTTTTGATGACGTGTACAACTTTTATATGAAGTATTTTTCAAAATTCCCATTATTTACGGAAGTAAATTAAAAAACTGTGATTTTGATGGTTTTTTCATAGTGTGCGTGGTATGTCCTTTTCGGAAGTGCACTCATAACTTCTTAACGAAGACCTCAACGACGGGAAAGAATTATAAAACATTTTTTGTAATCGATTGATTAAATGAATAAAACTCATATTAAATTCTGTGGAATTTTATGTTCCAGTATTTTGTTTTTTTCTTTTGTAAATTTTCAGAAACGCACTAAGTGCAGCAATCTAGATATAATAAATTGCAAATTGTTAACTGCCATTGACGAAGCATTGTGGATTTGATTCCCAAGCATGCTCGAGCTAAACTAAATGTTATTATTAAGTATGCTACAACAACATCGCGGGGTGAAGTTATTCAGTTTCAGCAGATTATTAAATTATAAATTTCAAGTGCAGTCGATTAACAATTAGCCAGTTAATTCCTCGGTTAAATTTGTACACAATTCATGTTCATTAGCCTATAGTTATAGTAATGGGCAAATAATTGTATACACAAGTGGACCGTGCTCTTTAAACATGTTCGCAGCAGAGTGTAATATCTCGGATGCCTTCCATAAACGTGCACAGGCTCTCTGGCTGTTATCGTGTTTTACCATGAAATTCTACGTACAATCGTAGTTTATCAAATTTCCAACTATCCACGTTCTTAACATCGATTAATCTACGATCACTAACTGTGGAGGTCGGTCAACTTATTAGTCAAATGAGCCAAATATCAGCAGTACAACGATTTCGATTTATTTCGAGAGCCGTTCTTTGCAACAAATATGAATAAAATTAGATCATCATACTTTATAATAATCTTATTGGTTGATAAATAAACTGCAGATTTTTATGTATTTACAGCAAAATTGAGAAAATGAATTAGAAAATTGTTGGAAAATTTTAACAATTGAAGATGTCAATATATGATTTCTCCTGTATTAAAGTCATTAAGGGATGAAATAACGTACAATTTAGTTTCTATTTCTTCCAATCGATGCAGGCGATTTTTATTTTGTATAAAGATCCGCAGTCCCTTGAATTTAGATGTGACACATTGGCTGACTGAGAATTGTATTAAAATATTATTAAATTCAAATAAAATAAATTCATCCTAAACACGTTATTATTGAAAATGAAATAAAAGCCACCTATCCTACTTATATTTGTAAATAAATAGGCCAGACGAAGAAACTAAGAAGTTCGAATTAAAAAAAAATTGTTTCAAAACTAAATTCATTTTCATAGGTAGCACATGGAAATTGTAGTTTAAGAATTATTATAGGCGTTTATTAATGAACAGTTCGTATAAAAATACACTAAGGTAGAACTTTCATAAAACGATATATTAAATGCTTAGTAAATTGGTCATTTTTGTAGGAACAATTGTTCGCACGAATAAAGTACATTGTTTCCTGTTAGTATTTTAGTGAACGTAAAAATATCTTAAACAAATAATTTATTCATAGGAAAACCATTTCTCGATTTCGAGGAATTGAATACTAAATTGGAGGACAGCCGAGCGCGGGTACTCTTCAAAAGTGAACAATATTTCAGCTAATTAAATATTATTGTTTACCTTGATTTTCAAATGCCGTCCACGCCAATTAATTACAGAAGTCCGGGCGCGCGGATTTGCTCGCTGGTTTATCAGCGTCCTCTGTGCGAAATTACAGAGTGCGAGCCTTTATTCGACGAACAAATCCCTCCCCCCCCCCGCTCCTATTTCATTGGGAATTTTCCAGGAGGCCAATCTCGGGAATAATACCCCGGCGAAGCACACAATTCTATCGCGCCCGCCGAAAATTCAAGTTGCGATTCGCCCTGCCGCGAAACAAACCGGGTCAGAGAAAGGGCAGAGAGGGTTGAATAGGGGTGCGAAGAGAGGGAGAGGAAGGGCATGGCTCTTGTCACGATCCACGCGTGGCACGCGTGCAGATAAACGCACCTGTTAAATTGGGCCGTCGCTCGTCGGCCAGCTGAAGAATATCCCATCCATTATGGGAGCGTCGCGGCTGCAACGGCGACTGCAACGTTGTTCCTGCAGTTAATCCTGCCGTCTAACGAGCCGAAATTTGTCCGCGTGTTGTGCCCCGATTAAACGCGACAGCTGAAAGCGGAAAGAGAACCGGACCGATGCGAAATGCAAACGAAAAAACATTCCGAAGGGCGAGGAAAAATATAAATAACCAGGGAACGCAACTAGGTAGAAGAAGAATGGTGAAAATTCGTTTCTGCTGCACGTGAAAATATGTTAACACATTACCAGACTGCGAATCTGCATGGAATTATAGATTTGAAAATGTTTAAAAATGCTAGGACATAAAATACAACAGAATTTGCAGCGATTGTTCATTTATTTGAAATCTGAAGGGGATATTACCACGCAAAGTGAGATTTTATTTCATACGAGTCTTTCAGAATTCCTCTACAAAATTTTAATTTCATCAATTTTAAAAAATCACCGCTTTATATTAAGTTACTTTCTATCGAAATTTCTTTGATTTTTACAAAAAAATTCACCGGGGCAAGAGTTCCTTTTAGCACCCACTTCCGATTGCCTTTCATGTGATTACCGCGCCACCTACATTTTGTCAGATCGTTTCCACCTCGTGAAATATTTATAAAGTTTAAAGGCAATCGGAAGTGGGTGCTAAAAGGAACTCTTGCCCCGGTGATTTTTTGCTAGCGAAACACGATTTAAATGTAGAATTAAGGTGTAAGAGTGCACATCATTATTATTGAGCAAACTCCAAGTCCACTAAACCTTTTTTTTCCTTCCCAAAAGGATTTTCTTCCTTGCTATTTATTCCTTTCGTCGATTCACATGTGCCATCTTGTCCGAAGTGGACCACAACCTGTTCTTGGCTTTAAGAAGCAAGGGACACCATGTGATATACCTATTTTAGGGTATTTATCAATGTTACCAACGTCTGCGCGGAGAAAGTTTTTTTTTGTGGTAACACTGATAAACATACATATGTATCAGCCTAACGCTTCAAGTTTGCTATGATTAAAAGTTCTTTTCTTTTTTTATTAATGTCTTTATTGCTATTAGTAGATCAGAGTGGACTCAAGCCCCATATATTTTTGTTGTTACGATTCCACCTTGACAGTCCTGACTAGGCGCCATCTGGTCTGACTAGCTGAACTAAAATTGGCTCTAGAATTGTTTTAGGCTCTGGTATCATGAATGGAATATGGGGAAATTAAATGCAATCACGAAAGTCGTTTTTTACCTTATATGAGCATATTTTGAGCTGCACAAGGATTCATTTGATAGAGAAAGGTTCACTGCACTACGCTGTGCCCAACATATCAGTCAAAAATGTCTATTTGTGACAGAAAAATAAGTCCAAAGTAGAGCAAACATCGAGAAAACACCAGCAGATTCCGATGTATTTTTCAGTCACAAATAGACATTTTTAACCCATATGATGGGCCACAGCGTGGTGCAGTTAACGCAAAGTCCGCAAATCCATGTTTCGATAAAAAATCTAGTAAGATTCTAGTTACTTTCTAGGTATGTCACGTGGTGTCCCTTGCCTCTTAAACGTAACCTAACCTAACTTAGCCTATCATAGCCTAGCCTTTTTTTTCGTGGGGAAACCTTGTATAGGCGCCTCCGCTTCCGGGGGGGGGGGGGGTACGGAGGGAGTGTGAGACCCTCCTCGGGGGGAGGAGATCAGACTAAAATAGTACCGATCCCCTCTCCCCGAGGCCAACTCACTAAAACCCCACGCCCACCTAAGCTTTTGAAGGGGAATGCCAGGATCTCGCGAGAACTCAACTGGACATTCCCCTAGCTACATGACACCCCTGGGGAAGGAGGGTTTTCACCTTCGGCGAAACTAATAAACTAACTAATTGTACCCCAAAAGGAGGGACCCTCTTGGTGTACCCATCCCTGGAGCCTGCGAATGGAGCTTCCCGAACCCCCAGTTCGGTCCACTCCCAGCTCCCGAAGCCTTCGTAATCTGCTCGGAGGTGGGTGAACTTTTTAAAGTCCTCCCTCCATCCGGCCAGACCAAGAAGGCGCCAACACCGGTAAGGGAGAGTCGTCGAAACGCCGCGGTGCGCCCGACTCCCCCCACCCCACCCCCACGCACCTTTCCCCTAGATCACGGTCTCGGGGAGTGGCCGATGCCCCGCCGTGATAAGACAAAAGGTCTTATCCTCACAACGGCGGGGTCATCGGACCACTCCGGGGGGAGTGTAACCTCCCCCCCGGGAGCCGGGGTCAGCTCACGACCCCAGCTCCCACATACTCCGCCCCCCGGGATAGGGGCAACAATCGGCGACCCCGCCTACCCCAAGTCGCCAAGGGAACAAAACCCCCAGCCCCCCCATTATGGGAGGGCAAAGCTGACGCCGAGAGGGGATCACTCCCGACGTAATCCCCGACGTAATCCCCCCAACCCGGGGCCTAGTATCGACACTGGGGGACGTTCTCCGTGTCGCACCTCCACTTCTGGCCGCACCCCTTCTCCTCCCTGGATTGGGGGGCGGCCGTTGACGACGTGGGGGATGTCCCCGTGCCATTCTGCTCCTCGCCGAGCCCGGGTCACGTTCCCGGGCTCGTTCGGCAGCCTCCTTCTGGGACATCACAGTCTCGCAGAAGGAGGCCACCGCCTGCCTCGACCTCTAGCTCTCGGTCAAGTGGTCGAACAAGACCGGGAGCGAGAGGTCCAACCCTGCCACTGCGTGTCTAAGGACTCGACGAGGCTCCGCCCAAGCGGGACGAGTGTATGCCTCGCCGAGTCCACACCTTCACCGCAGTGGTGACACTGCGCAGTTGGCTCCCGTCCGAACCTACAAAGGTACTCACCGAAGCAACCGTGTCCGGTGAGTACCTGGGTCAGACGGAAGGTCAACCCAATCCGACTACCGCACCATCTGTCAAAGATAGGCAGGAGGGCCCGGACCACTGGATGCTCCGAGGAAGCTAACTGCAGCTTTCCGCTCTTCGTACTCCTCCTCGTCCGCTACCGTAAGTTCCTCCCCCGGGAGGCGACGGAATTCGCAGGCGATACAATATGTATTCGCCCGCTCCGTCGCCTCCAAACTGAGGGGAGGACACACGGCGAGGAGACCCGCCACCTCGGTGGAGATGGTACGATACCCCCGTATGATCCGCAAGGACAGCCGGCGACGCACTCTCTCCAAGAGTGCCTTAGATCGCCGGCTGACCTCGAGCGAGCGGGACCATACGGGGGCGCCATAAAGGGCCAAAGATCGTACAACCCCCGAATAGAGGCGGCGTACACCATCCTGATGGCTGATGTTAGGTCCTGTCTAACCGGGGGCCCAGAGTGTCGAAGTGCTCTTCGAAACGCCATCGGCCGTCGAGTATCAAGCCTAGATATTTCATCGATAGCTTGACCTCGACGGGGGTATCAACGACCCGGATCCAACTGGACCGAGACGATTCGTATAGCCAAATCGCCTCGGTCTTCTCGGCAGCCACTACCAACCCCATGCTCCGAATCCGGCCAACCACGCAGTCCAGGGCGGACTCTACGAGGCGACCCTGTCTCCCCACTCCTGCCCTACGGCGTACACTAGGGTGTCATCCGCATAGCAGATGACACCCGCGCCATGGGATCATAGCCTAGCCTAGACCAGCCTATCCTAACCTAGACTAGTAGGCTGAGGCGCCACTAGAAATGGCTGTACTATTAATCAAACTGTTGTTTAGATTATTAAATATATCGGTATGTAATTAATTGCTAAACATTTAGGTATTGTACGTAATACAATATTGTAAGAAATGTTTAATTTCCAAGTGCAAAGGGTTGATCAGACATGGGCAATATTTCAAATAAGTTGGAAGGTAATCGGAGGTGGGTGGTAAAAGGAACTTTATCCTTTTTACCCCAGTGTGTGACGCAATCCACGTCTATCAGGGGCTGACATACAGGGTGGAAATTTATCAGGAAATTTACCACATAAAAGCAATGATTTTTGAAGATGACGGAACGTTTCTCTAGAAAGATAAATCCTATTTGGAAACCGTTCTTTGTACAATCTTTCCGCCGTGCGTGCACTTTTTCCACATTCATTGAAAACAGATAACATAACACATCTTTCTGTATTTGAAAACTTACTCATTCTGAAAGATCAAATCGTGATATACTAAACTACGACTGAAGGAATACTGTCTATAAGTTGATTAGAACGATGACATGATGACACACTGATGATTCTGAACCGTAAGTGACAAATACAAACGTAATATGGGAAGCGCCGAAAGTAAACATAAAACGAGACGCCCTAATTATGGCAACAACGAAAAATCTAATACAAAGAGCAGAGTTCTGTATCATTGAAGGTGTATCGCAGTTCGAACATCTAATGTAACTTGATTTATATTGCAAGAAATAGTTCTTCATTAAAATTACGTTTGCACAAAATTTTCAAGTTTGATGTCATTTCAAGGTTATAGTATAGTACACTGTTAAATTCGTCTCGACGTCAGAAACAATCCTATAATGTCCAAAACATATATTGCCATTTAAAAAACTCAAGGTGACCTTTACTTTTTTACGTAAAAAACATTTTTTCAGATTTAAGAATATGCGAACATGTAGCTCATCAAGTACTGAGAAACTTTTGTCTAAAACATTTTTTAATTGCACTACTGGAAATGCCTAAAAATGGTGACATAACTTAACGGATACACCCTGTATATATTTAATTTGGTGCCATCGGTTTCGATTTTTATCCTGTTTTTACTCCGCCTCGGATCTGGAAAGGGCGAAATAAAAGGGAACAAGCCACCGATGAATATTCGGTGACCGCATTCAATTCTGAACGTCATGGACCAGAACCCAATGGTGTTTCCCGTTTAGCCGACTGGATCCAGCGAACTTACGGTGATCTGCATAAATGTTCCGCGAAACGAGTCTCGACCGAGCAATATCGAGTCGAGAAAAAGTCGATGGTTAACAATCGGCGCAAATTTCATTCGGCAATCACGGAGGAAACGTCGTTTCCCGTAACGACATGGCTCCGATGCCGCGCCATATATCGCGCTCTCGCGTGATGTCGCAACGTCGCCATGACACCGGAATTTCCATTTAAATCCGCGAAACAAGCTCAGCACATCCTGAACGCGCACAGAAGAATTCAATCATCCCCGTAAAAAATTGTTTTACCCTTCATTATGGCGGCTTAACGCGACGCCTCCCCAACTTTTGCGGCTATTCCGATTTTCCCGGCGCGGCGTCGAAACGTTCTCGTGATTTTACAATTCTCGAGCAGAATTGCTCTCATTTTCCAAATCAGATAGGAAATATAAATGAAATTATTTTTTTAAACTTATTTTACGTCGTTTTTTCAACTCTTCGTTAAAATTATTCAAATGAAATTATTTTAATTTCTTTCTTAATATGGTTGATATCTTATACAGGGTGTCTCAAAATTCGTGTACTTCCCGGAAATGGGGGGTTCCTTGGGGCATTTGAAGCGACATTTTCCTTTACACAAATGACGTCGGCGGCTTTGTTTAGGAGTTATTAACGAAAAACACGGACCAATCAGAGTGCGGTTATAGCGAACGGAGTCCGAGTCAGCGACAGGTCCCGCTTAGCGTGGCAGTGCCATTGGCCGAGCCAGAATCAATCCGCTGTAGCCGCGTTCTGATTGGTCCGTGTTTTTCGTTAATAACTCCTAAACAAAGCCGTCAACGTCATTTTTGTAAAGGAAAATTTCGCTTCAAATGACCCAAGAAACCTCCTATTTCCGGGAAGTACACGAATTTTGGGACACCCTGCATAAGCCATCCGGGAAAAATTGCCCGGGAAGCAGGCATAAGTCAAAGTAGCGTAACACGAATTCTGGCCCGACATTTTCATCCTTTCCACATATCGCTCCAGCAAGAATTGCACGGGAATGATTTTCAAAATAGAATTAACTTTTGTCAATGGGGATTGCTTCTAAATCATTCATTTTTTTTCTAATGTCTTGTTTACGGACGAAGCAACAGTTACTAATCATGGCTCAATTAATCTACGGAACGCCCATTATTGATCTGTGGATAAACCATATTTTAGTTTTATACGTTTTTTCTGTCCTTGACCTTGAATGACCTTGGATTAATTATAGTCACTGAATTCCTAATGAAAGGGACTATCATTGTAGGTGTTTAAAAAAGGGTGGCTCCATTTAAAAAAGTCAAGGTGACCTTGATATCTCCAAAAAAATGACATAAAAACAAAATTTTTTTGCATCGTGTCAGCCCCATTGTACCATTTAACGTTGTCCTTACCACATTTTACATATCTTTAGAAACAACAAAGATATTTGAGGTACAAACGTTTGGTGACTCACCCTGTATAACAATTATATAATTCTATAACAGCATTTCATTAATTCTTCTAATGTTTTCACCATTTTAAATTACAACTACTAATTTTTTCATTGATGCATCTAATTCGCTGTCTATCGATCACGTGCAATTATCAGTAATTTACTAATTATTGATGTACTAGTTAGTTATTTTGTCATACGATTAATTTCAGTGAAAATAAGATATATCTGCAGGTCCTTTTTATGTTAAGCAGTGACTGGTACGATTGAAAATGTGGTAGAAACGCTTGGTACGCTTAGCTGTGGAATGTAGGTAGATTCGAATTGCGGATGAGAATTAACCGAAAGTCGAAGCTCGCTCATTCAAAAAGCGCCGTATGACAAACGAATGCCTTTTATTCCGACCCGTTTCGCGCTCTATCTTTAGCGACTTCACAGAAACGCGCGGAAATCGATCTTACAATGCATGCCAGCTTTATTGGTGACCTCTTTCACTTACTACTTAAAATAAGGGGCACCACACAGGTTATGCGCGCGCAGATAATCAAACCGTGGCACGCTGCTAGAAAATCGGATTGTATTGGATTAAAACTGACCGAAATTGCTGTCTAAAATTTGCGAATGTTAGCAGACAGAAAAGCAGAAACATGCAACTTGGAAATACAACAGGACCCCCGTTAACAGGATTGCAGTTGGAAAACATTTTTGCGTTTAAATACGATTATAAATATGATTATAAATATGATTATAAATGATTATAAATATGAAGAAGTATCATTAAGGAACGTATATTTGAATTATATCATCCTCTTCTCGATAAAAAGCGAAAAGAGGATAGATTACAAAATTTAAGACCAATTAATTGAAAAAATACGGTAGTGTTACCTTATGTTGAAAACATTTCTCATAACATAAGAGGGATTTTCAGAAAAGTATGGATACATACAATCTTCAAAATTCCTCTTTACCTCAAGTCTTTGTTTCCACCTGTCAACGACAAACTACCACAACTTAAAAGTTATAATGTTGTATATTCCATACCTTGCTCAGGATGTGATTTAGTATATATTAGACAAACATCCAGAAATCTTGAAACACGAATTAGAGAACATAAATATAATGTACTTTCACCACCATCGTAACATACAGCATTGACGAGACATTCATTAGAACTGGATTATAGATTTAATTTTGACAACGTCAAAATAGTGGACAGAGAAGACAATTTACACGAAAGATTACTATTGGAAAGTTATCATATGATTAATCACCATTCCGCAACATTGCTGAGTTAGTGTAATGTTATATGATGACTCTTCTCCAATACAATAATATAGTTTTCTTGAAAAAATTTTTCTTTTTTTGTTTATTCACTGATTAACCAGAATAAATATACAACACGTTGCAGGAAAGATTGATTTCAGTTATAATTTAATGTCAATAAAATGTGATTTACCATTTTGGTATTTTCACTGAGTGCGTGTAAAGATGCATTATGATGTTTCGAATTTACCGCCACGACTCTCAAATTATCATACTTAATCACACATAAGCAAGTGAGTGAAACATTGTGAATATGCTTTTCCTTTACATTTAAACATTTAATAGTTAATACTTTTGAAAGTTGTATGTTTTCGTGTTTTTTTTAAATTTTATTTTTATTTATTTTTTCTTAGAGACGCAATTTTAAGTTAAGCATGAAAATGGTCCAAATCAGTGACCGACACGTTGATTATTTAAAATAATTAGCAAAACTGCTTAGTTAAGTTTGTTTTACCGTAGCGCCGAGATCATTTAATAATTGTTATTAAATATAATTATATTATGAAGAGAAATAAATATTTAAAAATAAAAAATTTATTAGCGAATATAATTAGTTTTCTTTGTCTCTCGATCGCACCATAATTTGTTCAACACATTTTAACATTTTTTTTATTTTATATTGCAATGATGCATCCGCGTTTCTAGAATCACTTTTCACGTTTCCATTCGGCTCGCGTTACATAACAGAAATGATAACACGAACTCTCTGTAAAATAAAGGGAAATAAAATACACTCGGTGACATTTGTGAAAATTGGAAAAATTGGTCCGGATTGCAACGTAAGCTGTGCTTCTACCGAGCCGTGCTAGGATTCCGTCTCCGCTTCGTTGATGACGGATTGGTATTATTCGGAAAGTGGCTGGAACGCGAAATAACGAGCAACAACGTTTAAACAAAACCAAAATGTTTCGAGCATGTTTTCAATTTTGCCAGACGTCTGTCAGCTGATTCGTTTATTAAAATTAAAATTGCTACACCTGTGTGTCTTGATCCCCCCGGTATTTGTGTGTGTTTCAAGAGTGGCTTTATAGATATATGAAACATTTTCAAAGACCGCTTGTACAAATTAATGTCGGAAAACTGTTTCCCCTGTGTGAGGAAAGAGAAAACGAAAATATCGGTACAATTTATATTTTCAATTATTAGCTTATTGTGTTTTATGTCTGCATGTGTTGAGTATCATCAATCCATAAAATTCACAATCTAAAATAATCCCGATTATCAATCGTAAATGTTAAATATTTGTAAAGAAAATATACTTTCTTTAATTTAAATCGATTTAAATTCCTAAATTTGAGATAGATAGAGAGAGGAGAAAGAGTAAAAGAAGATAGAGAGCATATATGCATAAAAATTAAATAGAGACAATGATAGTTAATTAATAGAATAAGTTAGTGATATAAAGTTAGTATAAATAAAGAGAGTGAACACTAGACTCTAATTGTCGTTTCTTAATTTACAGGTAAGTTTGTAAATAGTTGTAAAAAGTGTAAATTAATAAGTACTTAATAAAACATAACCTTTATTTAGAGAGAAAAAAATTTAGTCTGTTGTTTAATTAGTAACACAGGATAGAATAACTCCCATTATACAGGGTGTCCCGAAATTCCCTCAGCATCCGGAAATGGGAGGATGCTGAGATCATTTCAAGCAAGATTTTCCTTTACGGGAATATCATCCGAGGCTTCGTTAAGGAGTGCTCGATGTGAAAACTCTTTTAAAAATTTACAGAAGCATTTGTTTCCTCTTTCTTGAGAAGGATCCATATTGGGATCGAAACGTAGAAAGTTTAACCAAACTAGCACAATTGCATTTATTTAATTTCTGATCGAAACTTTGCGCCGATATCATCTATACTTCTTGTTATAAACTACCTTACGATCGATAATCAACAAACACAATTGTAATGGCGATGGATTGGATATTTCGAAATATTTTATTATCGTTGACAGAGCGATGTATTCGACGGTTAATCGCAGAACGCAAAGCGTTGCAGCTGTTCGTGAAGCATTTTCGATAATTTCGTCAGCGGGGTATAATATTTTAAATAAAATGTTCTATAAAAGGCCGGTGAGAAAAAAAACATGGCTAGTCTAATACAGTTTATTGGACGATCCATCATGTCAGTGACACGAGTCTCTTCAGCAGTGACACACTTTCAACGCGGCGCCGCGTCTTTTGAATAGGCGTGATAAATATAGTGGTTGGATAAATCAATCTTCTGCACTATTAACGCGAATTTGTTCCTTCATTACTTTTTAGATTTTATTTCTTCTCTCGGCCGATGCCCCGATATAACACATGCACGCCGGCTCTGCCGTTCGAACGTATAATTATTGAATTAGATTATCTTTATAATCTCATTTGTACCCGATTGACCGAACCGACTGGATAATTCGTTGCACGGTCCGCGAATTCTGAACTGCTAGGTATTTAGTTGAAACAAATTATCGTCGATACTAGTAAAACTTTCGGGCGGCGGCGGATACCGAACGCCCACTATGTATAATCCTAAACTATCGAACGATTGGCTTTTGATAATTAGCCGAAAGCTTATCGAAATTGTACCCGATTCTATCAGTAATAGATAGAGTGGATCTGGAAAGTATTCGATCACTAAATTACATGAAATTATCGTGAAATTGACATTTAAACTTTAATAATGTCGTCGAAGAAAAATTGTACACGAAGTTAGATCCATTTGTAAAGCTGAAAGCCTCTTTTCCAATCCGGCTCATTTTTATCTCAGATATTTAGACACGATACGAGTGGAACACCCCTTGTAGCACAAAATATTGTATACACATTCATACTATATTAAAGAGAGATTCAATCTCTTCTTAATATTTAAATATACATACAATATTTATTTTATATTCAGTAACAAATATTTCTTTTTAAATATGCAGGAAATATCTATTTCATGTTAGGAGAAAAATATTTTTTTTCTAAATATTATATGGATCTTTATTTCATATTAGAAGTAGAATATTTTTTCCTAATATACAGATAATATTTATTTCATATTAAATAAAATATTTTAAAACATATTTTTTTCTTATTATAAATTAAATCTTTATGTAATATCAGAAATTATATAAAATTATATAATATAATATAAAAATTTCTTAATTGTAATAAGGTCCCTTGGAAGATAGAATGGAGTATTCCCTCAAGCAGTGCACAGAAAATAATAGATATTCATAGTTTCTAATTTTTGTTATAACTTTTTCTTAAATATGAAAATTTTATTGAATATTATTTAAATATTGAATTTATATTTTTTAAATATTGGATTCACATTTACTTTATATTTTTTAAATATCTAGTTTATATTCTCTGAATATTTAGCTTAAATTTTTTAAACATTCAATTTATATTTCTTGTACATGTATACAATATTCAGATCCAATATTTTTCTCATATGACAAAATGTGGCTTAAAAAATATTTTTCCAATATTTGAAAAAAATATTTATCTAATATTTTTGTACTACCAGGGATGTTCTTTGTAAACATAGTTGCTATTATTGAAACAGAAGTCTTTTAGAACACGTTTATATTATTTTCAATCTATTAAACGCATTACGAAAGAAAATTAATTTCTATTTCGCTCCAATTTGCTGCAATTCAAGTGGAAAATTTCTATTTTGAAGAAAATATACTTCGCTTAATAAAAGCTTCGATTATGATGAAATTTAAATATTTTAGAGATTTCGACATTTTAAACAACTTTTTCCTTCTCCCGAATCGGAGGATTGCTTTTAGTTTTCGAGATATTCGCAGAAAACTATTGCTATTACTGCATTGGAATTTTCTGCCCTAGTAGCACAAAATATTGTATACACATTCATATAATATTAAAAAGAGATTCAATCTTTTTTTAATATTCAAATATACATACAATATTTGTTTTATATTAGGTAACAAATATTTCTTTTTAAATGTGCAGGGAATATCTATTTCATGTTACGAGAAAAATATTTTTTTCTAAATATTAAATTAATCTTTATTTCATATTAGAAGTAGAATATTTTTTCCTAATATACAAATAATATTTGTTTGATATTGTGAAAAAAATATTTCTTTCTCATTATAAAACAAATCTTTGTTTAATAGTAGAAATAGAATATTTTTTCCTAATATAGAGATAATGGTTGTCCTTGTGCATTGTACATGTATACAATATTCCGATCAAATATTTTTCTCATATGAAAAAATGTGGCTTAAAAAATATTTTTCCAATATTCGAAAAAATATCCATTTAATATTTTTGTGCTACTGGGGTGTATTCTTGCACAATGCACAATACGGTATTAGTAATAGTTTTTTGCGAATATCTCGAAAACTAAAAGCGACCCCCGTATATTGGCACAGGAAAAAGTAGTTTAAAATGTCGAAATCTATGAAATATTTAAATTTCATCATAATCAGAGTACAGTGAACCTTTCACAATAATTACCGAATTGTTAAACAGTCTTCTCTGGTTCAAAAAATAAAGATTACTTCAACAGATGAGTTTTCACAATATCAACTGTACATTTATAATTGATTTTTGGACCATTGAAGACTGTAAGCATAAATTAATGATATCGGCGCATAGGTTCGATCAATTGTTACTCAAACACTATTTGCAAATTAGCAAAATATTATTTCTCAACGTTTCGATCTGCATTTAGATCATTTTCAAGAGAACCAAATTAACATTAATTTACAGTACATTAATTTACAGACGCAATGTTAATTTGGTTCTCTTGAAAATGATCTAAATGCAGATCGAAATGTTGAGAAATAATATTGTGCTAATTTGCAAATAGCGTTTGAGTAACAATTGATCGAACCTATGCGCCGATATCATTAATTTATGTGTATAGCAATTTACGATCGATATTATTTAATATTTATTGAAGACTGTCTTTCGAATGTCTCTGGTTCGGATAATTGACAATATCTGGAATATTTTGATAGTCAGATTCCACAATGTTATGGAATAATATTATGAATGAGGAAAAGGGAAAATGATGACTGAAGAAGTAGCGAGAGGGAAAACACAAATGTGGACTGCGACAACAGAGACTGAATGGCGGTGTTCCAGTAGTAGGAGACATTACATATTTCCATCGACTAGACAGTGAAAATTGCGGTATAAATTTCGAACGCAAGCAAAGGTTCCGCGTCGGATAAAACAATATTTCGTTCTGGATCTCACCGGCAAGATTTCTGTAGTGGCTTAAGTGCATTTGAAATCCCTCTGCCGGTAGCTTATCGATCGACGAGCTTCAATACGTTACAAAGTGTCGCCTCAGCGTTCGACGATCCCAATGTTCAAAGTTGTTCGCTTCCGCTGCACTCGCGCGCCCCCGAACTTCATCAAAAATGGCTCTTTCGAGAGCACCATTACGCTCGCCCCAATTTTTCCTCGGAGAATTTTGTTATTTTTTCACTGTTCCCGCGTTTACTTCGCCAAAGGACATCTTATTCGTAGAGAATTTCAGTCCGCTTTTTTAGTAGAACATGCCACCGAACTCTGTGTCTAATTTTTATTAATATTTTTTTTGTATCGTGGTTACCTTCTTCATGAATATTTAGTGTCTCTAACGATACATTAAAAATTGCTTTTCTTTGGAACCAATCATGGTTCTGTTAAAAAGGTTATTCCAAATAATTTATAAATTATTTTCTAGAGACCGGAATAAGTGAAAAATTTATTATACTAGTTCATTTATGCAGGGTGTTCCAAAATTCGGGTACTTCCCGGAAATGGGAGGTTCCTTGGGTCATTTGAAGCGACATTTTCCTTTACAAAAATGACGCCAGCGGCTTTGTTTAGAAGTTATTAACAAAAAACACGGACCAATCAGAGCGCGGCTACAGTGGATTGATTCTGGCTCGGCCAATGGCGCCGCCACGCTAAGCGGGATCTGTCGCTGATTCGGACTCCGTTTGCTCTAGCCGCGCTCTGATTGGTCTGTGTTTTTTTGTTAATAACTCCTAAACAAAGCCGCTGGCATCATTTTTGTAAAGGAAAATGTCGCTTCAAATGACCCAAGGAACCTCCCATTTCCGGGAAGTACACGAATTTTGGGACACCCTGTATATATTTCTTTTCTATTTGGATATTTAGTATCTCTACTGATATATTAAAAATTGTTTTTTTCTAACCAATCATGGTTTCGTTAAAAAGATTATTCCGAATAATTCATAAATTATTTTGTATAGACCGGAGCAAGTGAAAAATTTATTATACTACTTCATTTACACATACTTCTATTGTATTTGAACATTTTTGTTGTATCTCTCCAAACCTGGTATCTGTGACTCCGAAAATGTTGCGAAGCTGCAACCGGAATTGTTCTAGCAAATGCCAGGTTTGTGAAATGAAATTGAATGTTTAAAACAAAGATTATGCCAACTAGGAGTGAACGAGCCATCGTAGCATACTGAATTCGTACAAATTCCGGATATTTGCTAAATTTAATAAAGGTTAATGAGGTATTTATTTCATGTGGAACATGACAGAACTCGAAATGGAATGAATGAAATTTCATTTCGGTTTGGTTTTCACAACGGACTCTGCCAACCTCTATTAAATCAACATCCGCGGATCCAATTATGGTAGGCGAAGTTTGAAAAGTAAATAATCGGTATTAATTACTAAACGCTATTAATCGCCTTCCATGATAAAAATCTCGACTCTGTGAACCCTTGTTAAATCAACATCCACAATCCAATTATGGTAGACAAAGATTAAAAACTGAATAATCGGTTTTAATCGTCTTCCACCATAAAAAGAAAAAACCTGTTTTGAATTTCTTTTTTCAACGCGATTTTCTTGCAAACACATTAATTCTTGTGATGCCTTGACTTTTAGAGAAAAGTTGTTTCCATTGTAAAAAGAAGCCGGTTTTGAATTTCTTTTTTCAGCGCGATTTTCTTGCAAAATCATTAATTCTTGTAATGCCTCGATTTTTAGGGAAAAGTTGTTTCCATTATAAAAAGAAGCAGCCGGTTTTGAATTTCTTTTTTCAACGCGATTTTCTTGCAAAATCATTAATTCTTGTAATGCCTCGATTTTTAGGGAAAAGTTGCAAATAAAAAGCGAGCTGGACGATGCTGCAGTAATCAGCCGCGACGAATGGCGGGCCAGCATATCATCGACTTTACAAAACGTCATGAGTTTTTCGCAAATATTCTCCGATTAAGAGAGCGGGCTCATTCTGACCGAGCTTCACATCGTATGACAAGCGGTCGATCATTAACTCGATTTCATTTCAATTGAATTTTGCAATAGCGAATCGAGTCGAGTGTACTCTTGTCAATAAATTGTATTTGTATTGCATATTGCCCGACCATATCTCGCTAAATTAATTCATAGAAAACGATCTCCAATTATTGTTTGCAAAGAGAAGCGGAAAAACACAAGATTCGATTGAATTTCGTACAATTTTTATTTATTTCGGATCTACAAAGACTGCTTCCACTGAAACTAAGATTTTCAAAGATTGCACTGTCCTTGAATTTGTCTAGAAACATTAGAAATTGCATAGACATCCGCAGACTACACGTCGCGTGTCAAGATAAAAATCCATTTCTTGTTTAAGACAGATTTTCAAGGATAAAAAAACGTTCGTACCGTAATCTCTCAATTTTTCCTGTATTCTACAATATTTCAGTTTTAATTTAACCCCTTGCACACGGGGCTATTTTAACTCGGAAATTAAACATTTCTTTCGACCTAGAATAATTCCATTCTGTGGATTTGAAAGTGATACTACACCTCGCGGTATAGTTAAATGTTTAGTAATTGGTTAGGTCCTAATATTTCAATTTTAATTTAACCCCTTGGACACGGGGCTATTTTAACTCAGAAATTAAACATTTCATCCGACCTAGAATAATTCCATTCTGTGGATATGAAAGTGATACAACATCTCGCAGAATAGTTAAATGTTTAATAATTGGTTAGGTCCTAATATTTCAGTTTTAATTTCACCCCTTGGACACGGGGCTATTTTAACTCGGAAATTAAACATTTCTTCCGACCTAGAATAATTCCATTCTGTGGATATGAAATTTATATAACACCTCGTAGAATAGTTAAATGTTTAATAATTGATAGGGTCCCAATATTTAATAATGTAAAGAATAATTAATTAATAGTATTCACAAAAATAGCTAATCGTTGTTGTAAATGATCGAACCTTTGCGCCGCGAATAAAAATTTGTAATATCCTGAATGTAAAAAATGTTTTGAATAATAATACAATAATCTTTAGACAACGCTCGCACCCCTCATCTGACGACTCTGGACCGTAGTGTGGAAGGACTAGTTTGCAAGTGTCGCGGACGTAAAATGAGACTGAAAAATTAAGATCTCTGAAATGATGTAGCTCGCAGCATAATGTGAATATTCGTATCATACCGTGAATACTAAGCTGATGAACGGGTCAAGTGTTTTAAAGGGGCTCACTAGCCGAAAGAAAGCATACTCTCCGCCTGCGAAAAAAATCGATAACCTGTACTTTAACAAACATTCGCAAGAGAAATTCAAGTTACCTCGACTTATGTGCTTGCTTATTAGTTTCAACTCGTAATTACATTTTCAGTTTGTCACTTATAAGATATATATATATATTTCTATATCTCTATATGTCTATATCTCTATCTCTATATGTATACATATAATAAAATCGTGTCTGTCTGTAACGGCATCAATTGAGAACGGCTCAACGTAGAAAGGTAGGGTTTGAACCATTAGACGCGGCGTTTCTTCGGGAATGTTTAGGGGAAAACCGCATTCGAAAAAGTCTATTTGTTCAAAATTTGTGACGTCATTAGTGAAAAAAGACAGCTTTTTCGCTTTCTTTTGGGCACGTATCTGCTTATAACTTTTCAACGAATAGAGTTTTTCGAATGCGGTTTGCTCTAAAATCTTCCCAAAGAACCACCGCGTCTAATGCCTCAAAGCCCAACTTTCTAGGTCCTGCCGTTCTCAACTGATTCCGTCATAATCAGACCAAATACTACTTTTTTCGCCCTCTTTTGGACAAACTTTTTATTTATTTATTTATTTATTTATTTATTTATTTATTTATTTATTTATTTATTTATTGCTTTAAACCAAGTGGTTTATATAGCAAGTACAGAATTATTACATTTGACTTACATTAAACGGGTTTACATTGTTTCGAAATTCTAATGGAGCATTGTTTAAGGAAATTATAAATTATTTTAAGACCTTTTATATCAGGTTTACATAAGGAGGAACCAATACAAAGAGGAAAACAGTACTTGTCTTTGAGGAGCTTTGTTTCTTATGTATTACGTTCGCTTTCATAGTCTGGGCATTGCCATATAACATGATTTAGGTCTTGGAATTCTGCTCCGCATTGGCAAGCACTGTTAGCTATAAAGTTAACCCTTGCCAATGAACCGTTTAAATTATAGTGATTGGCTCGACATCTATTAACAAAAACTAGAAAATCTCTGGAGAGTACAAGACCAGTGTACCATGGCTTGCCTTTGTCCTTGTGATAAAGTCTGACCGTAGTTCACACCTTTGACTAGACCTTCCTTTTTGATTAGGGTGTCAGTGGACAATCTCGCTTGAATTTTGAGATCTCTGGTTAGGTCAGTGATTGAAGCCTTGATGTCTGGCGAAGGACTTTCTTTGGTTGCTTCTTTCGCAAGTGAGTCGACTTCTTCACTGCCGATAATTCCTACATGTCCTGGAATCCAGATAAATTTAATAAAATTCTGGCCTTCGTTATTTAATGTAAACATAGAGTGCTTAGTTTTAATTTCAATGATATGGATATTGATACTATATTTGAAGGCTGGTTTCCTCAGCGATTTGATTGTACTTTGCGAGTCAGTGAAGATGAGAAAGTTTGAATGAGCATTACTACATAAATTGGCAATATCCAGTGCTCGGCTAATGGCGTAGCACTCTGCTGTGAAAATTGATGCACGTTTGTCTAAACTGAATTTTTGAGAGATATTTAGTTGTGGACAGTATATTGTGGCACCTACTGATTCGGAATTTTCTGTTACACTGCCATCGGTATAGATTGCAACCATATTCGGAGGATTGGATTCAATATAATCTCGTAACTGAACATTAGGATCGGAAGAACCTTGTAATGTTTGACCTAAATTAACATCACTAGGCGGGATATTAAATAGGATGTTATAGTCTGTGGTAAAAATACGATGTTTTTCAGCAATCTCTAGGTCAGGTCGTGTTTCCAACAAATTGAGGAGATTTTCAACTAACGGAGAGTATTTCATTCGTCTATTGGGGGAAATAGCAATCAAATCTGTGTTGTTTTTAAATAGTATTTTGTTAGAAGTTGAGATTGTATAAGAGTAACATTTGAGTAAATATTTTCTAGCTAAAAAATTAACTCTATCTCGAAGGGAGATGACTTTAGCTTCGCTAAGCAAAACATTTGTGGGTGTACTGATTCTGTATCCTAGTGCCAGTCGAATTGCAGCAAACGAATTCGATCTAATTTAAGCATTAGGTTTTTGTTTTTTGGATAATATATGAAGCAATTATATTCCATAATTGGTCTTATGAGACTACTATATATTAACAACAAGGTCTCGGGTGAAGCACCCCATGAAACTCCAGAAAGAAATTTCATAACATTTAGAAGCCCAAAACATTTTTTCCTCACATTATTTATATGAACTTTAAAGCTTATGTCAAAGTCAAAATTGATTCTTAGAAATTTAACTGTTTCGCTTGATTTGATGACATGATTGTGTATTATAATTTCAGTTTTTCCAGGTAGAATGCGTCTGTTATTAAAGTGAATGAACATAGTTTTTTGGGGAGACAGATCGAGGCCAATAGATTTCAGATTAGCATTAATAGTATTAATCGATTGTTCAAGTAACGTTTTGCTATCGTTAATGGTAGAGGTGCTGCAGTAGACAGCAATGTCGTCTGCAAATTGCGATATTTGAACAATGTCTGGAATGTTCTTAATAACTTCAGCTACATAAAAGTTATATAATAGCGGACTTAGAACTCCTCCCTGTTGCAAACCTTTCCAGGTTATTCTTGTGACAGTGTTCGTGGTTCCATCTGTAACGGTAATTTTCCTACCAAACGTTATATGTTTAATAAATCTTGTGACTTCAAGAGAACATTCTACTTCGGTTAGTTTCTGAATAAGCAAACTACAATTCACATTGTCAAAAGCAGCTTGAACATCTAGAAAGGCTCCTAGAGTGTCTTTACCTTGATTTTTTGCGATATCGATGCTGGTTAATAATGAAGCTAAATTGTCTGAACATGATCTACCCTTACGAAATCCTGCTTGAGATACGGGAAGAATATTTTGATTTTCAAGCCACCATTCTAACCTGTTCTTAATCATGGTTTCAAAAAGCTTACATACGCATGAAGTCAAGGAAATGGGTCTAACACCCGATTTATTGGGTTTATCAATGAAGAACATTTGAACTGACTGCCATTCTTGAGGATACCGTTTTTCAAGGTACATTTCATTGAATATGTCTAACAGGACCAGTTTGATGTTGCAAGGCAGAAGTTTTAGTGAGAGATAGTCTATGCCATCTTTTCCGGGTGCAGATTTGTCATTTTTAGAATCCAATGCAAAATTAAATTCAATGAAATCGAACGGTCTGATAAAGAATTGATTATGAAGAGCCTGTGGAAAACCATCTGGGTTGCAGGCAACCCAAAAGGGGGAGCTATTTTATCTAAGCATTCATGTATTTTTTCTAGGCGTTGGTCAGCAGACATTGTTTTAATCCTGGTACATGTCCATTTATTTTTCAATTTTTTGCAGGTATTCCAGAAGTATTTACTGCCTCTTTTAGTGTCGAACTCGGAAATAAGTTTGTGAAAATGCTCTCTTTTTTTAACTTGAAAGTTTTCTTTGCAGTTGCAATAAGTTTTTTATAATTAACTAGATCCGACATTTCATAAGTGTGTTCCCATTTCTTATAGGCTGCTCTCCTCAGCCTTTTGACCCGATCACATTCTTTGTCCCACCACGGTACTGGGTTTCGATGTATATTGTTGTTGACCGTCACCTTCGAGGGTGTGTTCTCTATAATAGTTTCTCTCAAATAATCAGTAAAGAAGTTATATTTTTCCACGCAGTCTAATATATTGAATTCGCGTGATAGAAACAATTGGAAATTTTGTGTCATTGATTCTCGATACTTATCCCAATCCGTTCTTGTCGAAGACAATCTATTTGTTACTTTTCTGTAAATATGTCTAGTTTTTTCAATGTTAATTTCTACATCGATGGGAAAATGATCAGATCCATGAGTATCGTCCAGAATGTTTGTCCGAGTTTCCCCAGCTAAATCCAGAGTCGTAAAAATCAAGTCAATGTTAGATTTATTATTGTTACTTAAATCAACATGTGTTAAAGTATCAGGATTGTGCAAAAAGATGTTGTGACTTAATAAGCTATTAAATAATCTATCCCCATTACAGTCATTACTTGAACAATTCCATGCTGTGTTATGAGCATTAAAATCACCCACGAAGAGACAAGGTTGCAAGTCTGAGACTGCTTGCATGATCAAATCCCATTTGTTTTGGCTTAGAGAGGGGCCCTGTGGTCTATAGAGTGCTATTATGTTAATAGGTGGGACAGTGTTCACAATTCTTCTTTGCGTTGTGCGATGCTCCTGGCGTTCCAATATACGATGGGTAGCGCTGAGAAATTGTTGTTACCGATAGTGCGTTGTCCCATTTTTGAAGGTAGTACTAGACTGAGCTTAAGATGATGTCCTGGTCTGTGTTACTTTCTTTTAATTTCTTGATAATTCTGGTTAGTCGATTTTTAGCGCCTCGGTGTGGTAAGCTTGGGTAGATTTCGTATAGCATGTTACTTAAAGCTTTGATGTCATCTGTATACTTTTTGGCTATCTCAAGATGATTGGAGTTGCCCATAGTTTCTCGCAAAAAGCTGTTCAGAGTGGTATAGTCTAATACATAAGTGTTGTTGAGTTAGAATTTCTTTAATCGGAAGAGTCATTGCTTCAATGTCGGTTTCTTGATCACTACTACATGATTCAGTTCGCATTTTCTTTATTGTCTTCTTCCCTTTTGTTCGCTTACTTTTGTGATTTTGTTCCTGGCTAGTCTTGTTGTCGGTGTCATCTGATGACAAATTATCATTGATTGCGATTCCCCTGGCAGTAGAACCTGACTCGGTAGTAGATAACGGTCTTTTGTCATTCCTCTCATAGCTAGTGGACTCAAATTCATTGACTCTAGAGTTGTCATCTGCAATCTTGGTTTCTTCAGACGCATTATCTCTTGCCTGATTATACGACGGTTTCTCAGGCACTAACATCTGCATGTTGTTGCCGTCATTTAGACATTGTTTGGCCAAGTGGTCGTCTTTTTTGCAGATGAAACATCTTGGACTATCTGACGAAAAATAAATCCAGTAGTTGACATTCTCATATTCAATCTGAATATTGTCTGGGAGTTTGACAGCATCACTGGGTTCGATGTATATTTGACGCCGAAAACTTAAAATGTGCGAGAACCCCGGTTCGTTCATGCCAGCCCTTATGAATGTAAGGTGTGACGCCCATCTGATTCCCATAGCTGTTAATTTTTTCTCAATTGTGTCATGCGGTATTATCGGACACACGTTAGACAATATTATTCTCTTAGCCCTGGCCACGAGCGGACGAATCCGTAGTATGTGAGTGCCGACGCTTATGTTTACATCGGTGGCGGTCAGTTTTTCTACCAGGTGTTGGTTGGCGAGGTACATACAGATTCTGCTGTTTGAAATTCTAGAGGCGAATCTAATATTAACCGGTAAAATAACTTTAGCTACTGCTAATGTGAATTCTTTGATGGACACACCATCAATTGCATCCATGACAATCGCTTGTTCTTTAGTCGGGAATGTAACACTTTGTGTTGCGGCTGCATACGTCAAGGTTACATTTTTTGTTGAAACTTTTGTTGAGCTCGTTGACATGTTTGAATGAACATTACTGTACTCAGAGACGTTCATGCTTCTTAGGTTGTTCTTACATGAGGCCCCCTGATTGCCAGGGGGCATCATCACTGCACTTGACGTTAACAATTCGGTTGTATGCAATTAAATATTTCGTAAGCACTCGCGATACTAGACTTCGTATACAGGAGCGGTGTAGCACACTGTTTACAGGCACGTCTGACTCGTACGACAGTTCGAGTCGAACTCCAAACTCCAACTTTTTATTTATATGTATTTAAAGCCCAAAAGTGCAGAAAGACATAAAACTATGTAATTGCAGCAGGACATAAAACTATAAATAAAAATAAGCAAAAATTCATTAATAGATTCAACTCATTAATAGATTAATGTAATAAGTTAAAATAAAATAATATAAACAAAAATATGTTTATATAAAATGATAAATTTGTGTGCAAATTTTTTATCCTAGGCATCTTTTTTCAATTGCAGAATATAATGGCATTTTTTCATTCTCAAGTACTTTTAGCATACTAAAACCAAATAAAACAATTTTGTTTAAAAAAATGTTTGCAACAAAAGTTGAACAGTGTTCAAACATCTACAAACTTCGACGTACAAAATTTCGAAAATATTTTTTTTAGGACAACTAATCAAGGTCACTTTGATGTTTTAATTGTTAAAATGTATTTTTTATGTCATAATGCTGTAGCTGATCTTAAGAGGAATTCAAGGATATGTAATATTATGACCTTGAGGTCATAAATAACGTCGCAATAGTTTTGGTAAGCTAGATCGGTCAAATACCGCTCTGTGCGACGTATGCACTTCAAATTTACTTGTTTACCAATTTACACATACTTGTGTTGGTTGATTATCGATCGTAGGGTAGTTTATAACAAAAAGTCTGGATTATATCGGCGCAAAGGTTCGATCAGTATTAAATTATTGGGTCTATAACTTAAAAACCGGAATTTGACACTAGATGCCAACACTTGTGTATGCGTTGTAGCAAATCATTGACATACACGTAATTTTGAAGCTCTATTCATAAACTGCAGAATCAGTCAACAGTGTTTGATTCGCTTGTGCGCATCATATTTTTTTCGATCGTGGAAAATTTTGAAAATTGGCGAAAGAAACAGCATTCGCTGGAACTTTTGCTGAATCACTTTTTTGCAAAGAAAACTGCAGCCGAAAGTCATCGTTTGCTCGTGGAATTGTATGGCGAACATGCTCTTGTGAAAACACAGTGATTCAAGTGGTTTCAACGCTTTAAAAGTGGCGATTTTGACATCAAAGACAAAGAGCTGCCTGGACAGTCGAAAAAATTTGAAGATGAAGAATTGGAAGCGTTACTCGATCAAAATTCGTGTCAAACACAAGAGGAACTTGCGGAATCAATCACCGAAAACAACGGATTCGTTTAAAGAAAACATTGAAGGAAAAACGGCCAGAATGAGAGATCAGACACGAGACATTAATTTTCCAACATGACAATGCTCGGCCACATGTTGCTACACCCGTTAAAAACTATTTGGAAAATAGCGGATGGGAAGTTCTGCTCCACCCGCCATATAGTCTACATTTGGCGCCTTCTGACTACCATTTGTTTCGGTCGATGCAGAATGCACTTTCCGGAATACGCTTCACTTCAGTCCAAGGCATCAAAAATTGGCTCGATTCGTTCTTTGATTCAAAAGATGACCGTTTTTTTGCGGAGGGGGGGGGGTGGCATCCACAAATTGCCAGAAAGATGGGGAAGTGTTGTAACTTCCAATGGACAATACTTTGAATAACAGAATTATACAAGATTTTCTTTAATAAAAGTTCAAATTTCCTAAAAAAATTCCGGTTTTTAACCCTTTGCACTCGGAGCTATTTTACCTCAAAAATCAAACGTTTCTTCTGACCCAGAATATTCCCATTCTCTATGATTTTTAAAAATTTGGTAGATATGAAATTGATATAATATCTCCTACAATACTTAAATGTTTAGTAATTGGTTAGATACCGACGTATCTAATAATATAAACAACATTTTAAATAACAGTACAGCAATTTTTAGTGGTGCCTCAGAGGCGCCCTCGAGTGCTAAGGGTTAAGTTATAGACCCAATAAAGCAATCGTGCTAGTTTGATTAAACTTTCAACGTTTCATTCCCAATATGGATCCTTTTTGTTTAGTTTAAGCAAACTAACACGATTGCTTTAATTTAATGCTGATCGAACCTTTGCGCCGATATCATCTAGACTTTTTGTTACACATATTTCTGCGTTTAGACTATTCGTCGGATACCGGCGTCTTCTTTTTGCGTCTTCATTCGCAACCCTCTTTCCAGACAGGGCTGTTACAAATGTAATTCAGTTTAATTCCCTTGATGTAGCCCGCCGGCCTCGACAGACAGAGGGTGAAATCTGTTTAATCAGTCCCACTTACTTCATGATAAGGAATTAAGGACCGTGCACAGGGTTACCTTGAGAAACCACCACTCCCGGGAATGTCTCTGCTCGCTTATTTGCGATCTCCTGTCTTTCGCCCTGTCATTTCGCGGGTATAATCCATCCGCTTTGTTTCAACCAAGAATTAAGCTGCGATTACCATTTGTCAACGATTCTTAGATCTCGCCGAGAGGATCGTACCCCCAGAAAAACATAACACTTAAGGGGGTACACCCGTTTTCTCTGGATTGTAAGGGTGCAGGACGCGCCTTCTCATTTCTCGATAATGCGAAGACAATTTCATATCTACCGAATTGAAAAATCATGGATAATGGAAATATTTCAAGTCAGTAGAAACGTTTGATCTTCGTGTTAAAATAGCTTCGAGTGCAAAGGGTTAGGTGGTTTAGGCTCCTGGGCGATGGGGTTATTTAGTAGGTATGCATTAGTCTCGTTTTCTCATAGGCAGGGTTAGTCCCACACTGCCCCCTTAACTGTTATTTAGACCTGGCAGGGGGGGGTGGGTTAACCCTCATCCACACTACGTGGTACCCGGGTACCTATTTCAAATTCATTCACATAATATTCAATATTTTTCAATTGATATGTCCTTCATCTTTTGTGACATCTCAAATCTACATTAGATGAATTAATATCTTTGGAATTAAACAAAAATTTTATACACACACAACATTTCACAAAAAAAACTCTCAAACCTTCTTTTTCGCATTCGTTATGATGAGGGTACCCGGGTACCACAGGGCTCAAATAGGCAAATTAGATCCTATACAATTGTAATTTATAGTACAACTATTTCTCAGTACAAATTTTATTGTTTCAAAATACAATCGAACTACATGTCACTACAAGTAATACATTTCTCCACTTTTTGTGTATGCTGCACACATATTGGTCTTTTAGAGACCGCACACGCTTTTCTTGTCTTCCTTTGAATTTTCGCTGTTCTTCCGAGACTCTTCGGAGTCTCGCCGAAAAACAGTGGGGATGAAAACTTGGAGATAAGCTCGATAGTAGCGAAGACGTGCCATAAAAAATCTCCAGGTCATGCGGGGCCAGCTATCAGGTATATTTGCATGAACCTGAGGTAGATGGACCCGTCACGGATCAAGGGCCCTCGCTGGGACCTGGTAGCGACGATGACGCTACAACAGTATGCAGCAACCTATATGGGTACCCGGGTACCTCTTCATGCAGAATCGTATAAAAAATTACCAGTGTGGATGAGGGTTAATGCATTTCTCCATCGCCCTCCCAAAAAGCAAAGGATATTTGGGTTAGATGGGTTAGGCGAGTTAGACTTCTCCAGAAAGCTTGCTAATCGGTGTTAGCCGGCTGCTAGCAATTATTATATATGTGTAAATCGTGCAAAGAGACACGTAACAGGATTTATCCGGGCTGCATGATGCCGGCAGGCTGCGCGTGTCGCGTACATGTGAACGTGCTTCTGCTTATTCGCTCCGCTTATGATCTCGTGTCTTCGGGAGCACGCGTGCACGCTCTTAGCCTACTGTGTCGTCAAGGAGATATTTCACATGGAAATTTCTCGTGTAATATCGGAGTCTCTGTGAGCCACCGCTAATCCTGCGCTCGCGAGTGAACACTCACGATCGGCCGACAGAAATTGTTGGCAAATTCATCCTCGTCAGGGACGTAACTAAGCATTAACCCCTTACTCGCCTGCATACGGAATCCATTATCGTGTCGCGCTTAAAACGGCCAAAAAACTGCACAACTCTTCTTTCTTTGACAAGGTTTACTTTCTTCAACTACCTTCCTATGTCTGTAACTATGGTCACAGCATTCCTAACTAAACGGACTATCATGTATTGTAAGTATTGTACACTTAGCTGCTAAAAATTAATAATACTTAGCTGTTAAAAGTTAATAACACCCCTGTACAACAATTAAAACAACCAGAGTTGGACAACAGTTTTGTTGAAATAAAAATGTCGAATAAAGTGGATTGTTTTCCAAGTGGATGTTAAACGAAATTTTTATTTAGATAAAACTTTTGCCCAACTTTGAAAATAATCAAGATATTTGGGATGGAAAAAACGTTAGATGCCTCACCCTGTACAAGCTTGTAATATTATCATCATAATATTATTATAGTTTTATAGCGATAATGTATATAGAGTTGTTGAAGCCAGAGTAGTTGATACAATTCACACAGAACGTGTTGTTACGTCTCAATAACGGTGCTCGAGACTTCAAAGAGCGCGCGGCGTCGTATGAAAAAGTGCATGCGTCGATTTCACAGCAGGTTTCTTCAGCGTAGAACTGCGATCTCGATAGTTAATTGGCAAGTGCGCCACTCGAGCGCAGTTGCTGGTCGAGACAAAGATGATTCTGTGAACTACTGTACACAGCTTCCGTTGTTAGCCCTTCGCTCGGGTTCGTCGCAGAACATTGCACTCGCCGATGCAACAAAACATATCCTACTTCGAATTTCAGCGATACCTCTGCACTCCGTGCGACCGTGATTCACACGGCTATCGGGTCGTTTCATGCGCGAAGAATTCTTCGTCACATTCCCCATGTTACAAGGCGCATTGAACTTTAATTGGCCGCGATACATTGCCTCGATTACAATTCGATTATTCCGCAGGAATTCAACGGTCGAATCGTCGGCTTCGAGGTTTACACGTGCTTGTAAATATATTCCAACGTGGAACCATGATTCACTTGTTAATCCGATCAACGTTTGCCTAACCGTGCTGATCTTTTTCTGTGACCTAGTGGAGAATATTAGTGCAGTTAGTACATCGATTGTTTTACATGCAATGAACAATAATTCAACATCAGTGGACCTGTGTGCAAATACAAAGGGTTTTAGCAAATCGGGTGCAAAGCAATGATTTTCGTTGGAAGTTAATCCTCCCAAAATTTGAAATCACTAACCGCTTGTTTAAGGGCAGAGTTCAGTAAAAATTGAATTTAAATAACAATTTCGAATAAAGTGGGTTTCTTCCAAGTTGGTATTAAACCCATAAAATTTTA
>CM052335.1:3537356-3557382 GCA_028455595.1 Lasioglossum vierecki | reverse complement strand
CGCGCATGTGTGACGTACGCAACGTACAGCTGTGTCGAAATGTTGCCGCTTTTTGGGCCAATCTTTAATTGCTAATAGCTAATTAACGAAGCCGAAATCGCAATTTTTTTATTCTTCATTTTCGTCTTACATTATCGTCGGGAATCACCCCTTAAATTTTCTCCCACCTGTAGTCGAACACCCTGTATATAACCGTTAATTAAACCGTAGAAACAGAAAGAGAACAATAGTATAAAACAAAAGGTACCGTTACTCACTTGCTTAGTGTCGCAAAACAGTTAAATTTAAAAAATTAAAAGTTTGTGATGGACCCACATGTTGCTGCTTGAGCAATCAGCATGGTAGTGAAGCAACTTGAAGAAGTTTGGAAACGAATATGGCTGATATCGATTAGGCGGTAAAAAACCTATATTTACTATGGGCATAACATTTCTCGTTTTTTGCCTAGGTACCACTTTTTGTGGTATTCCTTTTACAGAATTAACATTCAATTTGATATGACCATTTTTTTATATACATTTTAATGTATGTGAGAATTAATGCATAAAGTTAGTTGAAACAAAAGGATATATTTTAGAAAATTATTATTATTATATACATTATTTTACGTTACAAAATTAACATTATTACAGAACTAAAAAAAGTAGTCGTTTTGCAAATTACATATTTATAGATTACATAATCACATATTAAGTTAAATTAAATATAGTTTAAATGAAATGGAGAGGATTTTTATGATTCTTAAAACAAGGATCTAGGATAAGGATCTTTCTTTTAAATCGAGAACGGAATGTGGGATTCTTACAATTTCATATATGTTAAGGCGCGTTTGTCTCCACGCGATTATGCGAGAGTCCTTTTCTACTTCGTCCTGCTATGCAAATGATTACTGTCCAAAGCTGTTAACGTTACATGATTTTATGCTACCAGGAGACTCTTCTAAGGCACTGTTTAGATTAGAGACACATGAAACGCTACCTACGGTGCAGATAAGCTTTCGGCTAAGTTCCCTGCATTTTCTCTGCGTTCGGTTGAAACAGTAGAGAATGAAACTGCACAGTGAGATTTAATTAAACTGTAGATTTCGTCGCAAATTCTAACAGTACTATTGTACTTTTCCCTGTAACCTGGGAGCGAAAAGTTTTCCTCGATCTGCGATTTAAATTACATCGGTGCAACT
This sequence comes from Lasioglossum vierecki, assembly GCA_028455595.1. Taxonomy (NCBI): domain Eukaryota; kingdom Metazoa; phylum Arthropoda; class Insecta; order Hymenoptera; family Halictidae; genus Lasioglossum; species Lasioglossum vierecki. Next base: position 3,556,202 of record CM052335.1, on the reverse strand, counting down.
TCGAGAAATGCGTTAAATAAACAATTCAGACCTCTGTTTATACAGTATTTGGTTTCCAAAAGAATTATCTACACTATCGAGCAAAACTAAAAAATGTTAATTATGTTCTACGTGGTCAGAAAGTGTTACAATAATTTTCGGTCATTTCATTTAATATCGATTTCGGAATACCTATTGATTCATGGAAAATTTTATTTAATTTCTTCGAGATCTTGAACAGTTATCATAAAATAAATAAGCAATTGTGTTCGCTTTAGAACTTTATATTTCCATTAAAATTACAGGTCCTTTAGGAAATCGACTTAAGAAAATGATCTCGAGTAATAACTCAGAGAAGTTCTAGAGCCCTACTTCTCTAAGTTCGATCGTAATTCTGATGTCGTTTAATGGGAATCTAAAATCGAGAAGTTCATGGAGGATTTGGCAGACTTTTATTATCAGTTTTACACTTCCCAACGTGACTAAAATATTATTATTATTTATTATAGATGGACAGAATCCTTCTACATAAGTGTTTACAATAAAAGAAAAAAAACAAAATAGAGGGAGATAAAAGACTACTCATCTAATATCAAAGAAGTTAATAAAAAATATTGGTAAAATCGATAACAGAAACTATATTAATAATAATACTAGACAATAATAACAATAATAATATATAATATATAATATATTGTATAATAATATATATATTTAATATATAATATATGTATATATATATATAAGTACTCCGGACACTGAATATGAATAAACGTAAAACTCTTTAACCGTAATGCGTTCGTATTCCGTATTCGCGATCGTATCGTATCGTATTTAATAAACTTCAACGTGAATTTGTTTTCGAGAGAATCTCGTCTCCGCGTGAACGCGTCCTTTTAGATATTTCTCGCTCTAATGTTTTAAATGCGTGTCGCTTGTCTCTTTTCACGTTAGCTGTTTGTTTATGCCGTTGGGTTACGTTTTCGATCGATAGCATTGTATCGATTGACGCATACACATACGATACAATCGAACATACATATGTACAAATACAATTGATCACACACAAAAAATTTTCAAAATCTAGCTCTTACATACAATATACAGGGTGGGACACCTAAATCAGGTCACCTGAATAACTCGCTTGCTTTTGAAGATAGAAAAAATGCATCAGACCAATCTTACTTGATATCGAGGCGCTCGTAATCTGACGTAATTAATTTTCTTATATGTGGAGACGTCAAGGAGATATGAACGTCAACCCTGTTTTTTTAAATGGAAGGCTATGGTTTTTTTATTTACATTCTGATAGCGTGTTTCAAGACGAATACAATGACCTATTATGAAGGTCATTCAACGTCATACAAGGTCAACTACAATAAAAAATAAAGTGTCTCCACAAAAGACATGTTAAAGTGTGCAAACTTTAAGTTGCTATAACTAATAAACGGTGCAATGAATCAAACCCAAACATTGGTAATTGCATTAATTTAGTAAGAATTATATCTTGTCAAATTTTAAAAAATTTTATTGCGTTTTTATATACCTCCAGAACATTTTTTTAAATCAATTCGTGTTCGTTACCAAAGAACAACTGCCTGAAAAGACGCTGCTGCCCTGAAAAACAGCTGATATTCGGCATTCACACGCAGGGTATCGCTCGAACAAGCACTAATTGTGAGATCCCTGTGTATATAATCCATATACAATGTGTATAATGCATGTACCAATACCACACTCTACATATAATTATTTTTTTAATATAATTTTTAATAATTTATTAAAAATTATTAAAATGAATAAAATGATTAATTTTATTATTATATTAAATTATTAATTAAATAGATACAATAAAATTATATATATATATATATAATCCTAGAAAATAATACGACAACGACAGAAAGATTATAATTAATATAATAACACATTTTTCCGAAATTTTTGCCACCAGTATTGCCGATTTTCGAGTGATACGAGAACAATGAGGTGCAACATGCATTATCGCGAGGGGGATGAAGGTGATCGATGCGCAGTTTCCATCTGGGGCGTCGAAACCAGCGTAATTGTCTTTATTCGAGGAAACGCTTTAATCCGAATTATCAGAGGCGAACGAGCTACGATTGGAGTTGATGAAACACATTTGATGTTCTACGTGCTCGGAACAACAAGAAAGTTCTGATTACGTTGCACATGTATGTACGTCATGGCTCACACACTTTTGCGGATTCATTTAGAAAAACGTGGGAGAAATAGCGAATTTGATCTTCCATAAAACAGAATATTCGATAGTCCTTTCCCACTTTCGTTAAGACAAAACTAAATTTATTTAAATTTCTAGCAATTTTATATAAGAACCACGTGCTCGAACGAAGAAATTCATTGAATCATTTCTAATAAAATTATCCCGGAAACTTGAATGATTATAAAGTAATAAATAACAAGACTGAATTTATTTAAATCTCTTGCAATTTTATATGAGAACCACATGCTCGAATGAAGAAATTCCTTGAATCATTTTTCTAATGGAATTATCCCGGAAACTTCAATGATTATAAAGTAATAAATAACAAGACTGAATTTATTTAAATCTCTTGCAATTTTATATAAGAACCACGTGCTCGAATGAAGAAATTCATTGAATCATTTTTCTAATTGAATTATCATGGAAACTGCAATGATTATAAAGTAAAAATAACAAAACTGAATTTATTTAAATCTCTGCAATTTTTATAACAATATTAAATTTCAATGTGTTTCAATTAGCACGACCGTGCAGAAATTAAAACGAATATATACCAGTGGTAATTTTTAGTGGACCGCCCCTGTATAGGTAGAAAAAGCTTGTTTCGAGATTCGCGTCGACAAAGAGCAGGGAAAGTGTCGATTTGCTGAAATAGAAAAATGGAGAAACGTGTAACGAGAGAGCGAGGAAGTTCTGGAGCCATTGAAATCGTTCTCCAGAATGACTAACGCGATATTCGACCGAATTCGACGTATAATCGGTTCTCGAGGAAAGTGTCGATACACGGCGGAATTCATTTTTTGACGAGTTATAACGCCGTCGTGTTTCGCCGGTTGCGTTTTCCGGGCAGATGCAGAGGGCTGTGCTTTAAATTGCACACCTGGAAATAGCAACGGGGCGCATTCGATTGGATTTAATCGATCTGTGAAACTGCGTTTCTTCTCCCTTGATAGGTAATACAAACGACACCGACGGAAAAATCGTCGATACTCGCCGGAATTGTTTCCGCGCCGATGATGCAAGGGACACGGGAACGATGAGGAAATGAAATATTGCTTATTTCTGCACGTGCAGTTCGTTAATTTCAAAAATAAATTGACTGCTGCGTGACTCGAACCTGTCCCGCCGATTGCTGGGTCTGTACAGACCCTGGATTTATATCTCGTCGGAATATCGATCAATTAACTATTATCTGGACCTCGAAAATGTAATTTAAAAATTCAATTATTCAATATTTATGTCATATTTTATTAAACATAGGAAGAAGTAAAATAATAATTTACATAAATATTGAACATTAATTTAATTAATTAATTGATTATTTATTTAGTTAATTAGTTAATCACCGTGATCTTTCAAGGGTGTTATTCTGCTAATTTTTTATTGCATTAATTCTATGGATGTACATATATGTAACTTAAAAAAATTTTAACCTGACCCTGGATTTATATCTCGTCGGAATATTGATCGATTAACTATTATCTGGGCCTCGAAAATGTAATTTAAAAATTCAATTATTCAATAGTTATATCATATTTTATTAAACAAAGGAAGAAGTAAAATAACAATTTACATAAATATTGAACATTAACTGCTAATTTTTTATTTCATTAATTCTATATGTATATGTACGTATATGTACCTTAAAAAAATTAGAGACTTCTATTTTAAGTTGTAAATGCGTCTTGTTTCTTATCTGGAAAAATTCGAAACCGGTTTGAACCGATTTCATGGGAATGTTAAAATCCGAAATCCGGTTTTTGTATAAAACCCTACTCGGACACGAATAATTCAGGAAATCAAGTTCCGGCTCTACCAACAAGTTCATTGTTGCCGCGAGAAGCTACGGAACCAAGGTTTGAAACATTTGTTTGAAAGACGCACAGCGAAACAATTCTGTTGCTCGTTGCGAGCGAACCTGTTGGAAAAGATGTAAATACGCAGACAGCGCGTTTATCGCGAGAGTGTATTTTCCGAGTGGCCCAGCTTTTCAGTCTTTCCAGCATGGTTGACCTCTTATTTCAAGTGGATCCTTCCAGCGTTTCCATGGAGAGAGGGACACGAGCCACGGAAACCGTCGGGCGTGAAATTCTGTCCACGATGAGGGGTAGGGGGTTGAAAATGGAAGAAACACATTGGATTCGAGGGTTTATTCAGCTGCGCCCTTATGTAGAACACTTGCATGAAATACTACCACCAAAGAAACGTAAAGCGTCAACATTTCGTGGGGGAAAGAAACGTCGCTGCCCCAACTGGTTTTATCCTTAAATTATTGTTGCCATTCCCTCGCAAGATTAAAATATCTACGTCGTGCGAAAGGTGTTTTGTTTTCAAGCAAATGGATAGTATTTGAATGTTTAAGCACCATTTATGTGATTCTTAACAATAGAACACATACTACAGCGGCTATTGAACTGTTTTAATATTCGATTATACCGTTTGAACTTTCATCAGAAGGAAGAATTGGTTTACCACACAACGTGATCAAAATTTTTAAAAGAAAATGTAACTTGTCAGATTGCAATGAAAATATATTGTATTTCGCACTTCCTTATACAGAAAATTTATAAAACACGTTTTATACATATGTATCCAGTACAAATATTAAATAAATGAATTTTAATTATTCAGCTTTTTTATTCGCAACCGAGAATCAACAATTGTTTGTCCCTACAAGAAGATACAACATTCTTCTGAAAATTTATTGCTGTGGTCATAGTTTTCAAACCGCCGATGACACACACACACACACACACACACACCTACAAGTTGTAAAGTATATTTTTTGAATAGACGCGACAGCCTCGGTGGTGTTCGATCGCATCTAGCGTGTGGAAACTGTCGCGTCTATTGAAAATATACTGAATTTCGCTACTTTCTCACACAGGAAATTTATAAAACACGTTTTATATACATGCATCCAGTACACATATTAAATAAATTAATTTTAATTATTCAGCTTTTTTATTCACAACCGAGAATCAATAATTGTTTGTTCCTACAAGAAGATACAACATTCTTCTGAAAATTCATTGCTGTGCAATAAATTGATCGCAGGTAACGAAGGTTCGAAAGTTCATGTCCAGGAGTAGCTTAACAAACCGGAATTCGTCGAATCGGAGACTGAAGTCCGCTGTTAAATCTTTGAGACAGGCTAATGAGGGAAAATTCTGGCGTAACTTCGAGACTTCGATATTCCCGTCGCGACGGACTCGATAAAACAAAGCCAGCGAATCAGGAGTTAACGAGAACTTTCCTTCGTGTCACCTGCAATCAATCAACCGGCTTTCGCCCAAGTTAACCTGAGCTAATTTGTCCATCGGTTAAGCCGAGCTTTAAGAGGTACTCGAAACGAAAGCTTACCGCCGGATTACCATAATATCCCCTCCGATCGAGGGGATGTCCGAAGTCGTTGTAAATGTCTCCAAACGAAAACCAGCATAACTCAAAAAATTGCGATTGTCTTTGATATCTTTTTTCACGATGATGCTATAAAATTATAAATTAAAGAGAAGTGAATGTCAGTTTCTTCGAAGCATTTTCTTAATTTTTAACCGACTTCGAAAAAGAAGGAGGTTACTTAATTTGACCTGTATGTACCTTTTTTTCGCTTTTTTTCTATGTATATTCACCGATTACGCCGAGATGGATGGACCAATCGGTACGAAATCTTTATAAAAATTTTTTCACTTTTTCATTCAAAACGACTTTTATTGTTAAAAAAACGTAATGCTTCATTTATTATTAACCGACGTCTTCGGCGTTTGCTCAGCAAAGAATGTACCGATCGCGATGAAACCTTTCACATTTAGTAGGAGATACTGCCGCGATGCTCCCAAGAGAAAAAATTGATAGAATTTGTTATTGTTAATTAACAACTATTGTTATTTAACCGACTTCTAGCAAAAAAAAATATTAGTTGGTGTTTATCTGGGAAGAATGTACCGATCGCGATGAAATTTAGTAGGAGATACTGCCGCGATGCTCCTAAGAGAAAAAATTCATAGAATTTGTTATTGTTAATAACTATTGCTATAGCAAACAAAAGAACATATTAATTGGTGTTTCTCTGGAAAGATTGTACCGATCGCGATTTAATTTAGTTGGAGATACTGCCGCGATGCTCTCACGTGCAAAAATTTATATAATTCGTTATTATTGTTAATAACAATTGTTATTAACAAACAATTCGATGTGTCGATTTTTTATCAGTACATTTTTGTTTTCTCATACCTTTTCTTATTTGTTTTTTTATACCTTTTTTATCAGTACATTTTTTTCGAAGTCGGTTTTATTTTTTTTTTTATATTAATCTCATACCTTTTTTAGGACATTCTTTTCACGCCGTTTTTGATTTAAGAAGATAGATCATACAGGGCGCGTAAAAGTCCCAGTTCAATTATCTTGAAGACATAAACGGACCTTTCTTCGAACGCGTCAACGCAAGAACTTAATTGGAATACGACGTACGTTGCGCAAATCGCACTGTCGCGGACGCATACGTGATACAGATTACATTGCAGCGGATAGACTGCCGTCAAGCACAGCTAGTACTGTGGCGGATTCGAATCCTCGAAAATGTCCCTACATTTCTGGTACAATGGCCGCACAATAGAACATATTTTTGTCCAAGGCAAATCGCTTGTCCAAAGGCTTCTCAAAATTCCTGTGTATCAGCAACGAAAATCGATACACGATTTCGCGAATCGTGCATACACGTTCGTATGCAGGATTCGATGCAACGGAAGTCTGCGAGTTTTAGTAAAATAGAGAATTAATTAAAGTCGCATACGGATTTAACGATTTCCCCGGGAAAGTATGTTTCCTACTAATTTCTGTTTTCGTCGTCTTCCTTTTTGAAACGGAAATTCGCGGAAAACTCTGAGATCTACTAATGAGCAGAATTTATAGAAATATACGTATTCAAGAAATTGTATAAGTTTAGTCGCATTGGATAAGATCACTTTTATATTATTTACTATTTAAATTATTTATCGAGGCTGGTGTTTTAATTAATTTATTTACTTATATAATATTACTATATATTAATTAATATATTAATATAATTTTACTATATATTAATATAATTTAAGGAAAATAATAATATTTTATATGTTAATTTCAATTATTACTAAAAGAGCTCAAACATTGTTTTTAAACATTTATTCCTATAATTATTGTCTACGTTATTTACTGTTAAATCAGGTGTTGGAGTCGATATTGTAAATTATATTGCAACAAATCAAGGAGTTTTCTTCTCCGGTGTTAAATATTGTAGGAGACTGTTCGTATTTATTCCAAGGGGTAGGTAAGCACGGAACAAAAATATACTGCGCTGTTTTCGAAACGAAGCTGGACAGAATCATTAATTTTCAAACGGTTGTTATAAAAAGCTGAAAGTGGTAGTGCTGCCGTATCGAATGTGCTTCGGAAAACCGTTCACGTACGTATAAGGATACATACGAAACCACAGGAATTTATTCTACGACCGAATCGGTCCTATATCGGCGATATAAAATGGTGGCTATTTCGAGAAGACCCACCTTCATCCACTTTTTTTCCCTGGTGAATGTAATCTTCGACCGCAAACCCATGAAACAGATTAAAGCTTTTTCATTTCCCACCTTGCATTCGGCTGAATTATTCATCCCTATTGGCTATCTCTAAACGCAATAGCCATGACAATTCGATCTATATGATTTATATCATAATCTCGTTAAATGTAACGAGTAAACAATTTCGAATATCATTTTAAGATGACAAGATTTAAACAATGAATTATAAAATTATTATAAAAATATATATTTATTACAGATAATTATCAGTAGGTAGGAATAATTTTTTAATGAATTTCAGTGGACGTTTCAACAACGTCTAATAAATATATGTATGCTACTAATTTCCTTTAATCCAGATTTTTTAATTTACAATTATTGAAATAATGAAAATGACTGCATAAATAATAAATATAAACAATCTTGTATAAACAATAAAATCTAAACAATGAATTATAAAATTATTACAAAATATATATGTTTACGACGATAATTATCAGTAGGTAGGAATAATTTTTTAATGAATTTTAATGGAAATATTTCATTTAGATATCTCTTATCGTTTAAGAGTTATAGTAAAATGATAGATTGACTCTCCCCTCTTGCCCTTCCGTGACGCTGTCCCCTCACCCAAGCGCCTTGGGTCGTAGCAGGTGCAAGGCGCGCTGTGGCCAGTTGAGTTCGATTGAGATCCTGGCCTCCCTTACATTAACTTAGGTGGGTATGGGGTTTTAGTGAGTTGGCCTCGGAAGGGGATCGCCGCGCTTTCTTAATAATAACCTCGACTCCCCCCAGGAGGCCGAGGCATTTCCCGACAAAAATTATTTAAATAAAAATAAATTTTTTAAAATACCACGTTTTTAAAAACGGACTAAAAAGTATAAAATAATTTTTCCTAGTGCCATACAGATTCCTAACCTCGTACAGATAGTCCCGAAAATTTGTGATTGTGAATTTTGAATAGCTGTGAAAATACTTGTGAGATTTCAGACGAAAAACGTGGGGCGCATACGATAGATAATTGATGCATTTTGTGCCCCGCGTTTTTCGTTTTAAATCTTACAAGTATTTTCATAGCTATTAAAAATTCTCAGGACTGTCTGCACGAGATTAGGAATCCGTATGGCACTAGGAAAAATTATTTTATACTTTTATCCGTTTTTAAAAACGTGGTATTTGTAAAAATTTATTTTTATTTAAATAATTATTTTCTGCTCTCTTTTTAGTCTTGTGTTAGTACTTGTATCACTCTTTGTTAATCATTGTAGATATGCTCCTGTTCTAGCCGCGAAAAATTAGAGCTTCCATCGGAACACTGGTACACAGGCTCAACATAGGAAAACAACATTCTCCTTACTTAGCGTCCCCTCCTGGAGGGGACGGACCTTACCAGGGGACGGAGACGAGGGTTTTACCCACAAAAAATAGTCTGGCTGGATGAGAAAATTTTGTATCCGCAAAATTATTGCATTTTCTCGGATTCCATGAGTGCTCTTCAGAGTCTGGAATCTGTTAGAGTTTCTACTAGAGTCAACTCCTATATTCTTGATATCAAAAGAAAGTATAATCAATTCATTGGGGCTAACTCAAATAAATACTTTATTAAATTCTTCTGGGTTCCGGCCCATTCTGGGGTTTGGGGCAATGAAAGTGCGGATAGTCTGGCCAAAAGTGCAACTGCTTTTCTTTCTTTGAACATCTCGAGAATTCCTTATACTGATCTGTACGAACTTTTTATGAAAAATGCCTATATCAATACTTCATCATTAATTAGAAAGCAAGGGTTGTTGAAAGGTAAATATTTTTTTGCGCACTATTTTAGGAATAATCATCGTCCTTGGTTCAAAGGTAAAAATTTACCTCGTCACTTTATCGTGTCTATAAATCGATGCAGAGCAGACCATTATCACTTGGCTAGTTCTGTGGCTCGTGTTGGCTTCATTGATAATCCAATGTGTAAATGCAACTCTGAGAGTGAAACCCTCAATCATGTCATTTGGCAATGTGATCTGTATAATGCTCAAAGATATTTGCTTCTGGAAAAACTCTACAAATTAAGATTTCAGTTGCCTTTGGATGTATCCTTGTTTATTGCTGGACGTAATATCGAGGCATGTCGTCATATCATATCGTTTTTAAACCATTGTAATTTACGTGTTTAGGTATCTCCTAAAAGGAAAAAGACAATTTGTATACCCTTACCTTTATACTGTAGATACTCTTTGTTATGTATATTTCTGTTTGTATATACCTAATGTTGTAATAAATCTTTTCTAAGATTGAAAAAAAAAAATAAAAAAGAGAATTTTGCGGCTGTGGCCGAGGTAAACGACACATTTGCCTCGCTCGGCTGCGGCAAACAATGCGTTATTGCATTGCTTGCCTCGCCTGGCCGATTCAGATTTAGTTCCACTAAATCGTGGATAAACGGTCATGCAAAATCCAAACTGTATCGTATTTGGTATCATTTTAACACGTTGAACGCCACGTCACCCAGATATGGGTGACGGCTATGTTTTCACAGGGGCCTATCTTCCAAAAAAAAGTCCTTTCATATATTACAAAATAAACTGTGGTTACATTTAAACGACGCATTGCATTGTAGCGCTCTTCCATATCACGCTGTTTACACTCCCGGATTTGGGCCCCGGGAGAAACTCCATCGATTTACGTTGGGCGTTCAACGTGTTAATCAGAAAAATGTCGTAGATGTCCATCTCAAAGTGGAATCCGTAAATTTTCAAGAATTTAAAGAAGCACATATATGGAATATCCTGCACAATAATGTACATTTAAATATAGTGAAAGCACATCACAAAAAGACGTAGTCTGTCCAGAATCTACAGGTATTATTGGATATGGGTGTCAATAAATGTACACTGGTATTTGTTAAATTAAATCTTGTCTTTATTTCACGACGCGAGAGGGAGTTCTTTACTATACGAAGTCTCAGCTGTGACAAGCTTCGACTGACTCTTAGAAGAAATCCGTTGGAACTCGAAAGGGAAACCAGGGTCCTCTTATATTTCCGGATTGTTTAGATTAAGTCCCACAGTCCGGCTCTTGAAACAAAGTATCAATTGGGATACTTTGAAATCTATGTTTAGAAACGATTCTGAGAATTGTTTCATCGATACTTCTCAATCTCTGTTTATTAAACCGATACGGAGATAGTTGATTCATTTTTTACAACAAAAAATAAGTTCAGTATGCTCGTAATTTATTGATAATCCAACAGATATCGCCTAACAATATTTTTCAACGCGATAAACAGTTTAGAAGATATACGAGAAAGATGATTATTTATTTATTAATATTGAAAAAAAAAATCTTGTCTACTCTGAGACCGGACGAGAATTATAATTAATCAATTACCCGATTGACTATTACAATTCAAAAGAATGTTAACCGAAATTAACCACTAAAGTAGGAGTTCAATTATAAATTACGATTAACGATTCAAGTAGAAATTTATTTGTCAATCGTTGATTAAATTGTTTGGCTATCTCGGACTTCTATAACTCGTCTGTGGCGACACACGTAAGTTTTCTGGAAATCGAAAAGCGGTCCACTCGAGTAACATCCCTCGTAAGTTCCGGCCATTGGGAGTTGGTGCATGGCTTTACCCTCTCCAGCAACTTGATGCTCGAGCTGTCGTCCACCATTCCTCCCTTATCGACTATACTACACCCCCTTGACTCCATCACGATGCTTGCCGATCTGTCTCACTGTCCACTAGACGGTGGCATATTTGTATATTCCGAGTAACTTCAACGCTATAGCTGTCAGCCATAAAAATAAAAGAAACTCGCACAAGGATCGACGCTGCGGTATCGTTCCTCATTTTCCTTGAATAATTGCGCTTTTTAAAACCGTACCATATGTCAGCGGATGGTAAAATCCGAGAACCAATAAATAATAAAATTATTTCTGTTCAGAAAAAATGACGTTTAAGATTTTCACTTTCTCCGATTTTTTCGTTGCAATCGAACTACACAAATAAATTCCCTAAAAAATTACACGGAAAAATTTTAAAACCGCTTGCACCATATTAAATTTATTCGAAAACCAACAAATAATAACAAAATCATTTCTGTCAAGAAAACACTGCCAAATTCTTTGTGTGCTGTTCTCGTTACTATTATCTATGACCAGACTGCACATCTTTATACAGTTATAGGAAAATTTTCAAAATTGATCATGTCAATATATGATTTCTTGTCTATTAGAATTATTGAAGGAAGACATAATATTCTACCTGGTTTCTATTTTTTGCAATCGATACAAACAATTTTTATTTTGCATAAAAATCTGCAGTATACAATTTCTGATAATTTTCGTTATGTTCAAATTACACAAATAAATTGTCTAAAAGTTACACTTTTCAAAACCTCATTACTATTATTCATGACTAGACCGTGGATCCTTATGCATTTATATGAAAATTGAATAGATGAAATTGAAAATTGTAGGAAAATTTTCAAAATTGATCATGTCAATATATGATTTCTTGTCTATTAAAATTATTGAAGGAAGAAGTAATACTCTGCCTGGTTTCTATTTTTTGCAATCGATACAGACAATTTTTATTTTGCATAAAAATCCGCATTTACCTTTTCTGATTATTTTCGCTGCAATCAAATTATACAAATAAATGCACTAAAAACTATAGATATTGGCAATGACTTTTACAAATTAACAGATAGCTATTAAAAATGAGTAGTTTTTGGAAAAACAATCAAGATCTAATATTATTTAAGTATATATGTAGGATGATTTCGGCGCACAGGTTCGATCAATGATAAACAATTTAATTTATAACAATTTTGCAACTAAGATCTCAACGTTTCGAACGTTTCTAATTTTGTGTAGAATTCTGTATATAATAATTACTATAATATTGATTCTGATTTAATTATGGTTCTCTGACAAATGCTATTGAATGTTAACTTACTTTTATTACCACAACACAGTTTAGGTATATTACTTTGTATTTTTATGGTTGAGACGAATCATATTAATATTTGAATATACCGCCTTTTATCGATCTGGCGTACATAGATCGGTTTTCTGATTGGTCGAGTTTCATTTCTGTGTTCATGATGTATTACTGTTTACGTTGTAACCTTCAACAAGGATCAGTCTAGTATTTACCAGCATGAAATAACGCATTTTTCATCAACTTTACTTTTACTTCTTATAACAAGTGAGAAAAACAATTTATTTTCCAGTTTAAAACATATTTTTAAATTATGGTATTACTTTAAAGTTACATTTCTTTACAGACGCAAAAATCTCTTGAGAATGATCCTCATCAGGATCGAAACGTTGAGATCTTAGTTGCAAAATTGTTATAAATTAAATTGTTTATCATTGATTGAACCTGTGCGCCGAAATCATCCTACATATATTATTAATTTTTCGATCGCAAAACTACCTAGATATATATTATTTAAGTATGGTTTAATTATTCGACCGGTTTGATTAAATGCCCCTCATCCACCAATCTGTTCATTACAATTAAATACAACGAGACTTTATCGGAAGTAAAATGTCAACTATTCGAGTGTTGTTTCGAGACGGAAAACATTCATTATTTGCAGTGGTCGTAGCAGCAACCCGATAAATCCCAAACCAATGAGAGTTCCGTCACTTCGTTACGGTTTTTCTTTGTGTGTGCGTGTGTTTTTAATGCCGGTTATAAAACGCGGCGGAACCATTGTCCCGAGATTACCGGCGCGTAATTACGCGCGGCGCGATCGTACATCCGGAGAACTCATGACAGCGGTTTTTTGTCGCGAGGGCGCGCGCGGTGTGGCGCCCGCCAACATTTCAATCCTTTCTACCCTTCACCTCGAGTTTCAGCGGTGCTGTAACGCCTTTATGAGGCCATTTCTCAAACTTGCAATATCGCGCCGCTCGTTCTTCCGTCTCATTAACTCCACGCGCTCTTTGCAAGTAAGCCCGTCCACGAGAAGATCGACCGCGGCTGAAGATACGCGGAGCACATTCGCTCGGACCCGGAAAAGGGTTGCCACCCCTCCCATAGGTTTTTCGCCTAGGAGACTCGGGGCTTTCAAACAAATCTTCGCACAGTAGACTATTTTCATGATCTAGCTAGACAAAGTTCAATTTTTATTCTTTCACCGCATTTACTAAACCTGGCATTTACTAAACCCTATATATTAATATAGGGTGTTTGACTACAGGTGGGAGAAAATTCAAGGCGTGGCACTGTGGTCTGAAAGTCAGTTCTAGCGCGAATAAATTAAAAAAACCAACTAACGTAAATATGTTAAAATTTATACTTGTATGATAGTTTGATATGTATACTACAATAACAAAAGCAAAATTAGTAAATCACATCACCGTATTATTGCTGGCAAGACTGTCAACATTCCAGTAAGCACATTTTATTTTCCTGCGTTGCTGTATTGTCACAAATTATAACTTCAAAATATCGAGTTTTTTTCTTGAAGTGTGTATAAATTTTGTTAGTATCTTGTTATATATGATATTATCAGTATGGCTGTAACTCTGGAAATGGTAGGTTTACGTTTCCTTCACACACTTTATGATATATTTTATGGACTGATACTTTTTAAGAAAAATTATTAGAATATCGTAAGTTCTACAAAATTTTCACGTATTTGCACGCGTTGTCAAGTATTTAATTTGAAAGCTTACTTCACCTCCATTAACGACAAACAAAAAACGCGAACGCCCGCGACTCCCCGCAATCCCATTATCATTTTATTTTAATATTTTAGTAAACGTATCTACGATCACCCGCTGAGAGGTGTTCGAAGAATGGTTCAAATTGAAGGAGTTGAAACGAAAGGATTGCGTTAGTGGATTACTAGAGGATATTTTTACCGAAAGGAATGACTCCGACAGTGAATCATAATCTTCTATACTATATTTGTAACACTTAATTATTATATTAATAAACAAGTAGTCAGTATTTACTTTCAAATATTTGAAACTAATTTTTACACAAAATTTCAATTTTTTCCTCGCACAATAATTAATTCGCGCTAGAACTGACTTTCGTACCACAGTGCGTGGTTCTCGACGATAATATCAGGCGAAAATGAAGAATAAAAAAATTGAGATTTCCGCCAAGTTATTTAGCTAATAGGAATAAAATTAAATCTGTAGATTATTCAAAAGAACTTTCGTAGAAATAATATTATATTTGTTTCTTTACTTTTTATCCAGTGTTATTCTTTATTTCAAATTTATTACAAATTAGCCAATTTATTAAATTCATTTGTCGTGGGCTAAGATTTATGTGTTATTTGTGGGGGACTATTTATGTGTTATTAGCATTAGTTACCATCATTATTATATGTAATTTTTCAAGTTTCAAATCTATAAACAAAAGTTATTGTCGTAAACCATTATTAATGTAATGTAGGCTATGTTATCACCCACAATTTTTGCTGAATATAGGAATTTAATAATAAAACCGAAGCGCGTACGAGGTTTATAAAACTTAGTATATTCGATTTTTAAAAAGTTCTGCTTAGTAAGTAGGAGACCTTGAAACAATGTCCAATGTTTCTCCACGATGATTTTCATTATCCTCCTTATCGGTTCAAACATTCTGTGAAAGACAATGTTGAAACATAAAGTTTCCCATATCATGCAGTGACGCTCGAGATTGCAAGAACTACAACTTCCGGAAAGTAACCCGTACAACAATTTACCTAGGCTCATATTGTTGCGCGAGTCTTAAACTTCCGCAATCTTAAGTTTTTCAGTTATTTTTTAAGTGCTTTTACACCGGCTCGCGAGAATACGTTTCCGTTACAAAAATTTTACTTCGTCTCGAAATATTTTTCAATTTTTATCGTTTCTTTCATTTGTTAATTCATTTTGGTACACGATTTTATATGATACAGAAAGATTATTCATTTCAGGAATGGAAAGCCACCTTCATTACCGTATTCTTTAAAATTTAACCATTGAATATGATTTTCAATTGGAACACGGACAAGTTAATTTTAAGCTTTTATTAAAAGTCCATGTACGGATCTTAACAAATGTAATGTTAGTAAATCTCGACTACGTTCTTTATTGTTTAAAAAGATTGACAGTATTACGATTTCTGTTATATTATCAGATTACCCAGAATTACTGTCGGAAAATAAGCAAAATTACGTCGGTAATACCAACTGGAAACACGAGATAAATTCTCCGGTAAACAGAGTACGTATTCGCTGTTCGAGGATTCACTCGTGTAGGCAGCCATAAAAATCGGAAGTACAAACAGAAATATACAATAAACAGCATAAGTAAATTGGGTGGATGTTATTCAAAGCTCACTCAAGTATATCTCTGCGTTAATTCGAACAATTTCATTCCACTGAAATTTAAACATATCCTCGATTCGATTATCATAATTAAAACAACGCATAAGTTGTAAACATCTAATACCTTCATACTGTAATTATAAGCGTCAATTATGTTTCCTGGAAATCGCGTTTCCATTCCGAAAATCTCAAATTGCAACTAATCAGGGATTGTCGAAAAAAATTTATATTTTCAATAATTACAATTTTCAATACTGTAAAATTATTCGTGCTATCTAAAAGAATAACGAAACATTTCTGGTAGACATATACTGGAATGGCGTTTATGAAAATGTTTAACAATTTCTTTTAATAATTATAAATAATTATGTATATACAATTATGGAATATATACAATTTTTTTATAACAATCTGTTCTCTTGTAATTTCGAAGTCGAAATTAGAAAATTCATGGATTGACATAATTTTTACCAATTAATAAAAATATATTCCATCTTTTAATAAACAAACAGTGGATCTTTATGCAAAATAAAACTTTTGTACCTGAATTGCAACAAACTCGGTTGTAATAGAAATTTATTTTCTTTCTCTACATGTTCAATATATTAAAAATAAAGTTTTAATTGCATCTACTAAGTTTCGTCATAAATTCCATTAGCTGTCAGCAATTCTTTATAAATTTTTTACACTAGTCCTATGGAGTTTGATAATTAACAAAAAATTTGTATTTAACTAAAAAAAAAAATTTAAATAATTATTTAATTAATTTATTATACATTATTGTCAAAAGAAACACGAAAACCCATTTTATATTTCTTTTTTGTTATTTTCGGGTGTTTTTAAGAAAAGAGGTTATAAGTATCGTCAGTAATTAAAAACAAATAAGAAACGTTTATTCTGAAAAAACTAAATAAAATACATAATTTAAAACAAAAACAACAAGAATTATAAGTACCTTTAGGCACTAAAGGATTAAAACAGTAAATTTTATGGCAATATTTTGTGGCGCATTAGATCTAGCATTCAAGGGGTTCAATGAAAAGATGCCGTTTAATTAATTCGAACGGCAGATCGATTAGACGGGGAGTAACAGGAAAATTTACTTTTCACCGACGAGAACGAAATTACGATTCCGCGGAGACACAAATGGCAGCTAACAGGCAGCGGCGCGGCAGTGCGCTCCACCGCAGCTTTGCCAGCGTTTCGCGAATGTGGGAGGCAGAGGCAACGGACTCGGAAAGATCCCGGCGTCAGGCAGATGTTCCTTCAAGAGCACTTGTCTGGTCGGGTGAATTATCGACTTTGCTACTTCGACCCCGATCCATCGGATCGTCCTACATCCTCGGGAACCTTGTGGGGCATTTCACGCGCCCCTTCTCCCTTTCATGCGGTCCGCGAACGATCCGTTAGGCGATCGAAAAATCTTTTGATATCTTTTCCGGATTTCACCTTCAGGAAACCCCTTTCTTCGTTTACGCAACGCTGAACTCGTCGATTGCACGGCGGCGAAATGTCGGCCAAAAAACTTCCATATCGATCGGTCATACTGTGATATATTAGGTCAGTTATTAATTAAATAGATTAAATTTTTATGACGAAATTAACTCGATGAAATGCAAAAGAGTGAATATAAAATTTTTTGAAATATTGTTACGTTTAAAAAACGGTTAAAAACGGATGAAATGAATTTTTATCGAGCTTCCTGTTTTCGATGCAGTATATTTTTATTTTAGCAATTAACACTAAACCTGTTTTATTTTGTAAAACTATGTTCAATTTTGTAATTATTGAAACGATGACGTTGCTCACATAGAAACAAGTTTCTTTATCTAAAGACATGGTGCAATATAAACTTGCACGTAATCTAAATAAATAGAGTCTTGTCAGTTTTATCGGCTAAAATATTTTCACTTTATTTTAGCAATTAACACTAAACCTGTTTTATTTTGTAAAACAATGTTTAATTTTGTAATTATTAAAATGACGACGTTACTGACATGGAAATTCAACAAGTTTCTTTATCCATACAAATATTGCAATAAAACTTGCACGAAATCGAAATAAATAGAATTTGCCAGTTTTATCGGCTAAAATATTTTAATCGTTTAATGTCGGTTTTTTTTAAAATTTATCTTTGAATCGACATATCTCGAATAAAGGATTATATTCTTTAATATTTAATATTAAAATATTAAGAGTTCCTGTTCTAGTATATTCTAGACGGAGGATAATGAACTACCGAATTTGTTATTAAAATGAATGTACATGTAATTTACACACAGTAAATGTTTATTTAACGACGGTAATATTTTTGCTAACAGACGCTTGATCTGATTTCTTTTTCATGTTCCTCCTCCTTGGACCCACGCGTTAACTATGCGCCATTTCGCCAACTATACTGACGGTGGGGACACCGCCGATTACAACAACGATACCCTAACAATCCGCATGGTACCAACGACACGCTGATTAACTCTGGTGACGGTGACCACGATAACGCGACGATGTGTCGCGGCGATGGTGACCACAATGTCTGGTACACCCTGGTGACGGTGACAACAATGACGCGTTAATAAATCACGGTGATGGTAACCACGTCTGACATTCGAACAAACCACGGTCAATGGCGACCGCATTGATACACTAATATTTTCCTAAACGCCTTGCTGGATCAATGACCTAACTGCACTAAACTCTGCTTATTCCTTGAACATTAATTCATTCAATATTTCACTATTATTTTCTATTC
>CM052335.1:3422121-3535220 GCA_028455595.1 Lasioglossum vierecki | reverse complement strand
AGGCCTGGCATAAAGATTCGAATAACAAGTCACGTACAAGTGACGGTATTCAAAAAATATACAGGGTGTCCCAAAATTCGTGTACTTCCCGGAAATGGGAGGTTCCTTGGGTCATTTGAAGCGACATTTTCCTTTAGAAGAATGATGCCAGCGGCTTTGTTTATGAGTTATTAACAAAAAACACAGACCAATCAGAGCGCGGCTAGAGCAAACGGAGTCCGACTCAGCGACAGGTCCCGCTTAGCGTGGCGGCGCCATTGGCCGAGCCAGAATCAATCCGCTGTAGCCGCGCTCTGATTGGTCCGTGTTTTTTGTTAATAACTCCTAAACAAAGCCGCTGGCGTCATTTTTCTAAAGGAAAATGTCGCTTCAAATGACCCAAGGAACCTCCCATTTCCGGGAAGTACACGAATTTTGGGACACCCTTTATAAACTGTTATGCGAATTCGGAGCCGATCTGATTATATAAAAAATTTACTCAATTCAATAATAAAAGTCATTTGATTATTTAAAATTTCCCAAGTAGTCAAAATGACTGCTTTTAGGCAATACAGGTATAACACATACATATACCAGAAATGAAAGAGGGGGAGGGAGGCAACTACAATGATTAATAAACGCATTTATATGTTGTACAAAAAGTCACAAAATTCTAAGAAGCTGTGTCATTATATACGCAATTGTTTTTCTAATTGAAATTGAACAGCAGTCAAAATGATTTCCTTAGGCATTCTAGTGTTAAAGCAAAGCCATTCACTTTTAAATAACACTTATTTATTCCATTTTTTTTTATTTAATTTCGCCCGTACGTTAGTAGGAAACATTTCAGGCTACAATTCATGCATTGTTTAATTATGCGCACAACTTTATTGATTGTTATTTTCTCAGTAGTGATATTAAAAAATACTTTAAAAGAATTAAATCATTCTTTTGGACAATTCAAAGTTAACTGTTATTTTCTTTTTGATATAGTCAGTGTCATAATTAAAGCACACACTATGAATAGGGATAATTATTTTTACAAATATACCAATAGACTGCAGTTCTTTTTTCAAGCTAGAGTAATTGTTGAAACGTTGCTTGGCACAACTTTTTTGAAAATTTAAAAAAATATGTACATTTTTATAAATTACATACTGAAAACTCCATCGAAATTAACAATTGAATGGTAGAATTAAGAAAATGACGTAGCCGTCGAATAGTTTAGAAGACTGTTCGCTTCTCGTTGAACGAAACTTCCAATGTTCGATCGAGCAGAGCTTAAAAATGTTCTTGAGCGAACTGAATCATCAGCTCTCTCGCACAACAAAGAGTAAATGAACCAAGTGGAAATTTTCTGACGGCCGTGGAAACGCTCGGGGAACAGTTTCTCGAGAGCGTTAACACGAACGGTGTCTACGAAACCTGGAAACACACTTCGCGTTTCCAATTGTTACACGAGCCAACGGCGAAATATAAAAAGAGGAAGTATAAATACTCGTGCAATCCTTGAAAGGGAACCCGAAACATTAAACTGGTTCGCGGAGATCAAAACCGTGGATCTCTCGATGGCGTAAAACGAGTGGAGCGAGTGCAGAGGGATAAAAAGAGAGAGAGAGAGAGAGAGAGAGAGAGAGAAAAAACAGAAATATTTCTACTCAAAGCACGGTTAGGCAAGATTCACGAGTCGGCTGGTAGCGAAATGACTGGAAGCGCGCGGTAAGCAACCGCGATTCTCGTTTTATTTCAACCGCGAAACGAAATGCGGAAAAGAAAACCGGCTGGGTAAGTCTCGAGAGCCATAAGCGCGCGAAACGTTGCTCTTTTTTCGGTCGGAATTCAGTGGCAATTGAGAGTCCCGTCTCGGCGAGACGAAAAACGCGGGGGTAGTTGAACGAGAGCGGAGCGAAGCCGAGAGGACGAGGCGATAGGGGATCGTTGCCATTTAAAAATCCACCTTCGAGAGATAATGGGAGCTGACCTGAAAACGACACTCCGGTGTTTCCTCGTGCGTAAGCTCGGCAAACTTGTTCGACGCTGGCAAACGCGGCTCGAAACGAACCTCGCGTGCAATGCCACCGGGAAATCTGACTTCACCCCTTCCTACCCGACAGAATAGAGTCGCCTATTGCTTTATTTTCAATCTCTATGTCACTGTCACTATCGTTACAGTCAATTTTCTATAAGCGCGACAATATCTACACGATAGATGCGACCAAGTCCCCACGAGGCTGTCGCTCCTATAGGAAATTTACTGTATCTATATCACTATAGCAAATTTTCTATAGACGCGACAATGGCAACACGATAGATGCGACCAAGAATATTGCCCTCAACGTAGTAATCTGATTCGGCTCGATATATTGGTGTGAACCATTACAAACTAGGGCTGTTATTTTCCTCCGAAGGTTGAAGATTTTTAAGCTTCGGAGTTTCGATTTCAGAACCTTCGAAGGTGATGAGAATCGAAGTTTCGAAACTTCGGAACCTCTGTAATCAATTATTGAAGTATTGAAAGAAACGAAGTTCAGCTCAGTCTTACAGAATATTTTCTATAGACACAACAATGTGTACACGATAGATGCGACCAAGAATATACCCCCTAACTTAGTAATCTGATCTCTGCTCGGTAACGCGACAGTTGACTCTTGACTCTTGACAGTTGACTCTTTCATAAAAAAAATAGCTTTCCTGTTCGATAGATGCAAACAAATCCCCCCGAAGCTGTCGCATCTATCGAAAATATACTGTACATTTGCTCGACTAAATCGCTTCGTGTTAACAGGCTGTAAATGTCAAACAGTTAAGTCCGGCAACCTTCTCCGGCAAATGGAATGTTTTATGGAAGGATACTTGACTCGTAGCTCCTGAAATAAAAGCATCATTACTGCCCGAACAGCATTATCGGGTTACGACGGTTTGTTTCCGAATTAAATTGTTATTTCTCATTTGAATATCTTGGTTCGACCATTTCCCCAGTTCCCCGGGATCATTAAGAGGCTGCGAGCATCTGAAGACCCGTAGTTTAATTATTACGCAAGCCACGGGGTGATTAAGTTACTTTGAATCCTTTGGAAATTATAGTCAAAAACCATGATCCGCTTTGCGAGTACCGGCGCGCCGCGAACTTATAGCAATTAAAGTTCGCTTGTGCCGATGAAATACGAGTTAATATTTGAAGGGGTTACGAGTGTCCTCGTGGAAGAAGAACTTGTCAACAAGAACGCGATCGTTACGGTTTGATTTTCGCACCTTCGACGAGGGGACCATCGACGATCGGTTCCCAATTAACCCTTCACTGCATGATTTTTTTTTTAAATGGGATGAACAAACTGAAGGGATGGTTAGTTTTTGTGTTTTATTTCCGGCAGAAATATTTTAAAAAATTAAAAGAACTGGTTCCCAATTAATCCTTCACTGCGTAATTTTTTTAATTGAGATAAAAAAGTTGAAAGATGGTCACTTTCTGTTTCATTTCAGGGAGAAATATTTAAAAAATATTGAAACAACATTTTCAGAAAATTAAATATAGTAATAAAACATATTATTAGATGATAACCTTACGTTTAGGGGGACAGCTTCGGTGACCTTGACCTTGACATATGTTGTCAAGGACAACATTCTGAACAACTTATGTCATTACTACTACTCGTTGCTTGGTCCTAGTTTTCGAGATAATTGCAAAAAAACTGTATTGAATAGTTGTCATCCAGAACTTGAAATAATACTGGAAAAATAATACGAACATAATGATGTGTGGTTAGGTCGTGGAGAAGGCGGAGAGACCGCACAGTGGTCGGGATCGAAAAATTTAGGGACATTTGTGTATAACTTTTGTACCGTTTGAGACAGTGATATGAGGTGTGAACTAAAAAATATTATAAAATAATCTCTTTTGAATCATACATGTTAGAATATATTTTCTGTTTACTTTCTTAGTTAGTTATTGTCATAAATTTTTATGTAGTTGTTTAATCAGTTGCTTTGCTTATTAAAACCATTGTATAATAATATTTTATGATAATATTCCAGGAGGGTATATGAAACCTCATTCTAATCTCTCTTTATTACGATGAAGAAATTTTAATTCAATATAACGTGATTATACCCATTTCGTTTTCAATTTAGAACACACGTTATTTTTTATCTTATCTCTTAGTAAGTAATTTATTATTACTTTATCAATAATATTAGTTTTCAAATCAATATTGTTATACATGATATACAATATTGTCATACACAAATGAAATAAAAAATTTGTATTTTTTTATTACTTACTAATTTATTAGTGACACTAAGAGAAAGTAGAGTACGAAACGATGAGAACGTCGCAAAGAACTTAAGCAATTTTACCTGATGAAATATGCTACTTCCAAAACGTTCAACTTTAAATGATCATAGTAACTAAAATATTTATTCAATTTCATTAATTTCTTCATTTTCGAGGTCCATAGACGCTAATACAAATTCATTAGTTTTCATTTTCGAGAAGTCGACTTTTTCGTTGAATGTCTATAAATTTTTCGATCGGAACCACTGTGTGGACCATGCATACGAAATACCAAGAGTAGTCTTTCAAAATTAAAAGCTTACCTTATATATGTATCACTCTATATGTATAACGTGAGACTGACCTTGTTATTACCACGTAGCTGATGAGCTAGAGACTTGAAATTGGATACATGGCTCAGAACTACATGACAATGCATTACTCAAAAAAAATTTTTTTAAAAAGTCTTACCGTTTCGGAGAAAATAACAATTAAATATTTACCTTTTCATCCCTCCGCGAACTACGACATCGCGTTTAGCGATCCCCACTTCACTCGACAACCCTCTCTACTTTACTATGCGTGCGCATTCTGACTCGTCCTCACTCCACGGACCCATTTCTCCCCATCGCGCGAACCGTCGGTAATGTAGTACATCATCACGCGACGGTCGCGACCGGTAGTGCATTGTCGCTTCTTTATAATCATTAATAGTGAAGTTGAAGGTGGAAATAGATTTGCAAAAGGGTGAAATTGATTGTGTTCTGATGAGATGCCAAAATATTTAATAACGTGACTCAGAGTCACCTCTCGAGTGCTAAGTGTTAATCAAAAAATAAAAAAATAATAGGGAATAGTTTGTAGAGTATATTTTCAATAGACGCGGCAGCCTCGGAGAGGAGTTGGTCGTATCTATCATACAGGGTAGCTATTTATTACCACGTTTTTTACCACGTTTTTATTAGCTCGTTTTCTTGTTTGTCTGTTTGTCTGTTCGGTGACAAATTTTGCAATTTATTTTAAACTAACTTCCTGATGAGCTAGAGACTTGAAATTGGATACATGGCTCAGAACTGGATTGAGTTAAATATTTACCTTTTCATCCCCCCGCGAATACGTTATCGCGTTCAGCGATCCCCACTTCGCTCGACAACCCTCTCTACTTTACTATGCGTGCGCACTTTGACTCGTCCCCACTTCACGGACCCATTTCGCCCCATGGCGCGAACCATCGGTAGTGTAGTACTTCATCGCGTGACGATCGCGACCGGTAGTGCCTTATCGCTTTGTTTACCAAGTGAAAATTACAGTAAGCTTAGTGAATGTAGAAAGTATTAATAAAGAGTGATACAAATATTAAGACAAGACTAGAAAGCAGAAAATAATTATTTAAATAAAAATAAAGTTTTAAAAGTACCACGTTTTTAAAAACGGACTAAGAAGTATAAAATAATTTTTCCTAGTGCTATACAGATTCCTAACCTCGTACAGATAGTCCTGAAAATTTGTGATTGTGAATTTTGAATAGCTGTGAAAATACTTGTGGGTTTTCAATCGAAAGAAGAGGAGCGCAAAATGCATCAATTATCTATCGCATGCGCCCCACGTTTTTAGTTTGAAATCTCACAAGTATTTTCACAGCTATTAAAAATTCACAATCACAAATTTTCAGTACTATCTGTACGAGGTTAGGAATCCGTATAGCACTAGGAAAAATTATTTTATACTTTTTAGTCCGTTTTTAAAAACGTGGTATTTTAAAAAATTTATTTTTTTCTCTATCATCTTACTTACTATCAGGCTTACGTTGCCACGAAGCGTGCGCGAATACGGAAACTTCAATTTAGTTCTAGCTATAGTTTTTTGCAATTATCTTGAAAATTAATACCGAGCACCGGGTAGTTGTAATGACAAAAGTTGTTCAGAATGTTGTGCTTGACGTCATGGTCAAGGTCATCGGAGCTGCCTTCTCTAAACGTAAGTTTTACCTCTTAGATTACTGTATAAGTTAGGCTAGGAGAAGCGTTAAATAAAATTTTCAAAAGCCAATTTTTCGAATTTTCCAACTTGACCAAACGCTTTTAGTATGCAAAAATAAAATTTTCAAGATGAAGATATATAATTGGCAATTTTCTATGACGAATTCACTTTTTATTCCACCGCAATAACCGAAAATAATATACCGTCAACTCCTTAATTGCTTTGCTTACGTTCCCCGAAGCAATTCATCGCGAGGCAACATGAAACGCGGTACAAAGTATCGAACAGATCGATAAAAAAAATGAAAATACTCCCTCAGATAATCTCCGAGCGTAATCGGATTTCTGATGTGGTTCGAACTCCGTAAAACATAAAACTCGACGATCGACTAGCTAAATTTTTGCTTTTACCTCGGCATTAAGGGTGGACGTGTGCCGTAAACGGTACACATTATAGCGAGCCAGCTATACGAGGTCTATCGCATTCAGCTTGGTCGACTCGAGGCCCCGGTCGAAGAAAAATAAAATTTTTACAGCACTGGAAGTGTACGCTTATTGGCATTATTCGGACGTTATGCCGTTGCATAAAAGGGAAAAGGTGGCTCGGTTCACGCCTCTATAAAGTCGCGCGGAAAAAAGTTTAACGATGTACGGATCGACGCCATTTTCTTCAGAATTCTTAGATGATCGATATTATCGTCAATACATTGCACACTAATTGATATTCTAAAATATTATTGGTAATTATTACGAAAGGGTGCTTCGATTTTGTTGAAATTGAAATATCTTCTGCAACAACACATTTTTAACAACTTTTTCCTTTTCCGATATATAGGGGTCGCTTTTAGTTTCCGAAATATTCGCAAAAAATTGATCTCTCTATTCTCAGCGCGGACGGTTAGACGCAGTCATAAAAAAAATAATGTCGGTATGCGATCACTGTCCGCGCAAAATACAGGCTGGTGAACAGTAAACGCGACTTTACTGTATATTGAATAATGTAAACAATATTTTGAATAACGGTTTAGCAACTTTTGGTGACTCTGGGGCACCAGCCTAATAGATCTTCCTGCATTTATGGCACCTAAACATTTTCAATTAATGCGACAATATGAAATTCCACAGAGTTTAACACGATTTCTATTTTACTTCGGCTACTACCACTAAAAAGAAGATTTTATTCGTTCCCACTTTCTTGATATTTATCTGGAAATATTAAAAATTCCATGAATATCCGTAATCTAGTCATTATTGTAAACTTGACAGTATTAAGAATTCACAAGTCAATTGGAGAGACTAATTTTATTCGAAATTTTTATTTAAATAAAATTTTTCACTAAAGTTTTATTGTGTGCAGCTTTGGAATAAATGTTTTTAAATAAATTAAACCCTTTTAATAATTAACCCTAAATTAACGTAATTAACCCCTTTTGGGTTCTTTCAGAATGAGCCTTTGTTTTCTTGATATTTTGATTCAAACTTCTACGACGTATCTAGTAGACCATATCATAGTTTATCTTTTTAATAAATTTGTACTGTGGAAATACATTGTTTATATAAAAAAGTAACAGTAAAAGAAAAGAATTAGAATAGTGACGTTGGTCACGATCATTGCGACATTTCGGTTGGTCTACTAATATCGCAAGGAAATTTTACCACTCTTGTATTAGCTTGCCGAGATGTCGTTGACAGAATTTTGTTTTTTATTTTGTGATAATTGTATAATCTCTTATAAATAAGTCAATGTTATACAACGAATATATAATATACATAAGTAAGTAAAAAATATATTTTCCCCCGGACCTGGAACGAACCCTAGTCCACCGGGTGCGAGTCCAGTATCGTTGCAACTATGCAACACCGTTGCAGCCGTCCGTTATGTACCTCCTCTATGATAACATATTAAAATACAGAAGAACTTTGTTTATTAATATCTCAACAATTATTGAGTGTTTTCCCCTATAATGGTATATATTCGTAAATGGGAGACCGAGATCTATATGTATACAAAATCTCAATTAAATTAGTGACCCGAAGGCCTTGCACTCCCCTTCTTAGAGGAATTCAAGTTTTGAATTGTGAGGAATGTGAGAAATGCTAAAATCGTACAATTTTAAAGTTGGAAAGTAGAAAATTGTGAAACGATGAAATTGTAAAATTCCAAAGCAGCAAATCTTAAACTTTAAAATTCTAAAGTTGCAAAGTTGCAAATTGTAAAACTGTGAAATTGAAAAATTGTGCAATGTTAAAGTTGTAAAGTAGAAAATTGTGAAACTGTGAAATTGTAAAGAAAGAGACATAGTTCACAGCATTTCCCCATACGCTCTCTTTCTTTGAGTCGCAAATTTTGATGGTTCATTACTAGACTGCAAGAAGTTTCACTTCTGCCGCGCGTGGTTTCCTAGGCGGTGTTTTTTTATATATTTTTTATTTCATTCCATTTCCAGGGTAGAAAAAAGGGAACGCGAGTCAGTCAGAACCGTCGAAATCCCTTCTGACGTTTCATCCGCTCCATCCTCGCCTCGTTTGAGGTCGTTCCGTCGCGTCGTCACCGAGATTCGTTTACGAGTTCCTGGAGCCGTCGTTAATCCGACAGTTCGCGGAGATTTTCATAAAAAGGGCGGCGGTGTCCAAGGGATGGTGCCTCGAGAGCGCGCCGAGAGGTTGCTCACGCAAAATTAAGTGGCCCAACGTTCATAGAAACCGGCAAAGATGAATCCCGACCTCGTTCCTTGGCCCGTTTTCGTTTTTCCCTTTCCGGTTGTGTCGAGAAAACGCCGTGTGTGAGTTTCATTTCGGTTTTTCCCCCTTTCGAGTTTCGTGACCTTAACTAACAAACTGATTCCATATTCCTAAGGTAATAACCCTTTGCCGGCCACTCGTGCTACTCACGGCACTGGCTCGTAACAGCATACACAGTTACCAGTTAATAATAAACATTTGGCACTAAAAACTATTCAACTTACCTCCACAAAGAGCATTCATAATGCACAATTAAAGACATAACGATACGATAAAATTTGTATACTGTGCACTCTTAAAATTCGCACTGAGACTCATCAGCGTAAAATAGCGTGGTCTTAAGAATCGGAAGTTCGGACTGCGATTGTTGTTCAGGTATAAAAATTCTACTTTTTTTCGGTTTATCAACAAAATTGGTGAAACTATTAGGGTACCCAATCCAATAATTAGAACATTCCTAGCTGAAAGTTGACTCTTGAAGTT
The DNA here is from genome assembly GCA_028455595.1 of Lasioglossum vierecki. Classification (NCBI taxonomy): domain Eukaryota; kingdom Metazoa; phylum Arthropoda; class Insecta; order Hymenoptera; family Halictidae; genus Lasioglossum; species Lasioglossum vierecki. The sequence continues at coordinate 3,525,767 of CM052335.1, read as the reverse complement.
TTGACCACATTTACGGGCTTTGGAACCACTGTGGCGACGATTCTGCTCGGTAGTAAAGACTAACAAGTAGAAAATAAAAAAAATGTGTAAAAGAACTTTTTAAAAACCACGCTTGTATTAGAACGCATTAGAACGGAGAAAATAATATTTTTAAATATCAATGACTATAAATAAAAGCGTGGAGCGCCCACGAAGATTACGTTAATATAGTGTAGCGCTCCACGCTTTTATTCATAGTCATTAATATCAAAAAATATTATTTTCTCCTTTTTAGTGCATTCCAATATAAGCGTGGTTTTTAAAAAGTTCTTTTATTTTAATTAAGGAAGCGAAAGAATTTCCTAATGACTCGTGTGCCTGCCCTAGTAGCACAAAAATATTAGATAAATATTTTTGTTCAAATATTGGAAAAATATTTTTTAAGCCACATTTTTTCATATAAGAAAAATATTGGATCTGAATATGGTATACATGTACAAGAAATTTAAATTGAATGTTTAAAAAATATAAGCTAAATATTCAGAGAATATAAACTAGATATTTAAAAAATATAAAGTAAATGTGAATCCAATATTTGTAAAATATAAATTCAATATTTAAATAACATTCAATAAAATTTTCAAATGTAAGAAAAAGTTATAACAAAAATTAGAAACTATGAATATCTATTATTTTCTGTGCACTCCTTGAGGGAATATTCCATATTATCTTCCAAAGGAACTTATTACAATTAAGAAATTTTTATATTATATAATTTTATATAATTTCTGTTATTACATAAAGATTTATTTTATAATAAGAAAAAATATTGTTTTTACAATATGAAATAAATATTATCTGTACATTAGGAAAAAATATTGTATTTCTAATATTAAATAAAGATTCATTTTGTATTTAGACAAAAATATTTTTCTCGTAATATGAAATAGATATTTCCTGCTTATTTAAAAAGAAATATTTGTTACTTAATATAAAATACGTATATTTAAATTTTAAGAAGAGATTGAATCTGTTTTTAATATTATATGAATGTGTATATAATATTTTGTGCTACTGGGGTGCGTGTGTTGAAAGTTCTGCATTGTATTCATCGAATCCGCTGGTTATTAAATGTATATTGATCCGCTGTAATTTTGATGATTGAAAGGCTATCCAGCCGTAGGTATAATGAATCAATCATTTAGAAGCGAAGATCCTGTCCATTGAACGAATTGATCATGCCGCGCGAATGTACCTCCGCGATATGAAACATTTCGACGCGTCACAAAGTAAGGTATTTATCCATTGTACAGTCGCCGCTTTATCCGGGAAAGAATTTTCATAAAGATCCCTCCATTATGTACGCGTTTCATAACGTGACTCTTCAAACATAGGAAAAATTAAATTTGAAGAGTGGTTTGGGAGAAAGCTCCTTTCCCCCTAGAAAAAAAAAATATATATATATATCGATTCTTTCTGGTATGAAAGGGGTGCATTTTAAACAGAGGTTTTTTGGTCGTGGTCCGGTTTGATGAAAAGTTTAATAGGTCCGGTATCGACGGAGAGGACTTTCATTCGAGAACGAGTGCGGAGCAAACAGAGATTATTCAACTTTTAATTAAGAAAATTTCATTTTCGGCGCGGATTACGTGAAAAAGGCTGATCCGATGGTGGGGAGAAGTTTACCGTTCCCGGTTTTTGCAATCTCGATATTCTCGAACCTCGGAAAGTTATTCGTCGCTGAAACTCGCCGTGCTCTCAAAGATATTGTCTCAAATTCCTCGAGTCCTGTTTTCATAGGAAACTTCGCTGACCTGCGTTCGACAAATATCCCGTCGTGGCCGCACGGAAAATCCGAGGAAATTCTTATTGTAGAACGAAGCGCGAATGAAAGGATATTTTTACCTTTCTGAATTATAATTCACTGAATTACTTTACCACGATTTAACACCCTCTCGATGGCATACAAATATTTACTTCAAATGGATTGTACTAATATGTCATATTCAATAATTTACTAAATTTATGTAAAATTAATTATTAAAGATTAATAATTTTATTATAAAATTTTAGGGAAAATTTTAAATAATGATTTTTTTCTCTGATGGACTAAAGTGCGAAGCTAAAGTTACAATATTAGATTATGATATTGAGCAAATATTCTCACGATTAAATTTGATATGTTCAGCTTAATCAAATTTCCGTTGTTTGTGTACAAACAGTGGAGCACAAACACGAAGTTTGATAAACTTTAATGTCGTGCCGGTGGTCTTGTAATTCTATGTTTATATATAACAATCACATGGAATTGGCGTGAACTTCTTAAACATCGAATATTATGGACTAAGAACTACAATTCGTCCAGTAATTATAATTCAATTATGAAAATTAAACATTTCTTCTAACTTAGAATCACATTCCATTCTACATTATTTCTTTGATTTTATATTTTTGATGTAGTACCTCATACGATACTTGAATTAGTAATTAATTGATACGTGGCTCTCTTTTTCTTTATCAATTTTATTTTTAATATTTTCTTATGTTGTATTAGGTTTTGGGGCCATCAATCTTTTTTGTATTCAGTACACAAAATTCTTCCATAAAATGCTTACGTATTATTATATCATAGTAATTAGGAATAATATTAATCGGTCACGATAATAAGTATTTACATAATTCAATTCGTCGTTGACGAATTATTTAGACATTATTATTTCATGATAAATTAAGAATAACATTAATTAGTCACAATAATAAGTATGCACATCATTGCAACTGTTCGACGACGAATTATTTAAATATTATTATGGTTTTGGGCCATCGATCTTTTTTTGTATTCAGTACACATAATTCTTCCATAAAATGCTTACGTATTATTATTACATAATAATTAGGAATAATATTGTATTAATCGGTCACGATAATAAGTATGTACATAATTCAATTCGTCGTTGACGAATTATTTAGACATTATTATTTCATGATAAATTAAGAATAACATTAATTAGTCACAATAATAAGTATGCACATCATTGCAACTGCTCGATGACAAATTATTGAGACAGTATTATTTTATGATAAATTAGGAATAACATTAATCAGACACAATAATAAATATTTCACATCATCGCAATTCGTCGAGGAGCATTTTTCCGCGGTAGAAAAATCGCGCGTGCTGTTTTCCTTTTCGAAGGCTTTCGTTCGCCATTGTTTTAACCAGTACTCGGTAACGCCGAGGTCGTTCGAATATATGTATAGCATACACCACGAGCTTTCACCTCGAAGTTCGATTCTATAGGGTCCGAATAACAATAGAATCCTTCCGATAGACTGACACACTCGAAAATTGAACTGCGACGCAGAATAACACTGCCGACAAAGATTTTCGATTCGGTCTATACATCAGGCCCTCGAAAAGTCTCGTGCCTCCATCGCGGTATACGATTGCCGTTTCGCATTGCGCAGTCGGCGAAATATATTCCACCGAATAAAAGGGAACGAAACTGTATCGACGGTCAAGCGAGAAAAAAACCGGAAGGTGGAGGAAAAAGAATCTCAATCTCTTCCGTCGAGGTACCCACGGAATGCCACGAGAAATTCCTGGTTTATTCAAACTTTTATATTGTCGGTGTCTTTCGTCAACGAGTAATGTTGCGAAGGAATACCAACGTGTAGACAAAGAAGCTTTTTTGAAAATGATTTTTATGGAAAATTATTGTGCAACTAACTATTGCGCAACATTGTTGATCGTGAATGGTATTGATTGACTAATTAATACAATGTGAATTGCGTAAACATCATGTTGCACAATAATTGTTGCGCAATATGCTTGACCGTGAATGGTATTGATGAGAAGGAGTCCCGTACTTCGATTTTGATGAAATTTAAATATGTCATAGATTTAGACATTTCGAACGACTTTTTCCTTTTCGAATATAGGGGGGTCGCTTTTAGTTTTAGAGGTATTCAAAAACCAATTGTTAATACGTTGCCACTGAGCGTGCAAGAATACGGAATATTCAATACATTATCAGCAATAGGTTTTTGTGAATATCTCGAAAACTAAAAGTGACCCCCTACATCGGAAAAGGAAAAAGTTGTTAAAAATGTGTTGCTGCGTAACATAATTGTAGGGCGAAGTAACGACGCACAGTGGGTTATATGCCCGATTTCAGCGGTCGTGAAGCAATTTTAAAAATTTTACATAAATTGAAAATTTTTTATGGCTTGAGTTAGTTGAATGTCTGAGGAACAATCTCCCATCATTCGTTTTCCCATTCATGCATCCGTTAAGTACTGAAAGTCGGAAGTTTGAAGTTTCGTTAAACGCTTTCATTTCTCAACAAATTCACTTATTAGTAAATTTTACTTTATTCACATACACTAACAGATTTTTGTTTCATATAATTTTTTTTAGCTAAGTATAGGGTACACTTTTAAGAGAAATTCACTTTTGTACTATATACATTTGTGTAATTATTAATATTTAAAGATAACCAACGATGAGTCACTTTCTTGATGATTCTAAAACTTTGGTAATGATTTTGTTATACTTCCCGGTGCGACCCGGTGTTCATTTCTCTGCCATTGTATTCTTTGAAGTTTTCTGATTAAGATGCCAGAAAAATTGGAACTGACTACGTCTGCTTTTGTGTTTTATAGTTGATTTAAGAAAAAATGGCCATCACGCGCGTGTGAAAATCGCAACATTTCTCACATCCTGCATGTTTGCATTTGCTGTAACTCCGTATTAACTTAAGTAAATACTAAATAATAATAATAAACATACAATATACGCTAAAATAAGAAAACAGTACACCATTAAAATTTAAATAATGTACAGGGTGAGTCAATTAAAGTGTACCCGACGTATATCTCGGAAAAAAAGCATTTTGGAGAAAAATATTTCATACAAAAGTTGTATGGTTTCAAGGGGAACATAAAATGGTGTCATTGATTTGACCTTGGATAGACTTTTAAGAATCACGCAAAGGTCATCTTCAATTTCTTAGATATGTAAGAACTCCCTATTGGAAATGCATACTTTTCGTTATGGCTATATATTTAAAACACATGTTCTTTATAATAAGTATTTTAAAAAGATATTTTAAATGTAAATGATTATACTTTTCGATAGTGTACATAAAATAGACGAATAACATAAAAATATTGATTAGTCTTTGTAATAACAATTCTAAAGAGATATTTTAATTGTAAATGATTATACTTGTCGAAAGTGGACATAAAATAGACGAATGACGTTAAAATATTGATTATTATCCATACTACTTGATTGAAAAATGACTACAAACTTTATAATCTGATACGCTCCTCTTTATGGACAAATTTTGCACTCAAAACATCCCTTTCAGTAAAAACGGCATACAGTACAACAAGCAGAAATCACAAGCTTTAAAATGGTTCTTTTTTCATCAAATTTGGATTTTGAGCAAAGTTACAGCAGTTTCAATATTGAGCAAATTTTGAATTGGCTATGGCCGCTGAAATCGAGCGAATACCCCACTGTGCGACGCGACGATTCGATATTAGTTACTGTTAGGATGAATGGGGTTAATATACGCGCGTGGATCGGTAAGGTAAAGAAAGCTAATTTATTTAACACACACGAGATTTAATATATACTGAACACCCGAACAAAGAGAGACACGTGTGCACGCTACGCGAGTCGGCGATGAAGAGAACAAATCATATATCACACTCACACACCATGCTACCTAGGGAGGAAACACGCATACACAGCACGCAAGCAATCCGCTCGTGGGCCTGCATGAGGGCGCAACGATCACACCGTAGGACCGATTTCCAACACTCCCTCTATCGATGTGCTCGAATAATCATACGAACACACACTCAACATATGCGTTTACTCACACAAACGCTCATGTGCACATTCTCATGAATAAACATTTTTCGTTCGTACACACTTACATATATCAATCCAACATACATAGACACTTCGCTATCTTATATTTAACATGTTCACGCACTTTTCATGTTTTATTTTTGACAGAGGTTTAGTCAAAACATCCGCACACATTAAATCAGTCGGCAAATATTGCACTTTAATGACACCTGCTTCCTGTGCTTCGCGCGTGATATGATATCTAATGTCTATGTGTTTACTACGACTGTGATAGACGGAATTTGAACTTAATTTAATTGCACTTTGATTATCACAATGAACAGACGTTGCACCTTTTACACAGTTATCTAAACACATATGAGTCATCAGTCTTTTGAAATAAATTCATTTGTGTATTGCGTCATGCTCTGAGTCGATTCCTTTTTCATTCGATATAGCTGCTTATACAATGCAGCTTTCCTTACCGGTCCTTTGGATTCGTGGGCTTCCTGTAATAATCGCCACGCTTCAGCCGATGTTTCCGCTTTCTTAATGTGTATTAATTGATCTTTCGACACGCTTAATACAATTAAGGCTAGTGCTTTTTCGTCCTTGGTAGACCATGTAGCAATGGTTTCTGGCGTCGCAGGAATTTTTCCATTTGCGTACGCCCAAAGTTCGTTACAAACGAGTACGCTCTTCATCTTGATCTTCCAAGATTCATAATTTGTTTCGCACAACTTTTCGATTTGATGTGTTGAATGCAATGCGGCCATGTTGCTTTACCGGTCTCTGCTTCCCACGTGGTGACGATAACACTCGCGACTTTTATACGTTTAAACTTATCTATTCTTAAACCGATCGGGCATCTGGGCCCATAACCTGTTAGGATGAATGGGGTTAATATACGCGCGTGGATCGGTAAGGTAAAGAAAGCTAATTTATTTAACACACACGAGATTTAATATATACTGAACACCCGAACAAAGAGAGACACGTGTGCACGCTACGCGAGTCGGCGATGAAGAGAACAAATCATATATCACACTCACACACCATGCTACCTAGGGAGGAAACACGCATACACAGCACGCAAGCAATCCGCTCGTGGGCCTGCATGAGGGCGCAACGATCACACCGTAGGACCGATTTCCAACAGTTACTTATTGATTTGTTTTGCGTTCTTCATATTTTATAATTTGCGTTATTCATTATTCTGGTTCGACGTATTGAATAGAAAATACATGTTTGATCTCAGACAGAGATTTAAATGAGACAATTTAATAAATTGTATTCAAGATAGTTGGAATTAAACGTTAAACTATTGTGTTTACGGACGTGTTATTTCTAGTTACGACTTAATTCCTACATAATTAAATTTCATCGAAATCTGAGCACCCTTTCGCAATAATTACCAATATTATTGTAGAATATTAATTATTGTGCAATATATTGATGATAATATTGATCGTATAAGGGGGGGGGGGGCGCTTAACACCAAATTATAAATGGACCCATTTAAAGGTCCTGAAGAGCTTAAATAAACAATAAAAAATTATCTGTGCCGTGTCTATATGTTTATATATACAATATTGTCTAAGTGTCACATTGTTTGTCTTTGGCTCTCCTCGGTTGGATTGACTACAACAACCACGACGACGCGACTGCGTCGACAAAACGGGCCGAAGCGTGTTGCCAGATTAATTTTGAGCGGACTTCAAAGCGTTTCTGAGACTGCATTGTACATCCCCATTCGCGTTCCTCTTATTCCCCATGCAACTCGACTACCCTCCGCTTTTTACCTTTGTCTGGTTCGCTCTCACTCTCTATTCTGTTTCGCTGTCCGTTTTTTCCCTCGCCATTCGTTCGTATCTCGTCGAGTGACGCTAGTTCCGCACGCCCGGCAAAAGCGAATTAACACCGGAAAAAGGAAAAGCGCCTCGATGACGCGTCCGCTGATACCCTCTAATGGAGTTTTTCGTCTGCTAATGAACGGACTTTGAAAGTTGACGCGCGAAATTCAAGACGAGTCACGGTGCACACCTCTGACAAGCACGAGCTCTCGCCTTGGGTTTCCTCCTTGAAAGCTTCGTTTTTGCGATTCTGTTTTGCATCCGTGATCTTATACGATAACGCATCCGCCGCTTCGTTTCTTCCGCTTCTGCTTGTCTCAAAATGCCGCGAAGAAAGAGGCGAACTAGTTTCGAATCAAGCAAATTTATAGCCGTTCATCTGGTTTTTGTAATTTCTTTATTAAAGGGAATAACGTGAATTAAAACCTGTCACCTGATTAAAATGATTAAAGAAGGACAGATGTTTGGTGTAAATTGTCAATTGATTTTAATTGCTGCAGAAGAAGCTTGAAATATGATAAATAATTAGACTTAGGATTTTCTGCAATTATGACAAAATTGAGAAGATGTAATTTAAAACAGTGAGAGCATTAGAAAAATTTAAAAATATTGTCATATAGTATATTTTCTATAGACGCGACAATGTTTACACGATAGATGCGACCAAGAATATCCCCACCAACTTAGTGATCTGATCTCGGCTCGGTATAACGGTGTGCACCACTGTTAAAGCGACACGGTGATTCGTCAGAAGCTAGAAAATAGCTTCTCTACGATAGATGCGACCAAAAATATCCCCTCCAACTTAGTGATCTGATCTTGGCTCGGTATAAATGTGTGGATCACTGTTAAAGCGACACGGATATACGTGAGAAGCTAGAAAATAGCTTCCCTACGATAGATGCGACCAAGAATATCCCCACCAACTTAGTGATCTGATCTCGGCTTGGTATCTATCTCATTCTAGTTTAAGGCAATGCGGGTGTAAAATGTTTATTTTGCTAGTGATAATTCACACAATGTCGGTACTAATCACGGGCATTGAAACACTGCCACTGTCACGCCATACAGTTGACACTTGATAGTTGTTTATCGTGAGTGATTCTCATGTTCGTCTAATGGGTTTCAAACGGGAAATTAATTCGTCCAATCGGATAGAATTAACTGAAGGAAATTACAGTTATGCGCGCGAGTATCTCTGCAGTTTCACCGGTTTCAGTTAACCGCCGAGTCATTTGTAATCGTGCATCCGTATGTTGGAAGGTTCAAGTGATGTCCAATACGTTCACTGCGGTGCCTGCAACACATGATTCCGAAAAGCAAATTAATCATCAAATTAATGGCTATCGGATTATAACGTATTGCTATTAATATCGATCAAGTGTACGCGCCTCACAATTCGCGCGACTGTCAGCGGAAATGTATTTGCATTTGTCGATGATCCTGCGGAGAACGAACAATCATGTAGATAGTAAATATGTATTTTGACGTGAACGCACTGTGCACACCGTGCGAAATACTTTGCAAGAGAGCTATTGATGACTTGGCAAACACAATGCCATTAAAAATGCAAAGACGTTCCAGATATCTCGAAAATTATTGACATTTGCGAACAGAAATACTTTTTACAATTTTTGTGACACCCTCTACATTGTTGTTACCTCATTAAAATTATTAAAGAAGGGTAGACATTTCTTGTAATTATGACCAACTAAAATTCTCAACTTATTTGGTATTTCGTACTTTACGAGGGAGCTATCGACAACTTCGCAAACACAATCCATTAAAAATGCAACGGCGTTCCAGATATTTCGAAAATTATTGATATTTGCGAAGAGATATACTTTAAATAATTGTTTGATTAATCCTCCAAAAAGGCTTTCTAGACATGTACATATCATTAAAAAAATATATAAAAAAAAACTTTTTGAAAACCACGCTTATATTACAATGCACTAAAAAGGAGAAAATAATATTTTTAGATATTAGTGACTATAAATAAAAGCGTGGGGCGCTAAACTATATTAACGTAATCTTCGTGGACGCTCCACGCTTTTATTTATACAGTAATCCCTTGATTCTTATCCAAGGGACTGTTCCTAGACCGGACAAGAATCGCGGTGATAATTTGTAATTTTGATTTACGGCTGGGTCTACCACTCCGATCGCGCTGAGCGAGATTATAATAGAGCAACTGTTTCGCGGCGACGGCTAACGCGCAGCGTGGGACCGCAGAGTGTCGCCGTCGCCGGCACGGTTTAAAGGCCCACGTGTTCTCACAATGTAATGCCAATTCTAAATGGTTTATTTTGCATTATTTTTTTATGAGAATTTTATTGGCTTATTTCTGGCATTATTCTGATTAAAACAAGACCAAACACGATATAATTGCTATTGCATATGTTTAAATAAACAACTAAACATACCGAAAATATGTTCTCTAAGAATTAAACTTGAATTTTGCAAATCAACAGAGTTGCAGCCCGTAGAAGCACAGCGTGACCTGCACATACAATATGCCGTATAACTGTACATTTGACATGAATTTGATCTCTTCGTACAAGAATAAAATTGAAATTATATCGTACTAAATAAAATTGAAATTATATCGTGTTTGGTCTTGTTGTAATCAGAAAAATGCCAGGAATAAGTCAGTAAAATCTCATTACAAAGTAATGAACATTAAGATGTTTGGGGCCGAGAACAATAGCCGCCGCCCTGCGGCGCGGCACAGCGGTGACGGGTAGTGGAGTGAGTAGGCATGTACAAGAATCAAGTCGCCCAACCTGGGACAACTTGCTAGGGTTTACTGTAGTCACTAATATCTAAGAATATTATTTTCTTATTTTTAGTGCATTCTAATATAAGCGTGGTTTTCAAAAAGTTCTTTTTACATATTTTTTTATGTTCTACTTTTTAGTCTTTACTACCGAGCGTATTTAGTAAGGCCCACTTACCGAGCAGAACATTACTGAGGGAATTTCGGGACACCTAATAAAATATTAAATTTATATAAAATTAGAGGGGATTTTATATATTTAAACAAATTCTATAAGAAAATATTAAATTTATATAATACTGCATGCCGATTACTTTAAATTTCGAAGTAAAGGGATATAATGTATTTTGTACAAATATATCAATTTAACAATTTTATTATATGTATATGATAATACATAATAATAATAATACATCATAATTCATATAATGATACATAATACAGAATAATATTATAATAATAATAGGTAATGTTTTATTTTTTATACTTGCTGCCGCACTTCTCTGCACCTCACTACGCCCTACTATGCTACAAAACGAAACATGAATAAATGTTATAATTTATGGACAAAATAAAGTTCGAAAAATAAGCTTTAAAATAAGTTTACTGAGTGTCGCTCAATTTAAAAAAAATTATTTCTACAATTGTTTAGACATTGAGAAAACTCCTATTTACAAGCTTATTAATCAACGCTGCAACACAATATAGAACAATGTAAAACAATATAAAAATGTCAACTATAAATTGAAAAATCGTAGCCGCAACAATGAGACACTGTGATTCACAATTGATAGTGATTTTAGAGGTTATAGTCAAATACATGAAGAAAGAACTTCATGGGCATATGCTGCGATCGTGGCGCCATCTAAGATAAGCTCTTCATAAGCGAACTAAAGCGGGCCATCTCATACATAAGAGTTTACTCCCCCTGCAGTAGGGAGCCCGTGGTGTAGGAATTGCTACACGCGATGACATACTATCGGACGTCGCGTGGCGAGGAGCGAAGGGGAATATTTAAAAATATTATTTAAATCCTAAACGCAGTCTTTTTTTAAAAAAATTCAATATTGCATTGTCATCCAGTTCTGAGCTATGTTAAAAACTTCAAGTCTCTAGCTCATCAGGAAGTGATTTAAAATTCAATTTCCAGATTTGACGCATTTAACGACAACAACAACAAAGACAACTCGGCGAGTTAATATAAGCGTGGTAATAATATTGTTCGCGAGAAAAAACCACGTGTACGTTTCCTGTGCGACGGAACAGGTTAATAATTAAAGGAATTCATACACCTTACAACCAGAGAAATAACGTTTTCACGTCAGAATTCTTCTTGTACGTTAAAAACATTATTTCATTTTGTATTACCGCTTGTGCTTTAGCTTCGTAAACCAAAAATGTTTAACTTTCTTTTATTTAATCCTGTAGACTTAGTAAAATTTGTTCTCAAGAGAATGCAGGGCTGTGTTTCCGTTTACGTCCATTCTCAGAATTCGATGAAATTTTGAAAATAGTTTTTTTTTTACTAAAATGACCACGCATACAAAAATCCAGGAGTAGTCTTTAAAAATTGAAAGTTTACCTTATGTATGTATCACTCTAAATTAAAGAGGATTCGCTTATACATCATATGTGTGAATCTTTATGGCGCTGTGAGTTGAACCAGGCTGGTGATGCTCCATTTTCTCAATTAATTGAAGATATTCTATATAAAATCGAAAGTGTAAGTCGATAAGGTAGATAGCGACATTGAAATGATACAAAACTTTTTATCGAGTCAGGAAAAATCTTTCTGGCAATCGTCAGTTTAGTAAAAAAAAAGAACCTATTTTCAAAATTTCATCGAATTCTGAGAATGGACATAAACGGAAACTTTGCCGAATGCAGAATGCAGCAGAAGCACAGAAAGACAAATGAAATGCAGGGAGAATATGATTCAGAATTTTTCAAATTCATGTTTTTCTTATTTTATGTTGTCCCCTTAGATTAAGTACATATCGAACCCGATCATAAAGTGAGCGGGTCATCTGAATGACGAATCAGTACTCACTGTTGCAGACGGTGGTGGAGGTATGTCAGAAGAAGAGGCAGTGCAAGTTCAACACCAGTCCAAAGACCTTTCAAGGAGACCCGTGTCCCGGTCTTCCAAAGTACATCGAGGTTGCTTACCAATGCCGTCCTTGTAAGTATTCGCCTTCTTCCTACTATCAATTACTATTAGATTGTTGTATATGAAATATCCGATTTTGGAATGTTCGTATAAAATATTTCAATCAAGAAATGCTGTCACAGTATATTTTCTATAGACACAACAATGTGTACACGATAGATGCGACCAAGAATATACCCCCAACTTAGTAATCTGATCTCGGCTCGGTAACGCGACGTATAGAAGAGATAGAGACGCGGACAGTTGACTCTTTCTGTATGATAGATGCAACCAAATCCCCCTGAGGCTGTCGCGTCTATCGAAAATATACCGTTCATAGGTATATTATACGTATAAAACTTTGAATACAAAGCTAATCCGTAATATTCTGTCCAATTTGAATTCAGATGTATAATTTTATATTTTAAAATTGATTTCAACGTCAACCAACGCGATTTATTTTCTTTTTTGGTCTTTCTGGCAAAAGATCGTCGAATAAAAGGGAGAATATCTTATTCGTTAAAACTTATTTGTTGAATCATTTATTCGTTGAATAAAAAATTAGGCTCTATTTCATCTTAAAATATACATTAAATAATAAATAAATATGAAAAACAAGCCATTATGTACGTACATATTATACATATAATACTTAAAAATATACGTATGTATAGAACTTTACTAAACTTTATTAAATAAATAACAATATGTATAGAACTCCTTAATTAGAGTTCAACAAATGCGAAACGGTTCTAACATAAACGAAACGGTGTAATGAAAGTTTCATGCGTTTGCCACGTTTGTATTATTTTCACAAGGAAGGAATGCTACTTTCCTGGAGTATTCGTTTTTTTGCGCAAATCCGTTACGAAGTCCATAAATGTGGAGGATATTAACTTCTCACGAGCAAAAAAAGATGATACAGAAGTCACCGAGTCTGCAAAAATTATTTTCATAGTGCCCGCCTCTATTTTCTCGTCGTACCGTACGATTATTTCGTCCTTTATTGCTGGTCGTAAAGGGCGGACTCCTTTTCGTGATCAGCGGCGAAAAATGAACTCTCTCGAGCATGAGAATGTGGAAAGACCCAACGAACCAGCGTAAAACTTTCTTACTGTTATTTACGTCGTTTCCGCGTAAAAAAAAATAACCAGGAGATCCTACCCATGAATCTTCTCTCGTAGGTACTTCAGTTCCAACGAAAATAGAAATTCGTTACCGAGATGTGCATTTATGCTGGTCCGAATTTTGTGAACAACAAGCACAAATCAATAGGAATCTATTCGTTACAGAAATTTTTCCCTTATCTTGATTTCCATACATTGACTCCCACTAATACTCGGACACACTTAAAAAGATGACTTTCCTGATATTGGACCATGCGATTTTAACTTTTTCGAAGATGTCAAAGCAATTGTTTTATTATTATATTATTATAAAAAAAAAACTAAAGGTGGTTCGGAACCCACCATAAAAACAGTAGGTCCCGCTGGAATTAGCTGATATAGGCTGCAATTAGGCGATGGTGAGAGTAAAGAGAAGGAGATTGGTGTATGAACTTGAAACCCTGCGGGGACCAAGTCTCTATCTATCTATAAAAAAACTATTCTGTTTTAAAGTTCGTACGGATACTTGTGAGACTGACTGTGTATACTCTCTAGATATTATCCTTTAAAAATGAAACCTTCTTTCACATGATCGTTTCAAAATGAAGAACAATATCCTGAACGACAATGCAGCTCACGACACATTTTACAAATAAAATCGGGATGTTAATTATTTTTCGTTTATTTTTAAGTCAATAAATCATGTTGTCTATTATTGTGCCACGAGAATTTCGTGAACAAATAAGGGTTGTGTGAAATAATGCTCATCAACAGAAACGCGTCCGCAAGAGTATCTCAAGTTTCTCGGTTATTCACTGGTAACGCGAGCAAAGAACCGTCTCGAAACAACATCGATGTCTACGTGGTTTCCGCTGGGACCTCGAACTAGGCTAATGTTCATCGACCTCGCAAAAAGGTATCGATAAGTGCCATGAGGAAAAACGAGGACTTCGTTGCGAGAAAGGACCTCCAGCTATATCCAGACGCAAAGGACACTCAAAAGACACTGCGGTCATTTTTACTGGGACGTTTTGCCGTTACTATTGGCAGTTACAGTAATGTTACCCTTAAAAGTTCAGTCTCTTCTTAATGGTACCACTTTTTATCCAAATATTAAATAATACTGTCGTCAATAAGTTATTTTCTTAGTCATATAAAAAAAATACACGACAGATTCATCACTTGAATACAGAAATTCGGTTTTATTTCACCTTAGAATACCGAAAGATTAATTTCTTGTCAACTGAATGGAATAAAATATGTAGTCTTATCATAAGGAATCGAAATACAGTAATGTTTCTATTACAGCGACAATGCTGCGCACGGTAAATGCGACCGAATTCCCCCGAGGCTGTCGCGTCTACAGAAAATATTCTGTACAAACTATTCCTTGTAATTTTCTTATTTTTTTAATTAACACTTGGCACTCGAGAAGTGACTCAGAGTCACGTTATTAAATAAATAGTTACCTTGTATGATAGATTCATCCGAAACATTTCATTTTCAAGTTAAGATAAAGGTGAAAATAAAGGGTGAATACTCGTTTGTGTGAAACGCGATGATTGTCGTTCGCGGATGGACAGACGACAAAACTTTTTGCGCGAGTGAAACTAACGAGAAAGAAGTTTATTATAACGCGAGTTTAGAGACAAACACGCGGTCGTGGACTGTAAAACGCGGAACGGAAAGAATTACAGGAGCCTCCAGCAAAAATTACTTCAGAATTGTTACTGCAACAGGTTGTTGTAGCGGTATTGTGTATAAGCGAGTCCGTATGGCGATGGCGCGGCGTTCCTACGCATATTTTACTAGCCCTGCAATAAATGGACGATTTTCTGTGTTACGGGGTGAGCTAGAATCTGCCATTACTTATATCGTTTGGTTGATTTCATATTAACCCTTTGGTGCCAAAGTTTGTATTTAATTTTAAAAAATCAAATTTTTAATCATTATTTAATTCATTTATTATATAATATTGTCAAAAATGCACGAAAACCTATTTCACATTTTTTAAAATTATTTTCGGGTGTTTTTGTAAAAAAGAGTCAATTATAAGTACCGTGAGTAATTAAAAACGAATAAAAACTTTATTTTTAAAATTTAAACTAAAGAAAACACATAATTTAAAAAAAAAACAACATTTAGGCACTGAAGGGTTGATATATTATTTCACACTAACGGACCGGTCAAATTAGCCGTTTCACATTTTTTATTCTTTAAGACTAAACCTACACACCATCAAAAGTGACTAATCTGTATATGTAGTATTACGAAAATAACAAAATTAAATTTATTTATATTCTGCGGGAATTTTGCTATAACTGCAGTCAAAAAATATATTCACTAAATACCCATGAAAAAACCTTAACGATTTCAATAAAATGTTTGGCGTTAATTATCAAAATTTTTAAGATTCTTCCACTAGAAATTACTAAATGAATTTCTTCATTCAAGCACACATTGTTAGAAAATTGTAAGAAATTTATTTATATTCTGTGCGATTTTTACCATAACATATACTGGAAAAGAAAAATATATTCAATAAATTCCCATGAAAAAACACCTTCATGATTTCAATAGAATGTTTAGTGTTAATTATCAAAATTATTAAAATGCTTCCACTAGAAATTACTAAATGAATTTCTGAATTCAAGTGTTGTCAATTTTGTTAAAATAATAAATTTTATTAAATGAAACAATGTATAAAGTATTTTGTACTCCGTACGGTTTAGTGTTAACAATTTTAATTACAATATTATAATTATAATTAGAATATTATGATTATAATAATCGAACAGTTTGAAAATCACTTATTAATAGTCAAGTTTTTTATGTTAATAAAAATAAAAACCAAGTAAATGAAACTAAACTAATTTCTATGTGTTCTGAATATTTGTTATTGAACAGTTTAGTGGGAGACGTAAATTGCGCAAGTATGTCTAGATAGCAAATTTCTATTAGATTGATATTTCGCTAACTGCTAAATGAATTAAATGATAAATATTTGGTCATTTTGCATGCTGATTTAAATCTTCGTAAGCGTAACATCGTTCGGATTAACATAAATTAACGCGAGTATGAATTAACGCGTCCGCGAACCGAACGGATTTCATTTGATTTGAATATCGACAACTACTTAATGGAAATGATAAACCCCTCTACACGCCTCTGCACCGACCGAATGTCAATTTAACAATCACTAACTTATTCACGTTCCGACTCGTGTTGATTGCACAATCAATTTATTTTCTAGTCTGCACAATATTACTTAATAGATATAGGGACTGTTCTACGTAACTGTTTAAACATTTAAGGTGAATTTAAAGTATAATTAATAGATATTTCCTTATATCGATCGTAGAGTTGTTAATAAAAAAATATATTAATACTATCGGCGCACTGGTTTGATCAATTATTATTTAAAAGCACTTTTGCAAATATAATTAGTAGACTGCAGATCTTCATTTATTTATGAATACAAAATTCGATACAATTTTCTATTTCTATTAAAATTCTGATTCTATTTCATTCCACTTTCTCAAAATTTGTCGACAAAAATTGGAAAATGCATAATCAACCGCAGTCTGTTAATGAAGTTAAATATTAAAGTACAATGTTCAATATAATTAATCCAAAATGTATTTCGTCAATGAATTATCAGGAAAATTGATTACCACAAAGTTTAATATTCTATTTAACCTAGCTTTATTTAAATTGCCTGATATAATCGGAAATTTAGGTAAATATACGCTCTCTAATTGTTTATTACTTTATTAGTGTAGTCTTAATGGGGCGAAACAATTGCACCATTTCAAAGGGCATTCAATTGCGACACCTGCATTAATCAAACAGTGCTAAGGCTGTGCACTTGTGGATATTACATTGCTTGAGGTATCAGATTGCGCCTCGCTATTAATTATAGCATAATAATGTTCGTAATGAATAGACTCCGAATGCTCAAGCAGGTCTCCGTTTTCGTTGACCAACCTACGAGGCCCAGAATTAGTCCTTATTACATTAATTCAACACCTAACTCACTATTTCATCCTTAATACTTTATCTACTGGTTGCCTATTAATAGGTAATGTTCTTTCGAATGTTGCACCAAATCGAAGCTAAGAAATCTTGTTCTATACAATCATAATTCCCGAAGAAATTATTGAGGAAGTTTATGATTAAAATTACTTTTGCTGAAGGACTCTTTTAAACAATTCTCACCCATGAACGATAGACATTTTACAACTATTGAGTAATTAATAATTTGTTAATATTTCCATTCATTCTGACGTAATTTAAATGGTTCAACAAAAGGTCGTGGAAAGTTAGTAAAATTTTATCTAATTTATACAGGGTGATAAATAAAAATAAACTAGGAGAGGTTGTTGCTCGCTCGCTACGCGAGCTTCGCGGGTCGGGTTGTAGTAGCTCGCCTTCTTTGCGAGCTCGCGAGAGGTTTACTTGTACGCATGGTCAGTAAGGCCTGCATCTATTAATGTCTTATATTTTGTATGTGACTCTCTTCACGAGCCACACAAAAAACTTCCCGATTCGTCAGTTGCAGTATGTTGTTATCATTATTTATTTAGTGTACGTTTTGTAGGAAATGCAAAAAATTAAAGGTAATCCAACAGTATTTGATATTAGCTTCTTTATTCCACCGTATGCTACAGCAAACACGTCTTTTGCCTTCTTCGACTGTTCAAAGACTAACCCCGTGGACCGCTGCGGGTCGCCGGCCGTGTACAATCGCAAGCGATGGGGTTTTCTATAGTCTCTGCCGATAGATGACTATATTTTTAAGATGATTATATGTTTTCAGCGAAAGTCAATAGTTTTCTACTTATCAAAATGTTTGATATGTGGCATCGCATTAAACCAATATCGTATGCTCGTTGCTCGCTTGGTCTCTTGTTATAGCAGAGTAATGTTGCAAAATAAATTGTATTAATTATTTTTTCGTAAACGATACAATTCCTCATTATCCGGGCTTGCAGTATTGTTCTTGGTTTTCTTCGATACTGTTAATTTAATTTGTTACAAAACAAAAAAATATATAAACCGCTAAATTGTGTAACTCTGCTCATTGCTACATACAACAATTGTAAATTTCGCGTTTCTGATGTTTTAAAATTCAAACATACTTTCTCTTATGTTTTATAGTTTTATATGCCGAAGCAATACGCCGCCTGCATTTAAAGCAATACGCCGGCAATCCGAAACAATACGCCGCCGATCGAAAAGAATCTAAAAAAACTAAAGAAACTAAAAAACTACTGGACCAAAATCTAATCAGCTCTAAGTTACAGCGGGGCACATCGATTGCATCATTTATCATTCTGATCCCATTGTTACTTTTTTAGAAAACGTTAACGAAAAATTTGATACCATAGAAACGGCCATACGCACACACACACACACACGCACACACACACACACGCACACACACACACGCACACATACAGACATTTTGATAAAAATAGTCTAAAATGACTCTACAATGACCATGAATCATGGACATCTGCAAAAAACTCGATTCTTTATTTTCGGGGTAATTACAATAACTTCCCTATAGAATCGGGAAGTTAATAAAAATCGTGGTACGTTATAATCCGTCCTACCTTTTTATGTTCTCATTTTTTATGTGGATGTACCGATGCACTCGCCAGGTGCAATTACAGTTTAATGCAACCCAATTGTTATTGTTAAACCAATCGATCCCTTTTATTGGATCCGCTTTATAAATATTAGTCTACAAAAATTGCAAATTGCATACATATCCGCAGTCTGCTTATGATTAATAAAAATAATGTGGACATCATTAAATACGATAATTTTCAAACACAAAATTGTATGAATGTGTGTTTTTGGTGTTCCATTATTTTTCGAAGTAAATATGGAAACCATGACTCTTTAAAACAGGCGCAAAAAGTGTTTTAAAGACACTCAGAGCAAAGGTGATCTTTTGAATAATTCACTTCGGAAACTCGAACCTTCACACGAATGGGAAATATGACGGACTAACTTTAATGTTGAACCGAGTTTCCTAAAAAGAGGGAAAAAAGGTAATTCTAGGAAAAAATACAGGACTTTGCCACAGGTAGACAGAACAAGCGGAACGATATCCGATTAATGGCGTGCCTGGCCGGAGTGCGATTAAATCGATCGCGATCTTTCAGTGGAAGCTGGATTCGCGCGGACCTGGGTGACACATACGAACGAAAATCCGTGTTGCGTGCTGTAAGCGTGTAAATTGCTTTCGTCGGATTAATGTCAGCGCACTCGACACCCTGAATCGCCGTTTAATTAAATAAACGACGCTTGGAACAGAAGTGTTTTCGGCCGCCTCGTGCCAGCTGGACGTCGAATCATTGTCATTAAGTTTAATCATGCGACAATTAGGTTGATCATTAACCGCTCGCAGAGAAAAATGCTTGTGTGCACGGAACTAAAGGGTGCAGTTTAATTGCGCGGGAACGTCGAGCACACACTGTTGACAATACAAACATTTGCGAAACCGGTGTAAAAATAGAAGCTCAACTCAAGAATTAGGTTCTACTTAATTAGGTTACCTACTAGCTAATTAGAAAATAGAATCTATTTTATGTTTTAATGTAACTTGAATGCTTTATGTATCTTGTAATATTTTTGTATTTGAGATCACGTTTACATTTTGTACCAAAGCAATAATAATTTGAACATAGAATCCATTTTATGTTTTAATGCAACTCGAATGCTTTATGCAGCCTGTAATGTACCACTATATGATATAAAAATTGACCATTTTTAAAAATAAAATACTGTATAGATTTTGACAAAGAAATTCCAAAAATCCATCAATATATCGGTATCTAATCAATTATTACACATTTAGGTATTGTGTGATGTATTATACCAATTTGAGTTAGGATAGATTCATACCTAACTTAACCCCCTTATCCTAACACTTTGCACTTGAAGCTATTTCAACTGGAAAATTAAATCGCTAGTAGCACAAAATATTATATACACATTCATATAATATTAAAAAGATATTGAATCTCTTCTTAATATTTAAATATACATACAATATTTATTTTATATTAAGTAACAAATGTTTTTTTTAATATGCAGGAAATATCTATTTCATATTACGAGGAAAATATTTTTGTCTAAATACAAAATGAATCTTTACTTAATATTAGAAATAGAATATTTTTTCCTAATGTAAAGATAATATTTATTTCATATTATAAAAACAATATTTTTTTCTTATTATAGAATAAATCTTTATGTAATATCAGAAATTATATAAAATTATATAATATATAATATAATATAAAAATTTCTTAATTGTAATAAGGTCTTTTCGAAGATAAAATGGAATATTCCCTCAAGCAATGCACAGAAAGTAATAGATATTCATAGTTTCTAATTTTTGTTATAACTGTTCTTTACATTTGAAAATTTTATTGAACGTTATTTAAATATTGAATTTATATTTTTCAAATATTGGATTCACATTTACTTCATATTTGCTTAAATATCTAGTTTATATTCTCTGAATATTTAGCTTATATTTTATAAACATTCAATTTATATTTTTTGTACATGTATACAATATTTAGATCCAATATTTTTCTCATATGAAAAAATGTGGCTGAAAAAATATTTTTACAATATTTGAAAAAAATATTTGTCCAATATTTTTATGCTACTAGGGATATTTATTCCAATCTAAAATATTTCCTTATAATTTTTGAAATTATTCTCTAGTTCCGAGGGCAAAGTGTTAGGGCTAGGGCAGGTTCAAAAGAAGAGAAGGAGATAGAGATTTTCTTGTTGAATAAAGCAAAGGCAAGGCAAGAAGTAGCAACTTGGATTTTTTTTTAGATAAAAGAAGTAATTTCGAAGAATTTCGCAACGCAAGAACGAAATCAGAGTTGAGGGGGGGAATGAAGGAGGAGGAGGAGAGTCAGGTAACCGCAGTCATCCAGAGCGCAATGCATCAACGCGACGATTACATATTATACGTGTCACGTTGTGTCAAAGCCAGCCGACACCTCACGTGTCGGCCGCAAATTCATTCGACAACGCACGTGCCACTTATTGCGCCGTCATGTGATAAGCCAAACATGTTTCGCGATGCCGACTGATTCATTTTTTTTTTAAACGAGCCACTTTAAACGTTCGGCTGTTCCATGTCTTCTCGTATTCTGGGAAACGAAATGCACACACGTGAATATACAATATATAGTATTTTATGTATATAAGTCCCTAGCACGGGCTGCCGAGAGACATATATGCATCAGGGACACTATTCTTTGACTGTTGCCGAACGTAGAGAAGGACAGCCGAACTCGAGAAGCCTTGGTCGCCGAGATAAACACCCAAGTCTAAACACAATGTGATCAGAATTTCTAACTTCCTTATTTTTCATTATTTTTTTATAGAACTTCAAGTTCCATATTTGTGGCGTTTTTCTGATTAAAATCATACCAAATATGAT
Organism: Lasioglossum vierecki; assembly: GCA_028455595.1. Classification (NCBI taxonomy): domain Eukaryota; kingdom Metazoa; phylum Arthropoda; class Insecta; order Hymenoptera; family Halictidae; genus Lasioglossum; species Lasioglossum vierecki. Next base: position 3,503,550 of record CM052335.1, on the reverse strand, counting down.
ATAATTCCGATGATATTTACTTGTGTAATAGACAACTACACAAGTAAATTACACAAGTAAATATCATCGGCATTATATCATATTTGGTATGATTATAATCAGAAAAATGCCACAAATATGGAACTTGAAGTTCCATAAAAAAATAATAAAAAATAAGGAAGTTGGAAATTCTGATTAGGCGGTCTCACCGAGACACCCGAGCCGCATGATATCATACTTCTCGGCGACCGAGGCCTCTCGAGCTTCTCGGCCCCACAAGGGGGTATACCCTGCAGTAGTGGGGATAAATCAGGGACTTTTATGGCTCAGACTTTTGGGACATTTACGGATAAAATACTGTATATACAGGGTGTCCCAAAATTCGTGTACTTCCCGGAAATGGGAGGTTCCTTGGGTCATTTGAAGCGACATTTTCCTTTACAAAAATGACGCCAGCGGCTTTGTTTAGGAGTTATTAACAAAAAACACAGACCAATCAGAGCGCGGCTAGAGCAAACGGAGTCCGACTCAGCGACAGGTCCCGCTTAGCGTGGCGGCTCCATTGGCCGAGTCGGATTCAGTTCGCTATAGCCGCGCTGTGATTGGTCCGTGTTTTCGTGTTTATATATATATATATATATATATATATATATAAAGCGTTATTCTTCTCGTAAATCGTTTTGAAGTAAGACTTCAATTTCGTTCGAGTTTCGAAAGAGAATGGCTTGCTGTAGAGCGATGAATTTATCATTAAGATTTATACATTGTTTACGAATACATTGCTTCGCCATTTCTCGAGAAAATTTCTCAGTTATAATACAGTAACTAGATTGTTAAATTTAATGAGACTCCTTTTCATTCTGATTTGCATAATTTCAAACACAACAAGGCAAATCCAGAGTTGCCCATGCAAATTGTTTTTAAATATAGTAACAGTACATAAATTAAATAAAAGAGTTTAGTTGTGGTGGTTTATGGACATTTTTATTCATATAGGCAAAATCAATGGGAAGGGTGAATTAATTAATAGTTTCACATTGTTCATATTTTAATTATTGAAAATATAAAGATGATTCCATTAGGAATTATTTAATAAATTTCTTTATTCGAGCACATCTCTCTCTCTCTCTCTCTCTCTCTATATATATATATATATATATATATATATTATAATATAATATATATATATATATATATATGATATATATATATATATATATATATATATCATAATAAATGCTTAGGTAAGGGAACAACTAATTACTGTTTTGTGACAGGAGAGTGAACCCAGTTTTATACTAAACTAAACACAGAATAAAACAGTAAATAAAAATAGTCCGCTATTTAATTTAGTGATGCTAATTTATTATTGTAGCTCTGACAATTTTATTGACACTCACAGTCTGTGTAGCTAGAGGAGAAAGAACTTTCCAAAAATGAAAAGTTATATATTCAAACACTATTAAAGATAACTATGCGATTAACTGAACATAGAAGAAACATTTTTCAACATCCCTCACATCACACTGCATTAACACTCAATAGAAGTTGACCATGCCTTTGATTTCGATAATGTTAAAATATTGGACAAAGAATCTAATTTACAACGAAGATTATTCTAATAGCACAGCGTTAATCTTAGGTACGAAACACCTAAGATTCATGACTATTACGCTACATTACTGAACCAGTAATGTATTTATGATGAAGTTTCTAATCGTATAATTGTTTATATCTATTCATCACTATTTACTTAGATTGTGATTTAATTACATATTCTAACAACATTATCGTATGGCAACTCTATTTGTATCATATTTTACTATAATGATGTGTTTTGGTTACATAGTAGTAATGGAAATAAAATGTTTCAACATTTGAATTTACCGCCGAATATCGACCTCTCGGTTACATAGATCGGCCTTCTGATTCGTTACTTTCAATTGCGTTGTTGTTTTTCGTATGCTGGTTGATGTAACCTTCAACAAGAACTAGTCTAATGTTTCATTGGCATGGAATAACATGTGACTGTGTAGCTTAAAATTTTCTTTTTCTTATTAAGTGAGAAATACAGTTTATTTTCAATTTAACACATAATTATTCAAACTATTGTAATTATACAATTCTCTTTTTGCTTACAGACATATTTTTTCTCTTGAGAATGACGCCTAATCAGGTCGAAACGTCGAGATCTAAAATTAATATTATTTAAATTTTCGTATATTGATCGAACCTGTTGCGCCGAAATCAACTTTCTATTAACAAAAGATAGCGATCGTAAAAATATATCACATATACTATTAAAGATATTCGATAATCCAAAATTAAAGCACAGGAATCTGTCATTTATTTCTAGATTGCGGATATTTATGCAAAATAAAAATGTCCTGCAAAAATCAAGCTGTGATGCACAGGTATCATTGTATGTAATGTCGAATTTTTTGTAATCTTCGTACCTCATAAGCGCACAAAGCCACGCAATTTCTGCAATGAACAGGAATTGGGTGCAAAAATGTTGATAAAAAAGTGGGCGTGTTGTTCCATTTTTGTCAGAGCATTGCAATCTTCCACGCGAAAACGACGTGTTTTGTAGTCGACCCTGTGTTCAAGGTTTTAATGAACTTTCCGTATAACTTGCTGCTATTTCGGAACAATAATCGTGGCTATTTGGAAAAAGGTCTGGCACAATGCGGCCGCGTTTATGAAGCCGTGAATATTGAAATGGGAAAAGTGTCGGTATCGATTTTTACCACGTTTTTAGATATTAAAAATCTCGTATGTCAAAAAAAAATATACGCTTAAACATTCAAACAATTTCGAAGGCATACCATAAACATTCGGAACTATCAAACTTTTTTTTTTGCATGATAATTTGAGAAAGCATATGCTCGAATTATGCTATGAATTAAACCGGTCGCAACAGGAATATTCATGCTTTCCGTCAGGCATTCAAAATTTTCCGGGGTTGCTACATAAATATTTTTCTCCCGAATCGGAAAAAAGCTTCAAGCCGAGTTTTCTCTCCGCTTTAATCGCGAAGACACGAGTATTGTACGCTATCTGAGGTACTTTGGCTTTTGTTAAAAATTTTAATCCTGCCGGAAGTGGAATTTTATGCAGGGACAGATGAAACACTTTCGACTGGCTTTTTAACAGAGAAAAGACCGAAGTTATTAGAGACTTCACTTCGGAACGGAAACCTGTAACATGAAAATGTGGAAACTCATCCGTTTGTGGAAATTAAAGTGTGCACGAAAGATGAGCACGAAAGGGTGGTTCACCAGATATTACAACCACGATTTTTGTAATTATTATTATTCGTAGCAAAAAATGTTTATGTAAGGTTGTGGTGATCATATCTGACAAACCATCCTGTGTAACTATTTTAAAAATATGAAAAACTAGATCAATTACATGTATACCAGGCACACAGAGTGTATAAAGTATTTCAGGTAATTTATAATTTACAATGAATTGCATTTTCAAATTATTATTGCTTTGTAAACAAACTTAACTAAGCAATTTTGCTAATTATTTTAAATAATCAATTAAATATTAAATATTAAATTAAATTATAATTTCTTTATAAAATTTTTCTTTTTTTGTTTCTTCAATGGTTAACCAGAATAAATATACCACACGTTGTAGGAAAGATTGATTTCAGTTATAATTTAATGTCAATAAAATGTGATTTACCATTTTGGTATTTTCACTGTGTGAATGTAAAGACGCATTATGATTTTTCAAATATATATATATATATATATATATATATATATATATATATATTACATTTTCAAATTAGCTATGGTTAGGGCTAGGATAAGGGTTAGGATAGGTGCGAACAATTATATTAAATTATAGGGAAATATCTTAGATCGAAAGAAATATCTAATTTTCTAGTTAAAATAGCTCCGAGTGCAAAGGGTTAGGTTAGGATAGGGTTAGGTTATCCAGGATAAGTTGCTTCACAATTGAAGTATGTGTTGCTACTAGGGATCTATTAAAAAGTGATGTTTTTTCAAAAATTAATAATCAACAGCGGATAACGTAGCGCAACTAAAATGATGAATATGCTATTATTAAAGCTGTTGAAATACGTAATTAGTTGTGTGGACAGCTTTTGTTCCCGGAGTGTATTCTATGGACGCAACAATGCTTGCTATAGGTAAAGCAAAGTTTGGACGTCGAAAGAGGAGTCCCGTACGCGCAAGTATAGTAACAGAGATTGCACCGACGACAGCCAGGCGAGTTGCAAAAAGCGTACGCATACACGCTAGTTATCGAGACGACGGCTGTGCTATTTTACGGTACGCGTCGGAAATAGTAGTTCATAACAAGCAATCTGTCGCATAGAAGGCGTCTCGCTGCAATCGTATCAACTAAAAAGGGGTGTACTCACATATTCCACCATCATCTCTGTGTGTTTCGTTCGTGTTCTCCGCTGGTTGCCGACAAGGGAACGCCGGTTATAGACGTTCCCAGGCGGAACGTACGCGAAAACGTGAAGATTCCATCGAAAGTGGGTCAATCGAAGAGGCAGCCGTCTGCTGGAAAAGCTCCCGGGGTCCATTGTCGCTTCGAGTGGTCGAGCGTGCTTGGCGTCGAGAGAATTACCTCTTATACCCCCGTTCCACTGCGTCTTTTTTCCAGATCTTCTTGCCAATTAAAGCTTCAGACTGGACGTCTCGCTCGAAGCATTGCTCGATAAGGAACTTCCCGATGGCAGTTCCGCTCTTCCTGCGGAATTTCACGAGCCATTGACACTCTCCCGGCTTTGATGAGCCTCGTCGCTACACGCTCAACCGTTCGCTGTAGCATTGTGAACACCTACCGAACCCTATTTCGTGCCGTTCCTTCTATTGACCTTCTGCGATCGTTTCTTCTACACTGGAATTTCGTTACCGACAGCTTCGACCACCCTGTACCTCTATTGTATGTGAATAATAATACAGGAATTCCTAACCTAAATTCTTCTTAATACAGGAATTAACCTAACCTAATCCTCATACGCTCCTCAAAATAGCTGCATAAAACAGACTAGGATAACAATTTACCCGTTTTTAATTTACACGTTGACCCTCATCCACTCTACGTGGTATCCGGGTACCTATTTCAAATTCATTCACATAATATTCAATATTTTTCAATTGATATGTCCTTCATCTTTTGTGACATCTCAAATCTACTTTAGATGAATTAAATCCTTGGAATTAAACAAAAATTTTATACAACATTTCACAAAAAAATTTCCAAACCTTTTTTTTCGCATTCGCTATGATCAGGGTACCCGGGTACCACAAGGCTCAAGTAGGCAAATTAGATACTATACAATTGTGATTTATATTACAATTATTTCTCAGTACAAATTTTAAAGCTCGATAGTAGCGAAGACGTGGCATAAAAAATCTCCAGGTCATGCGGGGCGAGCTATCAGGTATACGCATGAACATGAGGTAGATGGAACCGTCACGGACCAAGTGCTCACGCTGGGCCCTGGTAACGACGATGACGCTACAACAGTATGCAGCAACCTATATGGGTACCCCCCGGGTACCTTTTCATGCAGAATCGTATAAAAAATTACCCGTGTGATGAGGGTTACAGAAACATGTCACGTTTCATTTATAGCGCCACAGATTAGAGGAGTACATCTCACTACGTAGATATAAAAGGATGAATAATTTCACACTATGTGAATATATTGAAACGGTGAATTTTCACACTGAGGAACGTTTTTAATAACATTTTACTGGCAAAACATAATTTGAATGCCGAATTTAGATATAAGAGTATAGATAAGGATTATTAAGGAAACCAGAAGCCCACGCAACCTAACCTAATCTATGTTTAAGTTTATGTACAAAACGACCCGGACTGACGAACGGTTCCATCAGCAAGACTGTGGTAGGCAACCTGTAGGTCTTCCTTTTCTAATACATAAACAATGACGATGCTTTACCGGGTTGACTCTCTTCCTCCTTGCACGACGACCAGCTTTTTAGGTAGGCGAACCCACATGCTGAGAAGTCGCCATGTAGGAAAGGCTGCCAATCATCAGAGGCTGTACCATTCTACCTTGTTCAGACCTAAGGTGGTTCGTACGTTGGGCCAAACGACTTCCTCGTGGCAAGCTCAAGGACAATCCTACGTACACTGACCCCTTTCTCGACCAGGGCTCAAGCAGTAAACAATCTCAGGCTACATGTATAAATTTGCGAACCTGTTTCCGGATGACTGGAAATTCCCCCCTTCATCCCCAACTGTTACCCTTTACGAAACTCTGTCGAATTTGTGTAAGGTCGCGAGTTAGTTTGACAGTAAAGCGAGGAAGGTATAATGACACCTTAAAAGCAAAGAGAGAGAGAGAGAGAGAGAGAGAGAGAACAGACGTGGTTCTGCTATCTTCGCCCTCCGCAGTATGTGAATAGCGGGTCGGGAGGGTAGGAATAGTTCAGTGAGGCAGAAAAGGACCCAGAGAATTCTGGAGTCCTTGGTTGTGGAGGTTACGGTCCCCCCCGGTTCTCCATATGGTGGTACCTGCAGGACGGGGTACCATCGGAGTTCACGGGTTCTACCGGTTCCTCCACATCCTAAAAAAAGTAAAGGGTATAAATAAAAAAAGGGTAAAAAAAGGTATAATGACACCAAGTCCAGTCATTAGGTCTGCGAATTGTCCGGGCGATCGGCTTCTTCGGTGGCTGTCCACGGGCTTTCCCTATCCCAGAGCAGATACAACCCGCATAATACCTCATTGGAAAAAGCGGAAAACGATACCTTTTGTCGATTATGTTTATCGACATACTTCATCGCGTGTCCGCCGTCAGGAGTTCCGTGTATCAGCCGTACGCTATCCATCCGACGGACTCACTATGGTCTGGAAACCCGATTGTCGTGGCCAAAAGTATTTTAGCGTTAATTTAAAGTTAAAGGTTATAGTATGCTAGACCGTTGAATTCGTTTCCAGTGAATTAACTCTTAAGTGAAAACCAACCCGTATATCTTCGACATCGAGGAAAAATTCTTACAATTCAATCGAAACAACTCCTGCTTTATTAAATTCTTGTGGATTCCCGCTCACACAGGGGTGCGAGGAAACGAGAATGCTGACAATCTCGCCAAATCTGCCATTGCTTCTGAACCTATTGACGTACAGTATGTTCCCTTTTCCGATACATCATGCCCGTCCAAAATAGAGGCATACCACCGAACCAATAATACAATCACTGTTCAGGGTTCATCCAAGAACAAAATCTTCTTTGAGCGTTTTTATAATTCTAATCGACCCCTTGGTTTGCTAATAAAAACTTTGAAAGTCTTAAGAGGGATTTTATTACCACCGTTAATCGCATCAGGGCCAATCACTACAACTTAGCTGTTTCACTGTGTAAGTGTGGCCATAAAGTGGAGGACTTAGACCACGTCATATGGCAATGTTGCCTATTTGATACTTACAGAACTAGACTAACTGATGATCTACGCAGGATGAGGTTCTTTCTACCTCTCAAAGCTGACATGTTTTTTACCAAACCCAACATCAGGGCGTGTTTGCGTATCTCTACGTTTTTGAAAGAATGCAATTTGCGCATATAACCTGACATGCTAAACAGTCTGCTAACTGATACACAAACCGTAAAACTCTGGAAAAATGTGTATCTTCTGTAACTCAAACTATGTAAAATAACGCGATTTAGATTCAACTGTATAGACCCCATTTTTGGGACCTGGGTAAGCTTAATAAAAAAAATATAGTCACATTTATAAAATTGACGTGATACACATTTTTTATAAACAAATTTTTTTTTAAATTTTTGTATATTGAAATTTATATACATACTATATGTAAATACTGATCCACTTTTGTTCGAAACATTTTTTTGGCAATTCGTAGGAAATGTCTTGAACATCGTGTTAACCGTGCTATTTTGTCGTAGGAATAACATATATATATATATATATATATATATATATGCATTATTTATAGATTATTTTAGTCGCATAGAAGCGCTTGTGAAGCACCTACAAGCGAACGCATTCGGAGCGCCCGAAACTCCCGGTAACTATTTGTTTAAATCGTTGTACAAATAAAACGGGTAGACGCGACAGATGAAACTTGATATACTGCATTCAGAAATGACTACACTTTCATATGCACCAGGTTCCACTTCTGCCGATTTTGGCTGTTTTAGTAAAACCTTACTCACACACAAAGTTTACTTTGTTTAAATTTGTCACTATTTGTTTATGGATAAAAAGATGCCAACAACAGTATTACACACGAAAAATGTACCTATTGACACATACGAAAGTACCATGTAAACTTGTATTTTGATAGTCCATGATGACTATTTTAAACGTTTTATTTAATCTGAATTTTCCGAACTTTGTCTTCAAAACGTTATAACTCAGAAATGAATAATCGGAAATGAATAATAATTTGGATTTAGAAGCTTTAAAGGGTTCTTTCTCTGTTCCCAAAAATTTTTTTCAATATTTTGATCTTTAAAAATTGACTTTTGGCCACGAAAATCGGGTTTCTAGATCATAGTGCGACGTCAGGTCGAGCGATGGAGCAGTGCTCCACCGCAGGATCCCGAAAAGTCAGACATACAGCGCTGTTGGCCCTGATACCCACAATGGGCGGTTTACCTTTTTTTTTCGTGGGGAAACCTTGTATAGGCGCCTCCGCTTCCCTGGGGGCGGGGGACGGAGGGAGTGAAACACCAAGAGCTGAAAACCCTCATTCCCCGTGCCCCAACTAATTGTACCCCAAGAGGAGGAACCCTTTTGGTGTACCCATCCCTGGAGCCTGCGAATGGAGCTTCCCGAACCCCCAGTTCGGTCCACTCCCACCTCCCGGAGCCTTCGTGATCTGCTCGGAGGTGGGTGAACTTTTGAAAAGTCCTCTCTCCATCCGGCCAGACCAAGAATGCGCCGACACCGGCAAGGAAGAGTAGTCGAAAGTGCCTCGGTGCACCCCGACTCCCCCCACCCCACCCCCGCGCCACTCCTCGAGAGCCCGCTCTCGGGAAGTCGCCAATGCCCCGCCGTGATAAGACAATCATCTCATTTGCTCACCGACGGGGTCATCGGACCACCCTGGGGGGAGTGTTACCTCCCCCCCGGGAGCCGGAGTCAGCTCACGACCCCAGCCCCCACATCCTCCGCCCCGGCGAACACGCCGCCTCCGAGTCGCTAAGGGAACAAAACCCCCAGCCCTCCCATTATGGGAGGGCGAAAGCTGACGCCGAGAGGGGATCACTCCCGACGTCCTCCCCCCAACCGCCGCACCCCCCGGGGGCCTAGTATCGACACTGGGGGATGTCCCCCGTGTCGCACCTCCTCTTCTGGCCGCACCCCTACTCCTCCCTGGATTGGGGGGCGGCCGTTGAATACGTGGGGGAGTGGGCGGTTTACCTAATCTAACCTAGACGAGCCTAGCCTAACCTAACCAAATGAAGTAATATAACTAGTTTAATATTGGCCTGACTGGATATTTGTTCTGAATAAATTTATATTCTTTTCCAATTCCATGGACGTGAGTACTAACGGAAACTTCACCCTACTAATTATTTTTTCAACGCCATATTAGATTAATTCAATATTTATAAAAAAATTGAAGCATGAACTAGTCGTCGAAAAATTCAAACATAAGAAGGGAAATAGAGGGGAGAATATAAAAGGCGAGAATAGATATAAATTTTCTTCTTTTTTTAAGAAATTACGAATGATAAAAAAGTTCCTATCACTGATCGTACGTCATGGGGTTAATTATCGTTATTATTTACACTATTCTGGTTCTCTTTATTTAATCGAAACTGTCTCAGAATTTACATTCAAAACGGTCAAAGGGATTGGGTTAGGATAGGATAAGTCAAAATGCAATTGACTCAAGTGGCGATTCAAAATATTGTTTAGATTATTAAATATGTCGGTATCGAAATAATTACTAAACATTTTGGCATTGTATAATGTATTATACGAACTTCATATTCATTAACGAAGAAATGTTTAATTTCCGAGTGCAAAAGGTTACTCAAATAAACGAGTGTGGAATTATGGTATCGAGTACTGAAATTTCCTTAGTAATTACGAAGTTTCGTTAGGAATCTAATCGATTCCTGTAATTTCTGTTTGCTTATCCGCTCCAATTAGAATTTGGCGTCTCAGTAAACAGAAATTAACGAGTCTGTCAAGCTCGCTATCGCGAAGTCGTCCCCGCGTGTGCCGATCCCTGAAACGTCTCAATATCTTCGAACAGTCTCTCCGAGGGAATACGAAAGTCGTTCCTCCTCTGCCCCCAGTAATTTTTCTTTAAACCGTTCTGGGGCGTTGCCGTGGCCGTCGGAGAACTTTCGAAACGCCGCGAACGAGAAGCTGCCGTAAATCGGCAACTCAATAAAGGAAGACATAACACTTTGTCTCGAGTATAAGTGCACTTGGTGACTTACGAGGCGCGTCGGCGATGGGCGGTTTGTATCACGTAAAAAGGGCTAGCCGTGTTCGAAATTGAAAAGACGCGGTTACAGCAGAGAATGACCCGCGAGAAAACAATCCCCCACCCCTTGGAAAATAACAACCGTGCACAGGGTGTTGGAAAATTCGCATACCACTCCAGAAACACATGCATTATTTTATAATCATTAATAGTGAAGTTGAAGGTGTAATTAGATTTGCAAAAGGGTGAAATTGATTTTGTGTACTGATGAGATGCCAAAATATTTAATAACGTGACTCGGACTCACCTCTCGAGTGCTAAGTGTTAATCAAAAAATAAAATAATAATAGGGAATAGTTTATAGAGTATATTTTCAATAGACGCGACAGCTTCGGGGAGGATTTGGTCGCATCTATCGTACAGGGTAGCTATTTATTACCCCGTTTTTTACCACGTTTTTATTAGCTCGCTGTTTTGTTTGTCTGTTTGTCTGCTCAGTGACAAATTTTGCAATTTATTTTAAACTAACTTCCTGATGAGCTAGAGACTTGAAATTGGATACATGGCTCAGATCTGCATTGAATTAAATATTTATTTTTTTTATCCCCCCCCCCCCCCCCCCCCCGCGATCTACGTGATCAGCGATCCCCACTTTGCTCGACAATCCTTTCTACTTTACTTTACACAGTGGGCGAGAAAGTCCACACTCAGTTTTCCACCGATTCAATTGAAATTTTTTTTTAAATGTTCGTGAAGGTCTATATTTTGATGACGTGCTGCGCAAAAATCGTTATCAAGAATCCTTATCTACAAAATTCACAGTGAGCGAGAAAGCGATCTTTGTGGCCAAAAATCTGCCTACAACTCAGTTTTCCATCGATGCAATTGAATTTTTTTTTAAATGTTCGTGAAGGTCTATATTTTGATGATGTGCTGCGTAAAAATCGTTATCAAGAATCCTTATCTACAAAACTCAATAACTCCGATACTTCATCCACCCATACCATAAATTTGCATGTCCCAGCTGAGTTGCCGACGCTTCTTAATCCTAAACCGCAAAATTTTAAACTGTAAATCTAAAATATAGACCTTCACGAACATTTAAAAAAAAATTTCAATTGAATCAGTGAAAAACTGAGTTGTAGGCAGATTTTTGTCCACAAAGACCGCTTTCTCGCCCAGTGTGCGACGCGCGAACCATCGGTAGTGTAGTACATCATCGCACGACGATCGCTTTGTTTACCAAGTGAAATTTACAGTAAGCTTAGTGAGTGTACAAAGTATTAATAAAGAGTGAAACAAGTATTAACACAAGACTAAAAAGCAGAAAATTATTTAAATAAAAATAAATTTTTAAAAATACCACGTTTTGAAAACGGACTAAAAAGTATAATTTATTTTTATTTAAATAATTCAATAATGTGACTCTGAGCTACCTCTCGAGTACTAAGTGTTTATAAAAAAAAAAATAAAAAAATGATAGGGAATAGTTTGTACAGTATATTTTCTATATACGCAACAGCGTCAGGAGAATTTAGTAGCATCTATCGTACAGGGTAGCTATTTTTTTTAACAAAGACCAAGCCGAACGTATAGAAGGACATATTATTGTACTATGAAGTCGGGAAGGATATTCTTTGTCGCATCTATCGTGTACAAATTGTCGCGTCTATTGAAAATATACTGTAAAATGCTATACCCAGGCGAAAAGAAACTATCAGGTTTAATATGTCCCCAGTAGGGATTCTGTAGGGTCAATATTAAATAACAGAGATCAAGAAAAAGCATTTTATATGTTAATTGGTTTTTTCTGCCGCGGCTTTGTTGCCCGCAAAGAACGCGAGCCGCGCGAAATCTGCAATCCAATGAACTCGGCTAGTGTATTCGAAGCAGTGCATTTACGGAACACAATGCGCGATAAATTTAATCCGGAGGTGGCATGACGTCATGGAAAGTTCCTGATACCGTTCGGAACCTGTATTTCGTGGCGGAATATCGTTGAATGTGTAACTCGTGCGTCGACCTCGCGCAAGAACAGGTGAAAATTCGAGGAATGCCGCGGCCATCGCTGCGGCAAGAATCGTGATGCCGGGGACACGACGTCCGCGATTGCAAAAACGTATTATCGGCATCTGGAAGGGACGCCTGATTCAGTTAGGTTCGTTGGAACTCCTGGGAACAGTAAACTGTAACGAGACCACGTAGGTTTTACACCGAGGAAGACATTCGCGTGATACGTGCTGCTCCCGTTTGTTTTTGAATTTCATATACAACATTAAATCATTGGCCAGGATCGACTTCATTTAACCTTTTACTCGATTTACCATGGATGTGCTTTATTTTGTACTTTGAAAGTGTACATGACTTCTTTTGTATTTTGAAAATGTGCATTTGTTACTAATGCACAAAGATCTGTAGTTTATTTATAAAAATTGAAGTATGAATTAATTGTTTGTTAATCTACAATAAATTTTTCATAAGAATTCGATATTACCCTCAATAATATTAAATTTTCTGTATAAATTCAATAAAATTAAATTTTCTGTATAAATACATTAATATTAAATTTTCTGTATAAATTCAACAATATCAAATTTTCTGTATAAATTCAATAATATTGCTTATAAAAATTGCAGCATGAATTAATTGCTTGTTAATATACATTAAATTTTTCATAGAAATTCAATATTACCCTGAATCATATTAAGTTTTCTGTATAAATTCAATAATATTAAATTTTCTGTATAAATTCAATAATATTAAATTTTTCAGAAGAATTCAATGTGTGAAGAATAAATGTACAAGAGAATCCGAAAAAATTTATATCCAGACATCGTTGATCCAAATTATCCAAAAAAAACACAAAAAAGTAATAAATAACCAATTTTTAAATTTTAAGATAAGAAAATTGAAATAATCAATTAAAAAATGATTACAAGAAATATATATTGGTTACGAGAATGGATAACAATAATTTTGTTAATGAAGTTTAATTAAGGTGGATTCCCTACAAAATGTTTATAATGCTCGATCAAGAGTAACTATACTTCTTTGATGAATCAATGTGCAATTACAGATAAAGTCGAAGATATAATTGCATCAAATGTGCCAGTAAAAATAGAAAGATGAATTTATGAAAAGTTTCTTCGTTGTTTCAGATGAGTTCAGGAGTAAGGTTGCTTGCGAGGATGACGTGATCAATCTTCTCTGCTATCCCGGACAAAGGGTCGCCATTTTCAGCGCGTCGTTCGGCAGAACGGAACACGAATCACTTCAGTGTCCACAGCCACGTGGTGTGAAGGAAGAAAGTAAGTAAATTCGAGTAGTTTATGTCTTACCATATTTTCTGCTTATAACTTTCTGTTCTGTGAAAAACAAATGGTGTTCTTGTTCCTATAAAATCGATATTTTCTTAAAACGATGACCGCTACGTCAAGTTTTATTTAAATAAAAAGTTCGAATAAAGTGGATTTTTTCCAAGTGGATTTTAAATCCACTTTATTCGTAATTTCTATTTAAATAAAATTTTTACGCAATTCTGTATACATATTATATACAATATTCTTTAGTTAAATTTAAAAATTAATTTTTATCGCCAAGTTTGTGAAGGTCAGGGTTTGTGTCAAGCGAAAGATAAACTAAAATGTTGTACTTTTTTTGAAGGGATAATTCAGTATTTATCTCTTTTATAATTTATAGAAATAGTCTTTCATAAAAATCGTATTTGATAGTTCTCAATATTGCAGTACACCTGCGAAATTGTTTGAATATTTTTTAATTTCTAAAAATCGATTCTGACACTTTTACAATTTTCACAGGGATGATTCGGCATTTGTCTCTTTCATAATTCGTAGAAATAGTCTTCCACAATTAAAACTCGACTAAAGACAATACGCAGAATCTACGAAAAGTTTTAATACCGATCGCATGGGAATAATTCCACGCGAAAGAAATACAAGTAGAAAAGCGAGCAATGAAATTCTTTTATTGGAGAGTTCGTTTTCGAGGGAATCATGTTTGAATATTTCTCGAGTACCCGTACACTCGGCTGTACAACTCCCGAACAAGCGCGGCTAGTATGGTCGATAGGGCAGTATATTTTACGTTCGAGAACAAGTTGAAAAATACAATGAAGGTCCCTTGTTTGAGGCTTCGTTCTCGCCAAAATTTACCTAAAATTTTTAATTAGCTGAATTTTAAATTGAATCCTTCGAGGACGAGGCTTTGAATTAAAAATCGTTCTCGCATGTTTTGTACGTAGAACAGTTTTCTGTCAAATATACGGCACTGTGGAACGAAATTTTCATTGTATTTTTGTCGAAACGAAAATGCCCGGAGATATAAAAATAAAAATGGTATGTAAAAAATGCTGTACCATTATTAAAATATTGTTTATATTATTAATGAATGAATTTATGTTGAATGTTGATTAAATAGTTATGTTGAATATAATATTGAATTTATTGTACAAAATGGTGAAATTGATTTTCAAACCTATTGTATTTGGCTCTTCCTTAATTTATTTAATTTCTCCGAGTGCAGAGGGTTAACAGTTTTCTATTTTTAATATTTTGCAAATAATTAAAATTGATTTTCAAACCTATTGTATTTGGTTCTTCCTTTTTTTATTTAATTTCTCCGAGTGTAAAGGGTTAACAGTTTTCTTTTTTTTTATTATTTTGAAAATAAATGAAATTGATTTTGTAAAAGGGTGAAATTGATGTGCAAATAGGTGAAATTGATTTTCAAACCTATTGTATATGTATTATTTGGTTCTTTCTTTATGTATTTAATTTCTATAAGTAAGTTAGTCTTTCTAATATAATTCGTTGAAATTTTAGGTGTTTCTATCTGATTTCACGATGTGCATTTATGTCAGTGGCGTAACGTGAACGAAACGGCTGTCAACACAAATTTTCTCTTACGTACGGTAATCGCGTCGATCTATCCGGGTCGTTGGAATTTTTACTAGTTCTTTCGGGTCACGATCAACCCCTTCGTGAGGGTAGCTGAACGGTATCCCCGTGAGTACGACATCCTCGAAAACATTGAAATGCCATTGGCCACGTATCACCCCCTTGCAAAAAGGTCCATTTATTCGCTCTCTACCGAAAATTTTTTCCACAAATCTTCCTAATGGTTCCAGGCTCTATATTTTTACTTAAAATAATACTCTGAGACTGTTCCTAGTTTTACAAATTGTTTTTAAGAAAATCTAAAGTTGAACGAGCTCGTCACCATTTTACAAAGTAACATATAAAGCCGCCGCCGGCACCTCTGGGAATATTCCATGTGCCATGTAATACCGTGATGCCCAAGGTGGTTCGGAACCCATCTTTAATGTAGGTGCCCGTCGCGAAATAATTCTCCAAAAGAATTCAAAAAGCGACGTTTAATAAGGAAAAAAATATAT
Organism: Lasioglossum vierecki; assembly: GCA_028455595.1. Classification (NCBI taxonomy): domain Eukaryota; kingdom Metazoa; phylum Arthropoda; class Insecta; order Hymenoptera; family Halictidae; genus Lasioglossum; species Lasioglossum vierecki. The sequence continues at coordinate 3,487,720 of CM052335.1, read as the reverse complement.
AAAGTAATCCTCCAAAATGTTTGGTCGCTAACCTCTCATTTAAGAATAATTGAGGGTAAACAAGCCCTTAACTTGTTTTTTTTCCATCTGTATATTTTAAATTACATCCTCCTACATTTCATTTATTTTTTTTTTCACAATTGTGAGCAAATTATTAAAGGTAAAAATAATTCTTTTTTAAGGGTGCAGGTTGCAACCCTTAAAATAACACCTACCAAAATATTCAAGAACAATGTTCTACTGCCTAATAAATTGTAAATGATTATACATATAGTTTCAACTTAGTGTTAAATTAATTTAATGTTAAATTTTATCAAACAGGACAGTGGAAATTATTGTTACTCATCTATGCACTAAATATAGATTCTAAAAGAGATTTGTATATTTTAATTCACATCCTCCTGCATTTCATATATTTTTTCACAATTGTGAGCCAATTATGAAGGGTAAAAATTGTTTGTTCAGGGGTGCAAATTGTAAGCAACCCTTTGAGTAAAACCTACAAAAAAATTCAAGAACAATGTTCTGCGACCTAACTAATAAATTGTAAATGATTATACACTTAGTTTCAATTTAGTGTTAAATTAATTTAATGTTAAATTGTATTTAACAGGTCAGTGGAAATTATTTTTACTTTTCTATGCACTAAATATCGATAAATATCGATTCTAAAAAAGAAACGACAACATACAGTTTTCCTGATTGATGCATGCACGACCTATCAGTCAGAATTCACTTGAAATATTGATGGATGGGTGACAAACTGTTAAAGCTGATGTTTCCACGACTATAATAATGTAGTGACAAGTTACTCGTTACACGAACATTCTGGTTTCGATTCACGCGACTTCCAGTTAATAGAGAAACCATTGTGACGAGGGATCACGAATTGATCCAGTGAGTATATAGATCGATTACCTTTGTTCGCAGCATGCATAGCGCCACATGCAACGGAAACCGTGATGTCTTTGTGCCATGGAAAACGCCGTTGCTCGGTCGTAGCGAACAGTTCGACGTTCGGCGAACCTTGCACCCCTGATAGCAGAACTTACCTAAGGGTTATCTACACATGTGGTAAGTCTTATTTTCAATAATAATACAATAGAAAAAATATCTATCTATCAAGAGAAAAAAGAGGAGTACAGTATATTTTCGATAGACGCGACACCCTTGGGGGATTTGGTCGCATCTATCGTATAGGGTAGCCATTTTTTTTTATCAAAGGCCAAGCCAAACGTAGAGAAGGACAGATTACTAGAAATTGGGGGAAGTGTCCTTGGTCGCATCCATTGTGAAGACATTGTCGTGACTATGAAAAATATACTGTACATTTTTCTTTCGATATAAGACAGCGATGTATTTCAAGAAAATCTCTGTCTCCTTTTCTTCTTTTTAAGTATGTCAAATTCTATCCTCTCGCAAAGTATTTTTTACGTACTCTTTTACGTTTTTGAAGTGCAATTATCGCTACAGCGTAAAAACGATTTCATATTTTGGTAAAGCTCGTTTTATCGTATTTCATTTATCGATGAACAGAGTACGAATGCATAAAAATCCGCAGTGCCTAGTGGTCCGAAATAATTCTGCGGGCTAAAAAAAGAACGGAAGCTCTGTGAAATTTTACAACTGTTCCGCGATAAACCCTTTGTACTAGAATCTTCGACCACATAAACTATAAATGTTACTATTGACTATTTCCATACATTCCACGGCATGGTTTTTTTTTCTCGGGGACTGGAATTGATATCATCGAACCAGAAGCTATAACACATTCTGCTCGCAATCACCGGAAAAAATCCAGGTCAAATTCATTGAGCATTTTTCTCGAGTGATCAATGGATCGGAACATTTGTTTTCACCAAATATTCGGCTTCCTCTGATCTCTTATGAAACCGTGCACTCGGAAAAATATTCCTCGCTGTATAACAACATCCCGTGGTTTAATTACAGAGACGAAAGCATAACTGCACAAAGGATGCTTTCGATTTAATGCTGATTGCAACTAGAAACGTTCGCGCGACTATGAAAACTGCATATAAATACGCAGAATTTTAAAAATGACTGTCGCAAGTTACCTCGTAAGGACAGCACGATTGAGTATTAGCTTGGGGAAAAAGTCTCCTCGTATTTTAATGCAGAAATGAATCGAGCTTTTTCCATATTTCAAATGATGTTTAGTATATCAAGTGTGTGCCATTTTGATCGACCACCGTCATTTTTGAATTACTAAAACCATACTACAAAAACACTGCACGGTACAGTATATTTTCTATAGTCGCTACAATTATCTACACGATAGATGCGATCAAGAATATTCCCCCCCCCCCCAATTTAATAATCTTTCCTACTTTAGGTTCGGCCCATGATAAAAAAAGTAGCTACCCTGTACGATAGATGCAATCAAATCCCGCGAGGCTGTTGCGTCTATCGAAAATATACTGTATATTATAATTACTGCGGGTGTTTATGCAATTTTCAATTTCTGTACAGTAGTTTCAAGAAAGTTGTACTAAATAAAATTATATTTTCATTGGCAATATCATTTGTGGATCTATAGTAAATAAAAATAGTACTATATTCGAGTTGTTATCGACTTAAAACGGTGGGGGATTATCTTCTGACCAAAAAGCATTGTTTCGTACACGATATAAATAAAAATGGTCGCGAAGGAGACTTCGAGGAGTGCCAAACTAGAAAATTAAAACGTAAATGTGAACAATGTAAAACAACACTGGTCGATCTTTTGGAGCATAAGCAGCTTGTACCGGGGGTTAGGATTAATCCAAAGAGACCGGCGTATAATTTCTCTGAACGAGCAGAAAGTGGGCAAACGGTGCTAGTGGTCGGGTCGTTATTCGGCAATGTGAACGCGATAATTTTACGTTGGTCGCGACAGAAACGATGGGGGGAGGGGTGTCATTAAAAATATCCGCGGCTGAATCCGGATGAGTTCTCAACCCAGTTAGGAAGAAAGGCGTTAGGGGGTGGGGGGGGGGGGATGGCGCTCGCGGAGTCTTCCGGGTTTTCCGCGGGCGAGAGGGTGGCGGGCTCGCGAGAGCACAATGAAATAACTTCGTGTTACAGGCAACGGACTCCGCTCGTTACGGGCACATTGTGTGCCCGATGCCCGGCCGGATTCTTGGATGGACAAACGTGGCGGTTGTTAAAGGCCGAGCAGTATCATTATTCCGGAATTTTACGCGAAAATGCACCGGCGATACCGTCGGGGGTGTCGTTAGTGGCCCGTGGATAGATACGGGGGATGTTTTTGAAAATTTCACGCTCCGCCAGCCGGGACTCAGATTATAAAATTGCCTCTCCATCGTGGTACCCGACCGCAGTTCTTTGTTCTCCTCTTGGTTCGTCTTTTTTTCCGGTTGCTCCTCCGCTTTCTCCTGGGGACCATCGCCGCGAAATTTTTCTGATAAGAGAGCAAGGAGATACTCTTTCCTTTACTGCGAACTATTTCGATGCTGTTTTTCCGGCTGGACAGCGTTTTTCCGGTCCGTCCAGGCCTATCAAGGTACAGTCTGTCCCAAAAGTCTGACCTGTAAATATCCTATATCTATACCCACTACTGCGGGGTATACCCCCTTGAGGGTCCACGAAACTCCAGAGGCTTCAGTTGCCGATAAATGTGACATCATGCAGCTCGGGTATATCGGTGAGATCACCTAATCCGAATTTCTAATTTCTTTATTTTTAATTTTTTATTTATTATGGAACTTTCACCGACAAATTCGTAGCATTTTTCTAATGCAAAATGGTACCAAATAGTAGATAATTCCGATGACATTTACTTGTGTAATAGACAATTAAAGTTTCGGGCGCAAGAAAGGAGAGTCGCCGGCGACTTACGCTCGAAACTTTAATTGTCTATTACACAAGTAAATATCATCGGAATTATATCATATTTGGTATCATTTTGCATTAGAAAAATGCCACGAATATGGTCATCGAAGTCCCATAAAAAAATAATGAAAAATAATGAAGTTGGCAATTTGGATTAGCTATGTTTACATTTCTCGGCGACCGAGGCCTCTCGAGCTCGACTGTCCTTATCTACGTTCGGCAAAACTTAAAGAATAATGTCCCTGGTGCATAAATGTCCCTCTATAGACCCGTGCTGGGGACTTATTTGGATAAAATATTATAATACGAAATGATAATAAACTGGCATTATGTCGGCACAGCGTACGAACGTATTATGAATAACTCCTTAATAAAACATTTAAGAGGATATGTTCATATAATATTTTCTTCTTAAATTTGCGTGTACAACACGCTGGCAAAGTTTGGCCGGAAAAAACTAAAACACCCTTTATGTACATCATTTTTCAAATATTGTTTTACATATTTTGTATACGCAAATAACAATAATATTCCTAACAACGAAGGAGCCACGAACTCAATAACTGTAACGAATTCGAACAATCTTCTGGAGACATTAAAATTCAAACAATTTCGAAGTAGCACAACAAGTAAATTCTGGTAAAGAAAAATAGTGTAAATTAACAATAACTCAATCTTGTCTCGCGCCGCTTACCAAAGTAATTAATAGTTTAGACTAGCCGTGTCAGAAACTTAGAAGTCTGATGAGGCATTTGAAAAGTTTGGTCAAGATGGACCAAGGCGCCACCGTTCGATAGTTAGTCTAAAGTGTAGTTGAACGACGATGGTGTCCGACAATGTTCAACCATCGAATGATTCATTCCCCAGTTTGCCTGAGTTTGGGGAAGCCACGCGGACAGTGACTTCAAACACTACGATAACTTTGAAAACTTCTAATTTCGGAAAAAAATTGTCAAATTATGTTAATATAATTTCGTAGAAAACTAATTAAAAACTAAGTTGTGAAGAGAAAAAATGAGTTAATTTGGAACTCTAATAATAAATTCAGTGGCAAAATAAATTTTTCAATGTTTTTAACACTAGACCTAGAGAGCACTATTTTAGATTACTTTATAAAAATAACATCAATGTGTCTAGTGAAATTTGTAACCATCTTTTAATAATATATACCCACACAAATAAATGTTTTTAATAATTCTAACAAGTCTAATAATATGTATAATATATGTAGTAATAAAGTAATAAGTCTGCATCGATTGTAAGAAATAGAACCTAAATTAAATGTTATTTCTTCCTTTAATGATTTTAATAGTGAAGAAATTACAATTATATATTGAAATCTCTAATTTTCAAAACTCTTCGATAATTTCAAATTTCGCGCATACCTAATTCTTCTATAAATGCATAAAGATCAAACTTGTCTAATGATAAGAGAGTTTGTTCAGTGGAAATTTCCAATTAATGCGAGAATTCAGTGAAACAGATTGAACTGGAAGATTGAACGAACACTCTGCGACCTGTGTGGCGTTTCGAAAGGGAATTGTGAAAGCCATGGACGGACCTTTCCATTTAGCATTGGCCGAAAATCGGAGACACTAAGGTATTGAAGGTTGCCATTGGTACGAGGGCGCGGTGGCGGCGTTTCGGTGGCATACGACCGATAATTATTCACTTCCCACCGCTTCAAACAATGGCTATTAAGCCCCGACGCTTTCGTTCGAACTGACTGGCCATTAAGTACAGAAACGAGCCATCCGGAGTGAAAAGCCATCAGCGGAACTTCCCGCGAGCCGTGGCCCACGTCAATCGTCCCGAAGCTTTTTGGGTCAATCGACGGCATTAACGTTAGGACCTTCAACCCGCGACCATTTTGTTGTTTGCTCATTAGGCCGTCCCGCAAATTGAGATAGGTTCCGGCATTTTTACCTCGTCCAATTATCCCCGTGTATCGTTGTTCCATATTATGCTGCGAAACGGTAGGCTTCGCCATCGCAATTCCAATTATGGCGACCCTGCACTCCATTTTCTACCCTGGAGTTCTCGAATCAGGGGAGAGAGCACGAATCGAGGGGTAAAAGCAAGATCTTAGATCAGTGGTCAACAAACAGTGGCTCGAAACTAATTTATTACCACGTTTTTATTAGCTCGCTTTCTTCTCTGTCTGTTCGGTGGCAAATTTTGCAATTGATTTTAAACTAACTTCCTGATCAGCTAGAGACTTGAAATTGGATACATGGCTCAGAACTGGATGACATAATTCAAAAAAATTTTTTTTTAAGTTCATATGTTTCGGAGAAAATAACAATTAAATATTTATCTTTTCACCTACTTTACTATGCGCGCGCACTCTGACTCATCCCCACTCCACGGACCCACTTCGCCCCGACTGAGCTCAGTATGTGATAGTACATCGCCGCGCGACGATCGGTAGTACATCATCGTTTTGTTTACCAAGAGTTTACAGCAAGCTTAGTGAGTATAGAAAGTATTAATAAAGAATGATACAAGTATTAAGACAAGACTAGAAAGCAGAAAATAATTATTTAAATAAAAATAACTTTTTAGAAATATCAAGTTTTTAAAAACGGACTAAAGAGTATAAAATAATTTTTCCTAGTCTCATATAGATTCCTAACCTCGTACAGATAGTCCTGAAAATTTGTAATTGTGAATTTTTAATAGCTGCGAAAATAATTGTAAGATTTCGAACGAAAAACGTGGAGCGCAAAATGCATCAATTATCTATTGCATGCGCCCCACGTTTTTCATTTGAAATCTCACAAGTCTTTTCGTAGCTATTGGAAATTCACAATTACAAATTTTCAGGACTATCTGTACGAGGTTAGGAATCTGTATGGGACTAGGAAAAATTATTTTATACTCTTTAATCCGTTTTTAAAAACATGGTATTTTAAAAAAATTATTTTTATTTAAATAATTTTATTATAATTTTACGCTAAACATACCGTCTATCAAATTTGATTGAATTGATTTATATTTTCTGCTGGAGTCTAAAATATTATATTCAATAAATTCCCATGAAAGCATCTTTACAATTTTAATAATTGTCAAATAAAAAATCTAAATAAGTCATTTGACCCCTCGTGATAGGTTAATAGTATTTTAATACAATTGTCAATCAGGCACTGTGTTACATATAAATTCTAATTTGATTAAATAGATTAAATTCATTTATATTTCATACGATCTTTGCAACAATACATAGTAGAGTCAAAAATATATTCAATAAATAACAAATTAATAATTTTATTATAAGACGACAAAATTTCAAGAATTAATTAAAAAATGATCACAGTAAATCTATATTTATTATTTATTACGATAGTTATCAATAGGTAGGAATAGATTTATTAATCTCGATTGGTGATTCAGAGTCAATGATTAAATATGTTGACATCTAATGAATTATCAAACATTCAAGTTTCGAGGTCTATTTTCTATTTATACAAAGAAAAAAATTAAAATATAGAATGGAATTATTCAGGTTGGAAGAAATGTTTCATTTTTAATTTAAAATACCTCCGACTACAAAGGGTTGAAGAAGTAAGTATGGAGACTGTTTGACTGGCTGTAAACATCGTTAAAAACAATATTAATTTCCATTTTCACATTACTCTTAATGTCACTTAATATCATCTTTCTTAATATATCACATTAATCTTAATATCCGACGATCTGATTGGTCCTCGTCCGTATGGTGTCAAATTTCACCGACTCCTAGGTCGGTTAATTTATTCGAATCGTTCGGACCGATTAAACCAGCAAGGAACTCGCGTAGGAAAATTAACAGCGGATTCGTGACAGACGCGGACGTGTAACACGTGCAAATAATCCCGCGGAACGAGAGACCGTGGCCCGATGATAGATGCGTGAATGCAAATATTCACGCCGCGACGGTCTAATTGCATACTAACGACGCGGCTCGGATTCACGGCCGAAGAAATCAAGACGTAACGCGTCTCTCGAAGCTGATGCAATATTAATCGCGTTTTTTGACGACCGGCTACGAACTGACGTATCAGTTCCAGATCACCGCGTTAAGCTAGCCGGTTTCTTGCTGTCAGTATCAGGCAATGACACATGACACGCGACGCCATGATTAATTGCGTTCCCCTATGCGTGCTAGCCGACACTTCATGGTCTCTTTTTTACGTTATTTCGCGACGAGACATACAGTTTATTAAGGTGGGTTCCGAACCACCTTGGGCACCACAGTATTAGATTATACAGGGTGGTCATATTATCTGAAGACATTGAACATCCTCACCTGCTGAGGGTGAAAAGGTGAAATATTTCAAAATCTTCAATGGAAAACCGTTTTTTATAGTAAATCTTGGTTCTCCATTAATTTGATATTATTGGTGTAATTTCTTTCACAGATGTCGCTGCAATCGAAAGCAGTTGGAAAAATTCATTGGTTTAATTATCAATATTGATCCCACCCTTAGCAGGTGGGTATGAGGGTCAATTGTGGTGTTCTTGAATAACATTTTTTAAAATATCAAATACGTCTACTTTTATTTTGCTGACCTGATGTGTATTTCTTGAAATATCCCCAATTTTCAACGTTTTTTACCCATTTTGATTTTTGTCCATTACAGCACCATTTGTGAACCAAAATGCAAAAACTCGTAGGTCAAATTTGTGTATTTTTTTCTGGAGAATCCAAATCTGCAATGAAAAATGGGCGTTCCAATTTAAATTATTTATCTTCCCGCACCCCCACCTTCAGGAGGTAGCGTTGGGAGGTCGAGTTTGGTATCATTGGATGTCCCCCTTCGAAACAAATGATTTTCATTACCCACTTGTTTTGATCCGATGCATAGTTCTCGAGATATTTCAATGTCTTCAGTTAAAATGACCACCCTGTATAATGTCAAATAAATAACTGAATACATTCTTTAAAAGTGACTAGAATTGTTGTCCTAGTGGAGTTAGGTAATCTGAGTGGAAGGTGGGTTAGGATGGGTGGGATAGGTGAGTTAGGTTAGGATAAAGCCCGTGGAAAGCCAACGAGGGAGTGGGTCGCTTGGACAACTTGCGACTATCACCTAACGTTTAGGGCTTAGTCTCATTATACCTTCCTCGCTTTATAGTCAAACCAGCTCGTGTTACGATGAAATTGGAGACTTCGTAAAGATTGGCATATTTCACTTTCGCGAATCACTACTTAGACGTTTCTGGAACACAAAATAACTTTATTTAAAGATTGAATCCGCGTGACGTGCCGTAGCGGAGGTAACATTCGATTAACTCGATACAGGGTCTTTGGGGTCTTATATACTAACGCACAATCTTATTTTTGGTGCAAAGGTTTTGGGACTATTCTGTGGCGGCGACTAGCTGACGCCACGTCTCCGCCGTATGTTTAGTTTTTAAGCGATAGTGTGTTTGGGATGAATGCATCGGGTTGCGTGCTGCGCGATAGGGTCGAGTGAATGTTTGGACGATGGGATTGAGTGTCGTTTAGGGTGAAAATGTTTAGTTTAATTTAGAGTGAAAGCGATCTGTATGTGAGTGAGAAAGAATGTTTTTCGTAGAATGCGTCTGAGAGCGAACGGCTAGTTTGTAAGTTAGTTCGGCTACAGAATTCGTACAGAGCAGTCACGCGTGCTTCGTGAAAACTAGCACTTGCAATAAAGACTGTTGTTTTCGTTTTTGTTGAATCCATTTTATGATTCGCTACCTGAACACCCGTACCTCCTCAATTCGATGGTTCGGAGTCAGTCGTGGACTTGGGTCTGGCGATGTTGTGAGGACCGACATCTTGTCTTATCGGACCGTGACACTCGCAACCTTGCACAAATTCGTAGGGGTCTCTTCCGTGAAATGTACCAGACGGGATAAAGGGGGACGTTCCGGGCAGCTGGAAACAGATTCGCGAGTTTTACGCACATAGCCTGAGATTGTTTACTGTTGGAGCCCTGGTCGGAAAAGGGGGTGTTACGTCCCGGAAGTTGATTTACGTGATTTTATCGCTCCGTGATACGTTCGCGAGACACTCAAATATGACAACCTTTCGTCCACGCGGCACGTACATCCGACGTCTGACGGGGAACCACGACCTTCGCGGACACGAATCTACTAGCTAGCACTTACTGGTACGGCGCACAGTGGGCGAGAAAGCGATCTTTGTGGACAAAAATTTGCTTACAACTCAGTTTTCCACCGATTCTTATCGACAAAATTCAAAGTGGACGAGAAGCGATCTTTGTGGCCAAAAATCTGCCTACAACTCAGTTTTCCACCGATTCAATTGAAATTTTTTTAAAATGTTTGCGAAGGTTTATATTTTAGATTTACAGTTTAAAATTTTGCGGTTCAGGATGAAGAAGCGTCGGCAACTCAGCTGGGACATGCAAATTTATGGTATGGGCGGATGAAGTATCGGAGTTATTAAGTTTTGTAGATAAGGATTCTTGATAACGATTTTTGCGCAGCACGTCATCAAAATATAGACCTTCACGAACATTTTAAAAAAAATTTCAATTGAATCGGTTAAAAACTGAGTTGTAGGCAGATTTTTGGCCACAAAGATCGCTTTCTCGCCTACTGTGAATTTTGTAGATAAGGATTCTTGATAACGATTTTTGCGTAGCACGTCATCAAAATATAGACCTTCACGAACATTTAAAAAAAAAATTCAATTGAATCGATTAAAAACTGAGTTGTTGGCAGATTTTTGGCCACAAAGATCGCTTTCTCGCCCACTGTGCGGCGGTTCAACAGAGGCGACGAAAGTAGATAGGGCGGCCGGTCTGGCCGACGAGTTTCTAAGTAGAGGCGTCAGCGGCTCTCAGGCAGTAGAATGAGCCTGGTTGAATTCCGAAGTACAGTAATCTCTTAATTCTTGGTCAGGGGCTGGTTCACCGAAGAGGAAACGAATCGCGATGTTCCTTGTTTTTCTAATTTATGGCTGGGCCTACCACTCTGCTCGCGCCGAGCGAGACTACAATAGGGCAACGGTGTCGGCGACGGGCACACGCAGCATTTGGCCACAGCGTGTGGCCATCGCCGACACAGTTTAAAGGCTCTCGTGTTCTCACAATGTAATGCCAATTCAAAATGCTTTATTTTTCATTATTTTTGTTATGAGACTTTCACTGACTTGTTTCTGGCATTATTCTGATTAAAACAAGACCAAACACGATATAATTTGGCCCATATTTAGTCTACATGTGAAGCATGATTTATAATTTATCATACATTCAACATATGCTATAGCATATGTTTAAATAAACAACCTTACATCTCGAATATATGTTCTCAAAGAATTAGACTTGAATTTTGCAAATTAACGGAGTTGTAGTCCGTAGAAGCACAACGCGACCTGTACATACAATACGCCGCATAACTGTACTTTTCACATGAATTTGGCCTTTTCACTCGCTATCCTCTTCCATATCTTACAGTTGCACCATAAAGTCAATGAAAAGAGAAGTAACGAAAAATAAAGCAATTTTAATTAGCAATACACATTGTGAGAACACTTTGAATTGCCGGCGACGGCGACTGTCCGCGTCTTTCTTTCCCATATGAAACTTTCACAGTTGATTAAACCACTAAGTACAATTCCAATTATATCGTGTTTGGTCTTGTTGTAATCAGAAAAATTTCAGAAATACGTTTTCAAAAGTCCCATGAAAAAATAATGAAAATTAACATTTTTGAACATTCGATTCGTTGTGTCCGTATAGTGATGTTCACACCCATATACCCGAGCTGACAACAATAGTCGCCGTCCTGCGGCGCGGCCAGGCACGGCACAGCGTTGACAGGGAGTGGAGTGAGTAGACCTGGATAGGAATCGGGACCCCCCAAAATGGAAACAAATCGGAGCTTTACTGTGTCATTTTTCGCTTTTTCCATTGAGGTATTAGGCGGTTTGTATCTGCTCTGGGATAGGGAAATCCCATGGACAGTCACTGAAGGAGCCGATCGCCCAGACAGTTCGCAGCTATCACCTAACGTCTGGACTTGCTATCATTATACCTTCCTCGCTTTACTGTCAAACTGGCTCACGACCTTACACAATTTCGACAGGGTTTCGTAAAGTGTAACAGTTGGGGATGAAGAGGTGAATTTTCGAGCAGCCGGAAATTGGTACGCGAATTTATACACGTAGCCTGAAATTGTTTACTGTTGGAGCCCTGATCAAGAAAGGGGGGCAATGTACGCAGGATTGCTATTGCGCTCGTCACGTGGAGGTCGTTTGGCCCAACGTACGAATCACCTTAGCTCTAAACTAGGTGGAATGGTAGGGCCTCTGATGACTGAAATAAAAATGACCTTTTCTACACCCCGTTTTTTCAGCATGTCGATCCGCGCGCCTAAAAAGCTGGTCATCGTCTAAGGAGGAAGAGAATCAACCCGGTAAAGCGTCGTCGTTGTATGCGTTAGCAAAGGATGACCTTCAGGTTGACTATCTCAGCCTTGCACTCGGAACCGTTCGACTGTCCGGGTCGTCCTTGTACATAAACATAAACATAAACATAGAATAGGTGGGATAGCTGGGTTAGGTTAGGATAGGTGAGTTACTATTATTGTAGAACAGAGAGAGGTTACACTGACAACTAACATGAAAGACCGGCGTAAAACAAGTAGCGATTCAAACAAAATGGCAGGGTGAAAAATGACGGAACGTCTGCTACAGAAGGCGAGAGAAAATTTTCTCCGGCTTTCCAAATAAAAGGTGTGTGAGAGAGAGAGAGAGAGCAAGTATCGCGGCTGACCGTAATTCCTCCGTGTTTACTATCCGTGATAACGGAATAGGATGGCTGTCCGACGAAACACAGGATTCAGAAATCACGAAAGACATTCGCTGTTTCCGCCCGACGTTCGTTCCGCGCTATTTACACTTCCGCCGCTCTTCTTTCCAAGAATTTTACTTCCGTCCCACTATTACCGAGACAATTATTTGAGGACGTAACGGCCAATGAGGGCGCGCAGTAAATTCTTCGTCGGCCACTTCCGCATTCTTTTTGGTGAACGTTTCGTTCAACGGAATCGAAAGATTTCATTCCAAGTCGATTTATTTCGTTTGAACATATTTCCATTAGCGTAAATGTTCCAATAAATTATTCGATGCTTCGTGGATTACCCCCTAATTGAATTTTAAGTAACTGCCCGGTGTATAAAGAGCCTACTTTCCTGTAATTGTGATTTTGTGAAATATACTTTCTGTAGAACCTGCTGGAAATCAACTTTATATTTCAGTTTAAGCTGAACTTTTCTGGTAGGGTTCCACAATTTATTTTTCGGTCACCCTGCATACGTAAACATTTTTTCACACATACGGAAATATGCAACAATATTTTATTTATAAGGCTTTGTAGGACCCAGGAGTCAAATAAAAATTCTGTTCTTCTTTTAATTATTCAATTTAGCTAAAACTAAAACTAAATACATTGGTATCCTTAAATATTTTTAATGTGACCATTTTACTTATAAATAAATAATATCCGTAGTTATAACAGATTCTTTAAAAAGTGCAGTTACCCATTTAGTTTCGCGTGACAATTTATTTTTCGTTGCGCGCCAAAATGGAGTAAACAAATGCTGACATAAATAAATAAGCAAATAGATATGCTAGCAGTTATAGCTAACAGCTGCACTCCAAAGTAATCCTACACTCGTCGAGAAGAGACTAACCAAAGGGTTCGGCTGAAATTGTTTTCAGCGTTCAAAAGCTTTTAACCGTTGGCGCTGTAACTGCAAACCTATTTTACTTTTTATCACTTCTGTATCAAGTAATATTAGCAATGATAATAATCATAATATCGTACTTAAATTTTATATAAAATTAACGGTAACAATCACAAACTCCTGTATGTACGTACTACTCTATTATAGTTATTCATTTTACACATAAAATAAATAGAAGATTTTTAGTTTCAATTCTACTTCTTCCAGAAGCACTGTATATCTCATTCTTCTTAAACAATACCTTAGTAAATGTTTATATGTTTTCAAAAATAAATAAAGCACAAGAATTTTTAACGCAGTTGCAGATTAAATGTTTCATTGTAGACAAAGAAAGCGCAACATCAAATTTGAATGATCACAGATTTTACAAGAAGTTTTTACGTTTTACTACCACTTGGCAGTAGAATAATCGCAGCGATCCAATAATCCGTGAGAAATTGAAGACAGCATCTTGACAGGCCTCGGTACTCCACCATTTTTCTTCATTCTGTCACTCCGATAGGTTTTGTTCTCCCTTTTATCCGTTATTTTCTTATTTTTGCCAGCAGCTTCGCTTTCTGGTACGTCATCGAGAAAATTTAACGAGGACAAATGAAGTGGAAAGGATACGAGCTGCTCCTGATTCCAGGAAGCAAACTTTCGTTCATACCTCGTCCGCTATGTCTCATAAATTTTCTATTAGTTGCCGTACTATTCTTTGAAGTTACCTGACACGAGATCCTTCAATCGATTCAATTATCCCCTTAAATTAGCATTTTTAAATTGTTAATTACAGTATTTCTGCTGAATTACATAGGTTCTGACCGAATCATTGTTTACACTTATTAAATTGTTAAGGATTTCTACAACGCATTCTGAACTAGCAAACGTAAGATTATCTACTAGGAAAATGTTCTACTCAACATTTATTTATCATATAACAAATATTTCAAGAAACACAGAGAGATTTATAACCGAAAATATCGGTGATTTATATCATCTGAGAAACTACTAAATAAGTAACAAAAAGAACAATTTTTAATTTTATTTTCAGGCGACAAAATTTCAAGAATAAATTAAAAAATGATTACAGAAAATATATATCTATTACGATAGTTATCAAGTAGGTAAAAATAATTTTTTAATCAATCGTAGTGGAAAGCAGTCTAATGCCGATGATCTTGATTTGGCTGAATCAGCATCGAATTTGCACCCCATCCACCAAATGTAAAAAAGAAGAAAATTAATTTCTGTTTCGAACAAAGGACTTGCACAATTATTCATTTTTATTTAGCACTAACTGTACCCACGATTTTTTCCACATGCAATAACAAATCCTGGTTGATTATTATAGTAATAAAATTTCCAGTCGCCACGGTGGTCTCAGATAGAGATAGAGAATTTATTTTTAAACAAGAAAATTTAACTAAATTAACTAAAAAATGATTAAAATACATATATTTATTACGATAGCAGGTAGAAATAATTTTTTAATAAATTTTAGTAGAAATTTCACCCCGACAAGATAGAGATTTTATTTTTAGACAACAAAAATTTAACGAAATTGTTTACAAAATGTCAAAGGAATATTGTTTTTTTAATAAATTTTAGTGGAAATTTCATCCCGATATCTTTTATAGTTTCAAAGTTATAGTAAAATGCAAAATTGAGATATATATATATATATATATATATACAGGGTTCCCGAAATTCCCTCAGCATCCGGAAATGGGAGGATGCTGAGATCATTTCAAGCAAGATTTTCCTTTACGAAAATGTTATCTGAGGCTTCTTTAAGGAGTTATTAACGAAAAACACGGACCAATCCAGAGCGCGACCTACATGTGTTGGTCGCAGCACACCGACAGTCGAGCGTCGTTCGCACACCGCGATGTCTCAACGAACAAGAAACTCTCGACGCGTGAATCCTCGCCGATGTCGATGAAATTCGAATACGTTGGAAAATCTTGTTTGAAATGATCTCAGCATCCTCCCATTTCCCATTTATATATATATTATTTATATATATAAATATATATAAATATATATATATAAATATATATATAAATATATATATATAAAGAAAATATATAAAGAAATGAGTTTCGCAAGTTAAAGACAAACATATTTTTCTCTATTAAAGTGTTTCATTAAGGATCATTATCAAAAATGTAATTCAAAAATTGCTAAGACTAAATAAGTACATATATGAAATATCTTATATAACATATATATAACTTAATATAACATATATAATCTACAATTAAATAGAAATGTGTTCCGCAAGTTAAAAATAAACACATTGTTCTTTAATAAAGTGTTTCGTTAAGGATAATTATCAAAATTGAATATTCTCCAGCTGGACCGTGGCAATGTGCGTCGGTTTACTAGATTCTCTAGAAGAGGAAGTGAAAAGTGCTGTGGTCAATTGTTTATTCGTTAGCTAAGGAGACGCGCCACGTATCTAATATGGCTGTTCACGGTGTCAAACCATCGTGCAGTACGTCGGAAAGTACTTTGATGTACGCGGATAATTCATGCGGATCCAATTAGACTTTGAGATCGGCTCGTAATTATTCCGGGTCAATGGTCTAACGCTGGGACGAACTCGAAGAAGGGCGACCGCAACGTTCTGCGATGGGCATCATATTTAGAATGGGAATTACGTTTGATTTCGTCCATACACTAACAATAACACGACTTTTCAATCTGGATCCATCGTGTGCTCCAACATTTTTGACAACCTTTCGTTGGGATCAAGTGGAAATTAAAAAATTGCGGAGGTGGTGAACTTTATTCTTTTTATTTCAAATGAATATATAAAGTATTGCTACATGAAATATTTATTATTTTCAAGTCCCAGTTTATTTTAAGAAAAATAAATTCTTTATTTTAAATGAATATATAAAATATTGCTACATGAAATATTTATATCTTTCAAGACCCAGTTAATTTTAAGAAAAATAAATTCTTTATTTTAAATGAATATATAAAATATTACTACATGAAATATTTATTCTTTTCAAGACCCAATCAATTTTAAGAAAAATACCAATGTAAAATTTTTATTAAATACTTCATTTATTAATCTCTAGCTACTTTACTGCCACAAGATAAAGAATTGATACAATATCTTTAAAAATTGGAACTAAAAATAAAAATGAAAAACTCAAAGTAAAAATTCGAACCAGGTCCTGCAATATTAAATGTGTTCCTAATTAAATTATTTCGAAAATAGTATCAATGATGTTATGATTCGGATAAGAAGATATGACATTTTTATAATTTTATAATTAGTTATAAAATGATTGCTGTCACTTTGACAAATAATTTATTTGGGAAGAACAGTCTTTTGTTATTTCGACAAGTGTTGATAGATAATGATAAAATCGTACAGTAATCTAGTTTAGCATGCAGTATAATATAATAACGTATAATAATTTACAAAGGCAATTATTTCTTAAAAATTATCTAAACTAAGATCGAAACATTGAAATGAATAATTATTTAATTTGTTATCGATCGTAATTTATCTTCAGGATATTACAAATTTTTATTAATGTGGTAATTTTTAAAAGTGTTTTTAAATAACAATTCATCGAACTAATACGCCGATTTCATTAATATGTTTGTTATTAACAACTCTACGATCGATATAAGGAAATATTTAGTGTACATTAAGGTAAAAACTACCCTTATTCCTTTTTTTCATTACTTGTTAAACAACCTCTACAAAGCTTCAGTATTTTATATTTTACACACAGCATTTAGTAAACGTTTAAAATATCTTTAAAAAATTATCCCCTTCGTAATAGTGTCGTGATGTTAATACGAGTCGCTACACCGACACAGGTCGGGAGTAGCTGAAGTGATAAAAACCGCCGCGTGACGTGGAAATTCGATCTCGAGTTGAAGAATATTCGTCCCGTGGCGTGTACGCTTGTTATTCCCATGGCTTTTTCGTTGTCGAATGTATGCGCATATTTTGCTCGCCACTAGGAAAAGCTGCGTACCTTATAGAGGCATGCCTGACTCACTGTTAAATTAGAATACCAACTCGGCATACTTCGTCCTTTTTTCGTCCCTCCAGAGAACGTCCGCAACAGCAGCAAGAACAGCATTGACTAACGAGGTCTGTTTCCCTGTCAGAAGTTCGACGTTGAATGGGAACACGTCGATATAGACGAGCAGAACCCAGTTTCATCGTACCATCGATATTCTCACCATTTACCATCACCATAAGTATTTCTAGGGGTGATCGGGGTTAGAAGCTCCAATTTTTAAGAAACATGTAAAATATAGGGAATAGTATAGATACTCTCATCTTGAAAGAATTTCAATTTTGTAGTCCATTTTTTAAACACAAATCTTCATATTTCTCCACTCATCCTAACCCACCTATCCAAAAACGCAAAATCACGTTGCATAGTGGTCGCGACAAATAATTTTGAAACGCTCTGTATGGACACGAAGTTCAATGAAGTGTATGTGAAGAATTTATCAACCGTATTTCCATGATTATTATTAACTTATCGTTAGGTTCTAAATGGACTCCATGTTCTAGTAAAGTTGCAGTCATAATCTATCTTAACCGTGAATAAAGATTCCTGATAATATGTGACCTGTCCAACATTTTATGTGTTCAACCGAGTAATAAATGGATGGACCTTTCTATTATAATGCGACACGTGAATATGCGATCGCGAACAGAGATACGGATTATTAATTAATAGATTATTGATATATACTGTTATTAATAATAGCTTATCAGTTGATTCGAGCTCGGTCATTGTGAATTTACGCGCGCCTGCAAACACCAAACGGGGAAATGTCACTGCGGATGCATCCGGTTTAGTGGAATCAGGCATCAGGTGGATATATAAATACATCACAAGATTACATTCGACTGTTGTATTTTTGTAGATAACACTGTAGCGAATAATTTAATTGCACGCTTCTCTATTCCATTTATTGGAAGGAGAAACGAATTATTTAACTATGTTTTGTTTATTTGTATACGCTGGGAACTGCGGAAGCATCCACAGACCAGTTGTACAAGTAAATAAAAAAAGAAAATACTCGATAGAAATAAAAAAAACAACGAATAAACGGGTTGCAGATGATTTGTATGTCAAAGCGATGACTGATGGTGATTGAGATGCCCTGAAGTGTCGATGGTTAGTGTGACACTCTTGACAACACTTTTTGAAGAGATGAAAACGTGCTTTTTCTCTGCCGTAATATTGATGTTTTTATAGACAAATTGTTATCTATCAAAGCCGAGACTAGACTGCCGTGAACACATTTGCCAGTTATCGATTGTGCCAACGAAGCACACAAGATCATTTTCTGGTCTTTGTTATTGAGTAACAAAATTCACGTTGCTGAAGGGCTACGGACTATGTTGCGGTTGATAGTTCCTTCAGAGCTACCCTTGGCTAGCTTGGGTTTGACCAGGGCTGCCCTGGTCTACCTTGAAATTGATCAGGGGTCTTCCAAATCTTGGTGTCGACCCAGGAGTCTCTAAGAACTACCCTGTCTTACATTTACCTACCCTCGTCTACCCTTGGTTACCCTTGGTTTAGCTTGGGAAGGATTAGAATTGTCACCATCAAAGCACACAAAGTCATTAACTTGTCTTTGTTATTGAGTAGCAAGATCCATGATGCTGAAGGGTCTTGGACTATGTTGGGGTTGACCAGAGTTCCTCCAGAGCTACTCTTGCCTACCTTGTAATTGACCAGGATTTCTCCAGAGCAGCCCTTGGTTACCTAGTGATTGACCAAGGGTGCTCCAGAGCTGCCCTGGTCTACCTTTGAGTTGATAAGGTAGACCATAGTTACTCTGGCTTACACCTAACTCCTCTACTACACCCTTGGCTAGCTTGGGTTTGATCAGGGGTCCTCCAGAGCTACCCTTGTCTACCTTACATTGAACCAGGGGTCCTCCAGAGTTTCCTAACCCTACCTTCGCCTACCTTGGGCTTGACCAGAGGTCTTCCAGAGCTACCTTGGCTTACTTGCCTTCCCTTCTTCTACCCTTGCCTACTCTTTCCTACCTTGGGGTTGGCTAGGGCTCTTCCAAAATTGCCCTAACTCATAGCTGACTCATTATCTCTATTATTTTCTTCTTATTCTTAAAAGGACGCCTACCTTCTTCCAATGGAAAATGATCAGAAGTGGTTTAAAGGGTACAGGCAACATTTATCCTCATAGATAACCGGAGCGAAGCGGTGTTGCCCATAAATCCCGATCGGACGTGCAGCTATTCGAGTTTAAACTCCGAATCCACGTGATAATTCCTTGCCGGTACTCATAAATTTTCTCAATACGTAGTAAACCAGAATACATTCTATTCTGTTGCCTGAATAAATGACGTCACTTTAAGAATTAATACCTTACCCGGGGTGAATTTGGCGGGATCATACCCCGTTTCTGCCGAGCTGCTGCACAAATTGCATCCGAGGAATCGTGTCGCTGAGTATGTCATGCTGCATGGTTATTATTTAATGTTTATTCGTTCGCGGCTGCTAATGTTGGAGAAAAAGCATTATTCATTTCATTCATTCCTATTCATTTATCACAAATAATAAAACACCAGTTGTACACAATACTGCTGATAAATTAAAATAACTCATAAACTAATAATTTCTCGACGTACATAGGTTAATACCTTTTTATAGAGAATAAAAAGCCGCATCGATTGACGCATAAGAAAATGTATTAAAAATATCCTTGACGCTTCTACCTACAAAAAATATAATAATACCAGTATGCCCATCTCTGACGCACGTTTTAGAATTTTTCCCGTTTCACATTCCATCCCATTCCACAATGGAGATGCAATGACAAACATTTTCCTTTGGTTCACAACGTCCATGTTGGAACTCTGATAACTGCTAACGAGCAAAAGTTCGCCGTCGCCAAGCAACAATTGTAAAAGAGAAAGGTGCGACAGCACGTTTCGCAAAAATACAAATCACGCCAACTTAATGGGCGAGCAGTTATGTTGCGGACGTGGTTGAAGATGCAATTGAACTTCTGTTCGGTTCAAACTGGGATTCAGTGAGGCTCGACGTTGCAGTCGGTGATGTGGCCGAGGTTGAAATTCCAGTTTGATCGAAGTTGAGACTGCGGTTATATTCCCAGTCGCGTGGTTCTGTTAAGTTTGCAGTCGCGATTGCAGCTGGAGTTGAAGCTCCAGATTGATTCGAATTGAACTGGCTGCTGTAGACTGCTTCTGGAACGTCTCGTGTTCTTGGACTCGAAAAATGCGAAACCGCGTGCCAAAAGAATTAAGCTGAAACTTTGATAGATATTTTAATTTTTGGATTACAAATATGTTTCTCAAAAAGATTTTTGGCGACTCGAAACAAAATTTGATCATACCAATGCCATTTTAAACCTAAAAGGACATCATGGACGCCGTGGAAAATAAAGTTTTTGGTTGCTTATTTCGTATATAGGGGCTGCCGGCTGAAATAAAGAGAAAGTTGAAACAAATTGCGAAGAATAATGTTAAAAAAATTAATAAAATAAAATTCTTCGTGATTCATATGAAGATGTTGCACAATCACGAAATAGGTAACTGGAAAACCAAATGTCATTTTTCTACTTGTCAGAATGAAGGAGATTGAACATTGTACAGTACGAGATTTAAACAATTTAAATTGCAATCAAGTAATAATTAATTTTATATATGTATGATAGTTTGATTAAGAAATTCAGATTAAATAGTGGTCGATTTAGTGGCAGTATCATTTAGTGGTTAAACTACTATTGTAAATTAATTTGAGGAATACTAAATTAACAGATATTATCAGTGTCCACAAAAATTGGGTAGAATCAAAACAATTTGTTTAATTAAATCCAAACTGAGAAGTAAAGATTTATGATGTCAATTATTATTTTGCAACCCTGGTACATCTGACAAAGTAAAAACAATTATAACTTTTCCTTTCTTTCGATCGACAGTTATTTATAAATGTTTGTATGTTATTGGCGCACTGGTACGATCCTTTTTGACAATAGTTAAGCTATTTTACAAATTTACATAGAATATTTCGACGTTTCGATCCCCATTTGGATCATTTTCAAGAAACTTATTTCATTGTAATTGCGTCTGTAAGAATTCGTTTCAAATTAATACATGGTTGTTAGACCAAATGCAGAAAAAGAAAACAATACCTTAAAAACCCAATCAGCAGAGAAAGAAAAAAGAAAGTATATAAACAATTATAATTGTATGAATACTCACTTGCTTAACATAAATTAGTTATTAGTTTAAATTCTTTATAATAAGTGAGAACGCATGTTGGTTCCATGCCGGTGACATGTGGACTGAGCAAACGTGACGATTTGAAACTATTCAGAATCAAAAAACATCGATCTCTCCGTATTGGCCAATCAATAAATGCCGCTAGAATTTGAAACGGATACAAATGCTGTTTGTATACCAATTAAAATCGTTGGTAAAAAAGAAAAAATATAGACATTCCATTTACTTTTGATAATAAACTATAGGAAACATTAATTGGAAAAAAGCGAAACAATTATAACACACTGTACGTATTACAGTAGAAATTAATTTTCCACTCTCAATTATTATTGTGGTTTTTTTTATTAAGTTGTGAAACCTCACATGGGATTATTAGCAGCATGCACATGGCTGTGCATGCTAACATTACAAGGATAACTTATGAACTATAATTAAGGAATATGTTGAACATTTTCGAATACAATATTAACATTAAAGAAATAAACTTTGAGATTTAAGAAATCTATGTATAAAAAACAGGGGACAGGAGAGGGTCCGTAGAAAAGGAATGTATCGTATAGATTTGCCATAACACATGATTAGGATCCTGTACCAGACAACCACGTGGACAACTTGTGTCATCAGCAAGTTTAATCTTAAACAGGGAGGCTCTCAGTTGATAGTGTCCAGTACGAAGTCAATTAACCCAGCAAATGAATTCTTTGGGAAGCCTCAGATGAGCAAACCAAGGTTTGGACCCGGAGTGATAAAAGGAACTGAAAAATTTTACGCCCTTGAACTCTGCTTCTTTAAGAATATGGTTTTTGGTTAGCTTTTTAGCTTGTCTTCTAAAATTATTGGAAAAATCAAAGTAGAGAGCGAGAATATTAGTAGAAGTAGCCAACAAGGATGCTTCCTTAGCTAGAACGTCAACCTTTTCATTGTGAGTAATTCTAATATGCGAAGGGATCCAGAAAAGAAGCAATTTCTTGGGTTCCAGAAAGTAGGAATTTATCAAATTATGAATATCAAGTAGAAAATGGTTGGATTTAGTATTGTCAGAGTAGTTACATATTGCTGTTAGAGCACTCAAACAGTCAGAATAGATGTACACGTATTGATGTGAATAACTAGAAGCAAGCTCAAGGGCAGTTTTCATTGCAATGCATTCGGCGGAAAAAACAGTCATCTTCTTCTGTAAGCTCAATGAACGGGATTCATTTAGCTCAGGGATTCATTTAGTTCAAAAGCTCATATTATTAAAAAATATTATTGTGTAATATTAACTCCTCACCAATTTGATTTGAAATATTTTGAGACTTTTTCTTTGAGCTGAACGTGATCTTTCTGTTGAGTTTAACACAAATATCTAATGAAACGAATTGGCTAGCAAAGAATTAGAATACAGATGGAGCTTGAACGAACTCTGGATCTAAAACGAGCTCAAGCCATTGCAGGATGAAATTCTCTGTCGTTGTTCTCATAAAAGTTGTTTCTAAACAGTTCCGAACAAGCTCGCAGGGAAGCGTGTTCGTTCCAGTTGTCAGAGTTGCGAAGATCTAGGATAATCTCCTCGCACGGTGACACTTGGAAGTTTTGCTGTACACGACGAAGGAATTACCGAAAGATCGACGCCGAGATGTTACACATTTGGGGGGATAGCGTGTCCTAAGCCTGCGAAGAAGTGCTATCAGAAAAGCGAATTGAAGAGCGACCAGAGGCGAGTTCCGTATTCATACGAGGTGCCACCCCTAACCGGTCGCCCCATTCGGCCGCGCGATAAATTCGCCTCTGTTGACGCGGGAATTGAATTTCCTATAGCCGAAGGCCACGACAGAAAGTCGAACGAATTTTTCGTTCTATATGCTAGCCGGGATGCGTCCACTATACACCGCCCAGCGAAATTCGGAGGAAACCTCGATGGAAAAACATTTTTCCAACTGCGAGGCACTAATACCCTATCGCAAAAATGATTGTGCCGTCGCACATCAAGGAAAACTTTTCACATGTCATTGCTACCAATTATTCAATGTTTGGTTCCTCAACCACGTTCACATTAGTTCGTTTGTTTGATGCCCAACAATTAACGCTGAACCTACCCAGCCTTAAAAGTAACTGGTCCATGTTCCCTTATAGAAATGACAAGACATTCCTCCAAACCCTATCCTAATCCAGCCTTAAAAGTAACTGGTGCACGTTCCCTCATAAATGTGACAAGACGATTCATCTAACCCTAACCTAACTCAGTTTTAAAAGTAACTGATTCACGTCCCTTTATGAAAATGACAAGACTCTTCTCCTAACCCAGCCTTAAAAGTAACTGGTACACATACCTTTATAAAAATGACAAGACTTTTCTCCTAACCCTATTCTATAAATTTTTGTGAAATTTTTCGAAAACACTGGAATCATAGATTTTTCTGATCTTCTCGTCAAAATCTTCTCGTGAGGGAAAACATTTCTGGTTAAACAAGATATGGTTTCTACAATATTATTGTGTTATAAAGTAAATCGTTTTGTTTTTGCATAAATTTTATAGACATCGACACAGCATTCGACGTGTTAAACAAGATTGATTTTTAAAATTCCTCCTGGATCGAAAATCTGTAACGAATTGTTTTGATTTCAAACAAAACAAAACATTTGAAATCAATTTTTCCAGAGAATTGTTTAACGATTAGCGGTGTACCAAAGATTGATCTCTATCTTTGAATAATACGATTTTTATTTGGTACGTTTGCTTTATCTCGACTTCTGTTCAACTGGAATTAAATTTAATTGACCCACACGGGATATCGAGACCCTCGTATTTCGCGCGGCCTCCCTACGTTAATATTAATATTTAGGCGACAATAATTGGCTCGTTTGAGCAGCGATCGATCAAAAGCTTCGTCGCGCTCTTCAGCATCGTTTCACTTAAATTGCCGGCAATGCGTTTTCCATTGACGTCGAGCTGCTAGCCGACGCGCGCGGTGGCCCCTATCGAAAAATTCTGTGACATTTCGCCGGAGAATGGACTTTTTTCCTGTCGAACTTTTTCATCGTGTTGCCTCCTAAATGTTTGTCAGCCTCGAAAACAAAGAATTTCGTACAAATTACAATTAGTACAATCACTTGAAATTTTTTGGACAATTGGTTGCACTCAAAAGTGGGCACTATTTGGAAAAACAAATATTTCCAATATATTCATTTTGTCATTTGTTTCATTTTTTAAATTTCTATTGAAATATTAATTAAAATCTGCGATGTTCATATCTTTTTGTATTGAAATAGTATTGATTTGTATTGATTCAAAAAGCTCTTTTAATTTTTCCCGAATTTTCCATTTTCCCGGAAAACTTTTATAATTTTTCTTTCCCTAAAATCCTACTCGGACTATTACGAACATTAAACAAAAATTAGCCAAATCGGTCCAGTCGTTCTAAAGTGATGCGGTTATCAACGATAAATAAGACAAATAAGATATACAATTTTAAAAATGAAAATATTTCTATTTTAATAATGTGTACCACAAAATAAAATACTTCAATTTCAACAACTATTTCAACAATTTGATCCACCAAATAAAATATTTCTATTTTAGCAACCTAACACACGAAATAAAATATTTTTCTCTTTGCATTGCTATAATACTCTGAGAAACTGCATAAACATAAAGTCTTATCTTATCGTTAAGAAACGATTCACACTCATAAATGTATGGAATTCGAAACATTATTTTCTACAATAATATTTAAAATTGAAACTAAATGTAGGAAAACACAAAATACAAATATTTTCAATTAATAATATTTTTTTAATAATTTTAACCTACCTTATATTATTACATACAGTACATTATACAATACTTTACATACACAAATTCAGGAACAATTCAGAAACAACAGAAACAATTTAAATTTGCAAAATTGCTATTTGAGTCAATAATTGATCGAACCTGTGTGCCGAAAGTATCAACAAATAATGTTTTCAATGTTCTTCAAATAAAATACTGTTTTCAAAAATTACTGCCTGAAATAAATTATTTAATTTTCAAACAATTACTGCATCCAATAAAATGTTTTATTCTCAAAGTTGTACACATACTTTAATATAAATATTATTATCTTTTATTTACTATTTCAAATAGAATTTTCCCCAGCTCTGTGTATAGAGTAGCCCGATCGAGAATACAATAGATCGCGACGAGGTCCGAATGATATATCGAATTTTTCCCACGAAAAAAAAAACTAGACCGCGCAGACAGATAGATTCGGGTTCTATCATCAGGGACGAAAAAAAGAAGAAAGATCCGTAACGACAAATGCGTCGTCGCGAGAGAGAATTGTTGGTTTTTCGACATAAATCTCTCCGTTCCCGTTCGTTTTTCACGAACGGCCGATAACTCGTCAGTTGAGCGAAGGCGCACTCGTCGCTGCGCAACAGTGTTCTTCAATTTAATTGCCATCCTGCAGCGAGCTAATTATCCGCCTTGTGTTTGTATTCTTTATCGTCGGGCGAAATCCGGTTCCCGCGAGAGTACACGACGCCTCGGCTTTTTAACGAACGGACTTGTCGCCGAACAATTTTTACTTGGCGGGACTTCAAGCACATAAACGAACCCGATTAGCTGCTTAAGCCCCGAAAAGGTAATCGCTAGACTGCGACACTTTATGCGTTTATAAAGAAATTATTGGTGGATCAAATATAAAACCGTAATAGATTGGAAAAACTTAATAGACTAGAATAGATTAATGAAATTACACTGTCCATAAGTAAAAATGCTTTCATATAACTGTTGGGTGGATCTTATAGAGTTTTTTGCTCTGGTTCCGAGTCTGTCCTTAATTTTTTTCCTACACGCACAGTTTTTGAAAAAACATAACTTTGAAAAAAATCCATTTTTCAACTGTAAACAATTATCGTGATGTTATTATAATAGATATTGAATTGTTGTTCGCAGAAAAAGATTCTGTAGACTTTCCTGAATGCAGTGATACCCGATAGTAATACATTATGAATGTTTAAACATGTTTAAATTATCATTAAAGACGGAGAGACACTACTTTTCCACTAAATTTCGATGATATTTTTTGATTAATCTCAGAAAATAAGGATCCAACGGAAAATTGAAATGTACGCTCACTACTAGAGATCTAATGAAAAGCGTCACTGGCGGCGACTCGTATTCCGCGATGATATTTTGCATTCTGTATTGGTAAAAACGTCGACGTTGGAAAGTTGAAAGGGTAGATTCTCAAGACAAAAGTCTACTTTATCGCGTGGTGTAATTCGATTTTCCGCTGGACCCTTATTTTTTTATATAAATTGAAAAATATCATCAAAAATGTGTACAAAAGTGGTGTCACTCCGTCTTTAATGATTGTTTAAACACGTTTAAGCAATCATAATCTATTACTATTGAACATCACTGGATTCGGGAAAGTCCAGAGAGTCGTCTGATGTAAAGAACAATACAATATTACAATACAATAGTTGAAGAATAGGTTTTCTTTCAAAGTTATGTTTTTCAAAAATTAAGGCCAGATTCGGAATCAGAGCAAAAAACTCTATAAGATCCACCCAACAATTATATGAAAACATAAAAAAAGTTTAAATTTGTTTGACAGTGTTATTAAATAAATTTTTGTTGGACCAAATATAAAACAGTAATAGATTATGTAAGGAATAGTCGTATTTATTATAATCAATCGTTGACAGACGTGTTTATCACAGGCGCGTTCGTTTCGATCTGTCTTTTTTCTCCAATTCGTTGGCGATCGTAAGTTTATAATTCTGATGTTACTTCCAATTTTTTACTTTTATAAATTTATTATTATGTATGCATATTAGCAGACAACCCCATAATTAGGAAAACTTAATAGACTAAAATAGTTTAATTAAATTAAAGAAACTTTTGTTGGGCCAAATATAAAACAGTAATAAATTAGGAATACTTTACAGACTAGAATATATTAATTAAATTACAGTGTATAAATTAGTGAAACATGTGTGCCATGAAAATTAGTTCACGAGGGGATAAATAAAAATTTGTTATTTCCGGAACCACGTGCACAAAGTGTTGGAGGAACAAATTTATAACTTTCCAAATAATTAGGTCCTCGCTGTTTTATAATACTACGTAATGCTTGTTTAAAACGAACTTTATGAACCTCTGCGAAATAAATGTAACGCTTAAAATGTTTTAAATTGTAGCGCGAGAGTGGAACACGAATAATTATATGCTAAAAGCTGCCACGAGTGTAGAACGATTAAAAAATAAATATACGTAAACATACCAGTATATAATTTAGTCAATAAATTGTTCCTTCCATATGTGAAAGAAAAAGGCTCCCCGATTGGTTGCTATTACGGCGACGAGATCACGCGTCGAAATTCCACGCAGCAGCTAATTACATTCGAAAATTACGAAGTTCGCTAACGTGATTCCGCAAATTCCAGCAGAATTTTTAATTACTGCTCGCAGGAAATATTGCCGTGGACTCTTGCGCCAGGTCCACGATATAAACAACTCGTAATTTTAAACGAAACGCTGAATCGAGAAAGGCATTGATAATCGGGTTTTAACCCTTCTCCCTCACTTTCGCATTTATGCTCGACGCTAATTTCCCTTCGTGATCCAATGATGTTATACATAATGACGTTGAAATAATGTTCTCTTATAAAATCAGATTACGTTAAAATATACGATGGAAGCTTCGCTAACGCTGGCAAACATTATTCGATTAAACAAATCAAGGACTTCGCTTTAAGCGTCCAGTTTTTTAAACGGAAGTCCAGTAAATATTTTAGCGAGAAAAGATTCTTGTTTTAATGTTAGGAATTCACTGGTTCGAAAGTTGTGAGTGCAATTCGAATGTTTTTGCAATCTTGAAATTTCGCAAGCTGATTTCAAGGAAGTGGGAACAATTAAAATGTTATTTTTAATGGTAGTAACCTTTATAAATCTGAAATAAATAAATAATTGAATTCCATTCTGTAAAAGTTTATATTCGATTTATTTAATGGTATTTAAATTCACTGGTTCAAAAATTATGAGTAGAATTCGGATGTTTATGCAATTTTTAATTTTTGCAGTTTCAGGAAAGTGGGGACAAATGAAATCTTATTTTTAATGCTAGTAGCCTTTATAGATCTGAAATAAATAAATAATTCAATTCAATTCTGTAGAAGTTAATATTTTATTTATTAAACTGCATTGAAATTCACTTGTTTTCCGGTTCCATAATAATTATTTATAAATAATTACCAGAACTAGAAGAGGAGGCACGAACACAAACCTGGGTAAAAATATTTTAATTACGTTATTATTATTTTTTATTAATATAATAATAAATAAGTATATTTATTATATATAAATATCATACTTCACAACGACAATACTTCATACGAAAATTAAGTAACGCGACGAGTCCTGTGAAAATAATGCGAACGCTGGTCAATTTAATTTAATTTATTTTAATTTAATTTAATCACTTCGCTTGTCGATTTAATCTCCACCGATTTTATCTACCGATCTTCCCAATCCAACTTACCTGATTTTAACAGTAAAACTGCCGAACTATAAAATTAAATGTTACACGTTGCTTTACAAGAATGACAAGATTTAATTTTGGTTGATTTAAATTTGGTACTTTTTGAGTCAAGATCGAAAATGCCTTCGGCTACAGGTGATTAAAATTCTTTTTGATCCACTGTAACTAAGAATAGTTGAAAGTAAAAAATTAGAAGCTATCAAAGGGAGGTTTGGGAACACCTTTTTTTCACAGTAGTTCATCCGGGGCTGTTTTTTTCCTTAAGAATCGACGCGACCGAGCGTACATTTCCGTCTCGTTTCACGCTGCTCTTAAGGGTGAACGGCGACAAACCCTCTTGTTACCGTGTAACGCGAGATGCGTTCGTTTAAGTGCCCAAAGGGGAGACAACTCGTACCTTCAATAAGTCGCAGGATCTCCGACCCCTGGAGGTCTACGCCCCTAGAAAAGGGTAAGTACGATGTGAAGGTTGCTTCGGATCGTGAATAAAAATCTATGGGTACCGACTCGGATAGTTGTCGTCCTTATCATGCTTCAATAAAATAATTATAGTACACAATGAAGGAAAGGCACCGAAGCGTCGATAAAACTTTGGAAGTTGGGGAGACTGGGGCAATAAGTTCAGATTTTTAAGAAACGTATAAAATAATGTAGAAGTAGTATCTTGAACGAGCAAGTTATTGTTAAAATTATTATTTATGGCATCTGAAAATTTTCAACTAGTATTTCATTTAATACAGAAGTAAATTGCTACTTCAAAAGTCAATCAAGTATTACACGTTGATGTTGTAAAATGTATTTTAAAAATTTTTATTATGTACAATATTTATAACACCAATGAAGTTTCCCAACTAATATTCCATTTTATACAGAAATTAATTGCTATTTCAAAAACCAGTTGTTCATAAAATCAATGAAATATTTTAACTAGCATTTCATTTAATACAGAAATAAATTACAATATCAAAAATCAGTCATTCATAAAATCAATTAAATATTTCAACTATAATTTCATTTAATATAGAAATTAATTGCTATTTCAAAAAACACTCATTCATGAAATCAATGAAGTATCCCAACCAATATTCCGTTTAATACAGAAATAAATTGCTATTTGAAAGACCAGTCATCCATAAAACGAAACATATGTAACACAGTTGAGACAAATAGTATTTTTACAAATATTAGTTCATTTAATATCGTTTTCGTTTTAAATTAATAAATAATAATAACTTAATTAGAATATTTTTACCCAGGTCTCTGTTCGTGCTTTCTCTTCTAGTTCTCGTAATATCATTAAAAGGTGAGAGAGGGGGAGAGAGGGAGAGAAGTAGGAATGCGATTTTCACGTTAAATTAGAGAAAATGTCACTCGATGACCGAAAGCAACAGGAAGTGACGATCGTAGCTATCAGTCGCTTTGATCAGCACAAATACAATTGCGCGATCATGCCTGATCATGCGAACGAAGTCTACGTGCGAACGCGTGTGTGATCGATACGTATGCGTGCGTTTTCCCGTGCTCTTCCAGTTACTTCGAGCATAGGTGTCGAATGGGAAAGAGGATAAGCTTTGGAGTGAGGTTTAACGAGCCGGTTCCGTAAACGAATCATTGTCGGCCTTTTCATCCGTCCGGTAAAGGGATTTCACGGCAGGAAATTGTGCGCAGCCACGCCACGCCACGCCACGCCATCCGAACCCCTCGTTCTGCCTCCGATACATACTTCCCTGCGACGAGAATATCGAGCAGAGCCGTCGACGTGACAATTAAGTAACGCGACGAGTCCTGTGAAAATAATGCGAACGCTGGTCAATTAACCACTTCGCCTGTCGATTTAATCTCTACCGGTTTTATCTACCGATCTTCCCAATCCGATTTACCCGATTTTAACAATGAAACTGCCCAACTATAAAATTAAATGTTACACGTTGCTTTACAAGAATGATAAGATTTAATTTATTCAATCTCCACCGATTTTATCTACCGATCTTCCCAATCCGATTTACCCGATTTTAACAATAAAACTGCCCAACTATAAACTTAAATGTTACACGTGGCTTTACAAGAATGACAAGATTTAATTTATTAATTCTCCACCGATTTTATCTATCGATTTTTCCAACCTGGTTTCCCCGATTTTAATAATTATCCTGATGAGCTATAAAAGTAGAAGGTTGCTTTATAAGAATGACAAGATTTTTATTTTATTCAATCTCTACCGATTTTGTCTACCGATCTTCCAAGCCTGGTTTCACCGATTTTAACATTTATCCTGATAAGCATAAAAGTGAAAGGTTGCTTTCTAAGAATGACAGGATTTAATTTATTTAATCTCCACCGATTTTATCTACCGATTTGTCCTAGTCAATTTCTTCGATTTTATCCACCGATATTCTCAAGCTAGTTCCCCTAATTTAAATTCAAATCACTTAAAGCATTTCAATTTGTGTTTTAAATGTAAAATGTTGTAATTTAATGAAGAGAAGTGTCTCTTCTAAATTATATTTCCAAGAACGATGCAAAGAAGAGCCTTGTGTGGAAATTAGCAGGAATATTCGTCCCTAACGCAATTGTCCGGCGTTTCTCGAAAGAAAAAGTGTTTAAGACGACGATGAAGTAGACTGATTTCATCAAAGTAGAAGAAAATCAGTTATTCGAACGTAACGTGATTTGCACATTGTCGTTTAGCGAAGTTACAATTCAGTTCACACTTTCGCGATTGAATCAGTCTCGAGTATCTGTATTCATTCGGTGAGGGCCTTTCATCGGCGAAGCGGTGACTACTTTAGCGTAAGATTGTGCTCCCTTTTCAAACAATTTAGCACCAATAAAATTGCTAACCTTGCCTCCCCACGAATTCGAATCGACTGAACTTTGCTTTTTCTCTCGTGCGAATATTTTCTACAGTTTTACGACCAGGAGTACGTGGCTGCGTGTGGAAACTATTTTAAAGGATTCGCAGTGCAAAAATCAATCGAAACATCGCTTATGTGCGAGTGAGAAAGTTGCAGAAATTTTTTTTTTATTTATTCAACCTGGTACAACAAAATTTCTGTATTTCACTTCAAGACATTCGGATCAATGGTTGGAAAATAGAAAACAATGGTTGCAAACTAGGAAATAAAGATTTTGCAAAATAAAGTGGAAGCAATACTTCCATTTCATAATATTAAAGTAATTGAACAATTCATTTGAATTAAATACTATTGAAACAATATCGAAATGATTTATTGAAATAATATTTATAAAGTGGAAATTATACTTCCATTTAATAATATATTCTTTTCGTGTAAAAGAAAATTTCTATGCTTTCTTCTGGTACAACACAATTATTGAAAATTCTTTCAAATTGTCTTTAAATTATTTGAATTTATATATAAAATTAATAATTGTAGAACAAGGAATTAAAAAAAGAAGAATATTAATATTTTAAGAGAAAAA
Organism: Lasioglossum vierecki; assembly: GCA_028455595.1. NCBI lineage: Eukaryota > Metazoa > Arthropoda > Insecta > Hymenoptera > Halictidae > Lasioglossum > Lasioglossum vierecki. The sequence goes on along the minus strand of CM052335.1, from coordinate 3,454,931 downwards.
GAATGTCTTTGAAATTGTCTTTAAATTATTTGAATTTATTTATATAAAATTAATAAATCATAGTGCAAGGGGTTAAACAAAAAGAATATTAATATTTCAAGAGAAAAAGAATATCTTCCAAATTGTCTTTAAATTATTTGAATTTATATATAAGATTAATAATTGAAACGGAAGAAATTTAATATTTCAAGAGAAAAATAATGGATCGAATGTGTTCACGATTATTAGCTCACCTTGTTTGTTACATACACGACTAAACCAACAAACAATTAGGAAGTTTGTTCAGTCGCTGCATGCTTTATGTAAACCACAAAATAAAGGTATATATATATATATATGTATATACATTTCATACAAAATGAATCTGCACGGAACTCGGTAATATTATTAATTGCGTCCTGTTGGAACCGAATGCACGAGAGCAGTCGTGCACGAATGGAACATGTAAATTAGCTTAATAAAATGTCCGGTTAAATCAGCAACGATGGAGCAAAAAACTACTCTAATGTATTCTTCGCGTGCGGGAACGGTAACGCGTGTTTAAATACTTCTTGGCGCAACATATTGTTCATTCCGATCCAAGTAGTTACGGTCAGCGTGAAGTCAGATAGTACGTGGTATTATCTGCTGAACCGATATCTAGCTAGCCTTATTAAAATTCCATTTCTCTGTGGTTACATGCAATTCCAGATATTTCACAGGCCATTCATTCCTTCTGAACTGTCAGAATGATCATTTTTTCCCATGATAAGAATTTTTTATGTTTCCATTGGAGAAAGCAAGGTGCACTAATTTCTTCACTAGCAAATTTTAATTTGAAGATCATCACTGAATTTACGTCCTTTTATTTCACTATAGTTTTTTTTTAAATGAGTGCTTTAATGATTCTTTTTCAACTAACATAATAATACAAAGCCTACGATATGAAAAACTTTCTTTTGCATTTAAAAAAGCAAGGTGCATTGATTTGTTTACTAGAAAACCAGCTCGAAGATTATATTCAAAGCAAAAAGAATTATTTTACTATTTAAATCTTTTTCAACTGAGATAATAATATGAAGCTTACGATATGAAAAACTTTCTTTTGCATTTAAAAAAGCAAGGTGCATTAATTTGTTTACTAGAAAACCAGCTCGAAGATTATATTCAAAGCAAAAAGAATCATCACTGCTATTTAAAAATTATTTCAATTTATTTTTTGTTTTCCAATACACATATACATAATTTTCAATATTTTATTTCTTTGTTTCATGTTGTATTTACAATGTGATGACTAACTATCATGGTAGACAGTATCAGATATAAAGAAATTTATAAGCAATGAGATCGGCGATTTGAATCATCTGGGAAAAATACTAAATAAGCAACAAGTAAACAATTTTAAATATTCCTCCAATCCACATCATCGCGCGAGACCATTTTTGTTATTTTATTATTTAAATGAGGATTGATAAAAAGGTAAAATTCAAATGAAACACAATGAACACGAAAATAATTCATAAATGAATTTAAAAAAATAAGTCCAGCCTTACCAATTATTTTCACTAAAAAGTCATAATTTAAAGATTAATAATTTTCCAAGAATGAGGATTGCTAAAAATACTTTTCGAATCCGCCGTGTGTAGTTTTTTAATCGAGCAGCAACTGGTCGATAATGGGATCGCGGCCGCAAAAATAAGAAGAAACGTTTCTCTGTAAGTTATACTGGTTTCGTTATCTCGTTCGTCCTTCGAGCCTACTTTCGGGGGGCGGTTTCGTCACTGGCGCATCGCCAAATCTTAAAAGTCCACTTCTCGAACAGGCCTCGCTCATTTTTGCCGGCGAATTAAACGAGGCCACCCTTCACCGTTCCGCGACTTCGTTCCGGAAGAAGGGATCCGAAATTTTTTCGGCTGGATATCCCGAGGCAACCCCTTCGCGCAAAACACATTACACAATATCCCATTGTTTCCTTAGTCGCTAATGAGACCGTGCGAATTGATTGCAACTCGAAGCTTAATTGCATCGTTGAAAACTATTCACCCCTCACCCACGTTCATACGCCCCTTCGCAGGCGAACCCGTTCTCCGCGAATTTAACGAAGAATTTCAATGAATTAACAGACCTGGATCTCCGTAATACGAACGGAAATTATAATTGACATTACGTGCACATAATGCGGACGCTAATTGCTTCGTGAAATCTTATTGTTCAGTTTTTCGGACGATATCAATTAACCAGTCTCTTATTAAGTTCTCCGCGGTAATTAGGATGCCGCGCCCGCGCGCCATACAAATCGAAAGCGCTCTCGAATATTTCCATAGAATTTTCACCGCGGAAGAGAATGAAAATTTTGCGGTCAGATGAGTTCAAGAGGATACTTGGACTTTCTGTGCCCCACCTAAATTATTATTTACGATATTCTAATTCTCTCGATTTCACCCATCGTTCTGATCGAAATTTACTCAAACCATTTTCGAGTTTACATTAATTTTCTACATACATTTTATAAACACATTGTATAAGAACCGAAAATACGAGAGGATACAAGAAAGATATAAACTAGAAATAACACTTAGAATGTCTAATTCCACTAAACGTCGCTGATTATAGTAAATTGTATTCTCATTACATTCAAATTGTGTTCAATTACAGTAAGTTGTATTCTATACGTTCGACTTGGCCTTCGATAACGAAAATAGTTACCCTGTTCGATAGATGCGACCAAATCCCCCCGAGGCTCTGTCGCGTCTATAGAAAATGTAGTAGTTTCTTCGGAAATCGTAGTATAGTATACAAGAAGACACTAGAATATATTACATAAATTGTTATAGGTTCTTTATTTTTAATTTGTTAGGAAAACCGAGTGAAACAAGGCGCATCTACCACAATCCTTCCGATAATATTTGCAGCAATAATTATAGTTATGAATCCGGTGGTTAACAAGATATTCGATCGCTTCCAGCAAACTTGAACATTCTTCGGGGTTAGTATCTCGTCGAAGAATTCCGATTGGAGGGTTAATCATTAAAAGTACAAGGTGAAGTACAAAGCACGCAATTAATTTGATTAAATAAATAAAGGTATTCCTCGTGAAAGTTGTTCCCGAGCGTAGGGGGTGAGAGAAGTTCCCGTCGATTTTCTTCAATGACCGGAAAGCAAAGGTGGTGGGGTACCTTTCTCAATAACCGTCCGGGCGAAACTTTCCAGGCGAAATAAATTAACGTTTGCACGGGGAGGGGGAGAGGATTTACGTGGAAAAACAAGAAAGCGGTTGGATTCCCAGCGGCGTGAAGCGAGGGAAGGTAAATAAAGCGAAGTGTTGCATGCCGGAATAAGGTAAACTTGTCGCCCTCCAAAATTGATTAATGGCCGGCCGTGGCGTGTATAGCGTTCGAGGCGGAAACGGGGTTTAAACTCGAAAACCGACCTCGGCGATTAATTACAATCTACATGGGAAAGTTTCACCGAAGAGGGCCGATCGACACTTCCGGTGAACGGAACCTACCAGCTCTATTGACCTAACCCTTGATGCATTTTTTAACGGAAACAAAGAGAAGGAACCACGATAAAGCCTGATTTAATCAACAATACCAAACATTCGTGTAGAAACGGTACTGTCAATTAATCAATCGCCAAGTACAGTATATTTTCTATAGACGCGACAGCCTCGGAGGGATTTGGTCGCGTCTATCTTGCAGGGTAGCTATTTATTTACTAATGTGACTCTGAGTGACCTCTCGAGTGCTAAGAGTTAATTAAAAAGATGATAAGGAATAGTTCGTACAGTATATTTTCTATAGACGCGACAGCCTCGGAGGGATTTGGTCGCATCTATCGTGCAGACATTGTTGCGTCTATCGAAAATATACTGTACTCTCCAACGGTTTTCGAAGAAATGCAAATAAATGACAGAGCTTCGTTGAAAATGGAGAAACTAGATACGCTAGGACAACCATAATAAAATTTGTTTGCATCGATCATCATCGCTAAAGCGATTTACAGTAAACATTACTTTTCTCAAAGCAGAGATGACAACATTTTAAACAACCTACCAGTTCTCTGGTTCCGTTCGAAATTAATCTAAAAATGAAGTTTAAAAATGATTCTATTATTCATACATTTTTCCATTCGCCGGTTTATTGTTTTACGGAGACTGCCCTACAGCAAACGCGGATAATTCCATTGTTTAGAGAAAGAACATTCCCACCGAAACTGGACGAACATTTATTCCATATTTTTGTTCGTACATACTCTACTCCTTATTGAGCACTATGTAGAAAAATAGTTTGAACGCGAGCCGCAGGTGACCATTGTTTTGCAGTCGATGCACGCCGTAAAACGATTTTCGATTTGACGCGATGAATGCGACCGATCGAATACCTCGCGGAAAAAAACAGCCGGAAACGCTCGTGGCGCGACGGAAGGTCCTGACCGACGTGTCGGATGTGTCCTCCCGGGGATTGTGAACATTTTTGGTCATGATGTCCAGCTCGCGTTTCATTCGATCATTTTCCACCATTTTCTTTTGTAATTCTTTTTCGAGCGACAGCGATTATCTGCGAGGTTTAACTCGCTGAAAGCGAGGATATGTACTCGATGAGTACCTAATGACCACCTAATGAGGCACTTCAAGAAGCTTTTGCAATTTTTTTTCTTTTTAATATTCTGTCGCATTCTGTACAATCTGTATACTGCGGATTTTTATGCAAAATTAGAATTTACGATCTTAATTCCAATTAACTGAAGTGAAATAATATGTCATTTTATTTGTTAATGTGCTTAACGGGTTGAAAATAATTTACATAACATAGTATTAGTATTTATGTAATAGCATATTTACCCGAAAGTATATTTTTATAGTATTTTGAAAATTCTAATCTTTTTACTGTTTTCAAATTGCGTCAACTGAGTTTGGACATAACACTTCAGGTACAGCACAATTCCAATCAAGATCTATCACAATTCGGCAGTGATTAATTCTTTTGTAATCGATTTCTATATTCGATTATTTATTGTTTTATTTTTTATATTTATTTCAAGCTGATTATTTATTGTAATCACAGTGACTGTAATTAGTAATCAGTCAATCACTGTTGAAATAAATCAGTAATCATGATTACCTTCTGTAATTTGTAATCATTAATCAGTAATTTTTAACTCATTCAATGATTAATGATATTTTGTACAAATCTGTAATGTATATCTGCACGTTGAAAATTTTATTCATAACGTGCCTTGTGTGTATATTTATCAAGTAATTGCTCAGTGCTGTACGATTTAGAAGAACTAAATGTTATTTTTCACGTTTGTTCTAGCTTGCTCTAAATTATCTCTTTCTTAAAATCTGTATATGTATAAAAACGAAGTCCTGACTGACTCACTCACCTATCAACGCCCAGGCTAAACCCATGGCCCTAGAAAGCTGAAATTTTGCACAGAGGTTTACTTTATGATCTATACAAGAGATAAGAAAGAATATTTCGAAATTCATCCCTTAAGGGGGTGAAAAGGGGTTGCAACATTTGTATGATGAATATTTTATTTGTGGTCAGATTTGTTTGAAACTTGGTCTTAATGCTTTTTGATATAAATAATCAAACACCTATTTCGGCATTTTAAAAAATTCATCCCCTAAGGGGGTGATAAGGGGTTGCAACGTTTGTATGAGGAATATATTATTCGTGATCTGATTTACGTCATACTTGGTCTTTCTTAATGCTCATTGATATGTACAATCTGAATTCGGGTGAATGGGTTGTTAAAATGTTTTATGGAGAAACAATATCAATTTTCGAAGGCATTAAACAGTTTCCTGTACGAGCGAAGCCGCGGGGGGGGGGGGGGGAAGCTAGTTAGTCTATAAAATCGAAAATTCCATGAACGTCCGTAGTTTGGTAACAACAATGATGTTCCTTTTTACAGGGAAGTCTACCGTGTTAAATAAACGATACAAAATTGCAGAACGCTGACATTGTAATTACTCGGCTTTAAATAGTAGTGAACGGCGCTGCGCGTCATTCGGTTTCACGTAATAATTAAGTGTGAAGGTTCATGTCGGCTAATTCGGAGAAAATTAATTGGTAAAGCATGAGGAGCGCTTGTAATGTTTCGGTTGAACTCCGTGGATGCTTGGTTATCTTGAATGACGACGAGAAACGGTCGGTATGCAGATTTAGCGATACCAAATTGTTCGGCGCATGGACCGGTGACGTTTCGTGAAATTAGGAACGTATACAAGTCAACAGACGAAAGGACGCTTGGCTCGCATCAACAATGCGACGCGTTGCATAGTTGTATCACGTTGCATCGAACTGCATGTGTGTGCAGTATACGTGCACACATGTACGACCTAACCCTATCCTAACTACGCTATTACATCCGCGAAATCATTTTATTAGTCAGACTGCGTACTTCAAGACCATGGAACAAGGAAAAGTAACATGTTCACAAATTTACAAGCAGTGTGTTTTACATTTGTTATTATTTTTATTTTAACAAGGAATTTATATAACCACGTTTTACGTATTTTTCTTAAAATTGCACTTTTATTAAAATACCGCCTTCAATTTCAATAACAACTCTTTTAAATAAATAATATCATTTTATTGGTCACTCTGCGTACTCGAAGCACATGAAACAAGCAAGATTAACTTGTTAACAAATTTATGAGCAGTATGTGTTACATTTCGTATTATTTTTGTTTTTATCAAGGAATTAGTATTTTTCTGCAAATTGCTCTTTCATTTAAAAAACGACTTTATTTTTAATAACAACCTATCTTTAGGATCTATTCTTTCAAGAATTCTTTCGAGTGTTTTTAATTTGATATTTTTCCATGCTTCTTGTAGAAGTTGTCTCTGTCCTTTTTATGCAAGAGCATTATGGACAAAGAAATTGCTGAAATCTGTCAAGAAATATTTTTACAAAAATTATATGTTATATACGTATTTATCTTTTTGTAGAAAAATTTTAAGAAAGTGGAGTGAAATGGAGTTCTATTTTTAATGGAAACAGTATTTGTTGATCAAAAGCAAATAAAAATTATACAAGATTCTGTCGTGTTTCTGGAGTTGAATTAGAAATCGTTGGCCAATTAAGTTAATTATCGGGACGATCGTTGCGAAGGCGTTGAGAATGATAAAGCTAATCAACGCGTATCGCGATTGCTATTAGCTTCGCACGCGAGCTATCGTAATAACCTGACGGTCCGTTGTCCGCCAGGATTTCGGATAGGGCAAACGACCACTGCGGGCTAAGATAATTATGAGAACGTGCAATTTATTGCCTGCACGTGTGGCTTTCACCTCTTCGATCTGGAGGCTGCAAAGCTCTTGAAACCACGGTATTAGCAACTATTTTCCCGTCGGGGCGTATTGCTTATAATAAGGTCAAACAATACTAGTGCACATCGTAGTCATGTATCTTACCAATCCAACACGTAGTATTTTCTTGTCATTCGTGAATGATATATGATTGAATGAACGAATGACAATGAACCAGTAAAAATTTTAACTATAAAAATGTTTAAAGAGACACTTCTGTCTCTTGAAAATTGATGCAGAACATTTTTATTTGGCTACACAATATGGCTGAACTTCAACTCCATATACCAAAAATGTTTAACCATTTTAAAAAAATTACGAAAATCCAGGTTTTAATGTTAGGAATTGACTGTTTCAAAATTTGTGAGATTTTGAGTGAAGCAATGCAAGTATATTTCTTTCTGGTGTGGTATTGATGTATTAAATGTACATATATACTGTTTTTTGACCATCACAATAGAAAATCTCGTCATTTACGACACTGAACACTTGGATTCCATAGTTTGGACCAATGCTATGAATACTTTTCCCTTCACATATGCCAGCTGCTTAAATGTTTCGTCTCGAAGAGACTTTAACCAAACAATCACCTCAGCGCAAGTAAGTTGGGTCTCTTGGATTCTGCGAGGCTATTTACCCTGAATACCCCCCTAATTTCATTATTGGACCCTGGGCTCTATAGCCCAGAACAATCCTATACCACTAATACTCCTTCATTTATATTTGCTGACTAGTTGAAGACTTCGCTAAGTGGAGACCTCGACCCGAGGACTTCGTTAGAGCTAGTACTTTAACAAGATAATAAGCCATGGAAACAAAAGTAAGCACCTGCTAATTGTTTTCGTGCTGGATCTTTAGAAATGCAATTAGTTTGATGTGGTAAAGGAGTTCTTCACCAATTTAACATAAACAAGTGATCAGTACTGCTTCCTATAATCATCTTCAGGGTTCCAAGAGAACTATTCTAGTTGAAAGAATGGAAATTATTTTTCAAAATATACGGTGAAACCTATTTTATAATTTCGCTAAGACACAGAATATCAAAAAATAAATAAATATAAAAAAATAACAGTAAATAATCGAATATAGAAATCGCTCACAAAAGAATTAATCACTGCCCAACTCTGGTAGATCTTCATTGGAGTGTGCTGCCCTCTGGAATGTTGTGACGAAACTGTTCTGATGCAATTTGAAAGCAGTAAAAATATTAGAATTTACAAAATGCTATAGTAAACATCAACAACGACAGTTAATTCTTCTAAATTGTACAGCACTGTGCAATTTAAAAAAAAAAACTATTCAAAAAAACTGCAACGTGAGCGACAAATAAAAAACCAAGTTGGCTGTCATGTGCAGTCGCATTACAAGTTTCAGCTCCTGTCATCTTGTTTGTAAGGCTAAAAGCTTCCGACGGGTCGGGTGGTCGGCGCGAGGGTGCTGGGCCAAGTAGAGCTCATAATTAGCTAACACCTTCGCAGCTGTGTCACATTTTGAGGTTCACGACACGTCAGCCCTTTGATGTCGGAAATCTGACGTTGAACGCTAAGGATTCACGCGTTCACTAAAAACTCAGTGTCCTGCTTCCAAGTTCTAACTTCAGTAATTAATTCAACGATAGTTAAAACGTCTCCTTTCTATATTTATATAAAAACAGCGAATTCTTGCTATCCACGATACAATAAAATCGATAAATATTAACTTATACCGATCGTAGAATTGTTAATAACAAATACATTAATGTTATCGGTGCACTGTTTCGATGATTATTATTTAAAAACACATTTGCAAATTACCACATTAATTTCAACGTTTCAAAATTGATCGATCCAATGCATCGTCACCATTAATATATTTGTTAATCAATAAAACCATTTTTACGCTACAATGTGGATGATCATATATGTTTTAAAACTATGTTAAAACTGGATACGTTAAATAAACCTAAAAAAAATTAAAAATACCATTAAATTAAAATAAGTTTATTTTAAACACCTCATTTGTACTAAAATGAGAATTTGTGCAAATAAATATTAAAGAATATTAAAGAATCTATACATGTTCATTTGCTCCATAAGGTACATAAATATTTAGTATTTGTGTAGAATTCAAAATGCAGTGTTCAAATAATTTCTTGATCCATTGTATAATATATCGCGCATTTTAAATAAATTTTCTTTTGGTACACATTGATTCACGTTTGCTTTTCACGAGCGCGATGGCAAAGTTGCACTTTAAAGTCAGCTCGGAGCGTGAGTTAGCCGACTAAACCGATTTTTTTTGTTATAATTAGCGACGTAGGCGGGATTGCAAAGTGCTTTGAACCGTGTGGATTACAGAAGAACCCACTTCGTGGTTTCGAGAGGCTTTGAAAAGTAAATTGGGTCTCATTAGCCTCCGCGTTTGTTTTTCGAATAGCGTCATTGCAGTTACGAGCTACCCTCGAAATCTGAAGTGTTGTTGGCGGGAGCGCACACGGTTCCGACTGATAATACTTAATCGATGCGAGTTTGAACATTACAAGTGCAAGATGTCTCGTCGCGGTGAAAATCACAGTGAATCGATGATGAATTAATACTGCATACGTAGACTGTCCTTCAAACTCAATCAAATAGATTGACAAACCAGAATCAATACAAACAAACAGACCATACAAATAAACAGACAGTCCAGATAAACAGGCAGACAGACCAGACAAATAAACGGACAGACCATACAAATAAACGGACATATCATATAAACAGGCAGACAAACCAGACAAACAGACAGTCAAATAAACAAAACAAACAAACGGACAGACGGACAAATAGATAGAAAAACGGACAAACAGACAGACAAGAAAGCGATATAATGAAAACGTGCTACAATATTCTCGCGTTGTCCATGTCCCGTTGAATACTTCTCGGCCGGAATGCATTACGTTATTGTCTCTTGTTACCGCAGAAGAATGCACAGGTGTTTTATTGAATATCACACCCACGGAAACAGGTATGTCGAACACGTATTTGCGTCGCGCCGTTGTATCTTCGCTGGCCTCACATTTTCTCTGTTCCATTATCCGTGGACGTGCGGCTATAATGTATCCGGTTCGGTTAGAGCATCTCATAGCTGCGCAGCCGAGCCAAAGCTAGTGTAACCTATTGTACTATCGCGAACCGCAAAATTGGCGTTAAATTGCAATTATTAATCGCGGTAAGTAAACTATTCGAGGCTGCCACTTCTGTTGTCCCTCACCCCTCCCAGCCTCTCGACCATCCACTTGGAAGCACCTCGTGACCTCCTCGCCTTATAATTTCGCAATTGTTGTCCTCGCAATTTCCATGTCCGAGAAATAATTAAATAATTAATACCCGATTCAAGAAAATTGTGGTTAGTGTCGTTCGTATAATTAATTAACACCCCCTAGTTAAAGAATATTTCTCGAAATTTGGGGTGTGCCTCAAATTTGTCCTGCCCTTTTTGCATTAAAATTTATTGAGACATTTAAACGCCATTTCGTTATTGTTTGATTTGTTCGTTATATGTTGAAATGATATTTAAAACAAAATGGGTTAATTTTCTTTCATAATAATAATTTTCTGTCGTAATAACTTTCTATCGTAATAGTTTCTACTTTCTGTCGTAATAATTCCCTTCGTAGATATTGCTTCTTACAGGGTGTAGTTTTATTGTGCATCGCGAGATTCATTCTATTTTTCAATTAGTTTTCTTGAACTTTAATTGAAATTGTTCAAACTTCATTGTTTTTCCAATTTGAAGGATTTTAGATTATACTGGACTGTTTCAAATTTTCTGACAAACGTAGTTGTTAATTTTGAAAGTGGTTATTTTCATTCTTGGTAAAAAGACACATATTAATCACCTAATAATTGGTATTGTTTTAAATTATTTCGGGTTAGTTGGGTTGAATTTTTCAATGCAGATCGATTAAACATAATTGCTTCACTTTACAATCCTAAATTCTGTCCTAGAATTCAGATTTTATTAAAATTTCTTCTCCGTTCTAGGCAGATTGATGCAGCTCCTAAAAAAATACGATTTCCATAAATGCCTCTTAGAGGGAAACTACCGGACGAGTTACTTTATCTTAGGATGCAGTATTATGGTGTAATAAAAGGTTAAGCGGTTCTCTCGACGGATAAAGGGTTGTTCCTTTACATGGAGCACGAAATTTCGAGGACGCATATCGTCGTTAGGAGAAACCCGTCCTTTTATTACTTAACCAAGTCTAATAAAATCTCGGTATGTCCGCTAATTTATCTTGAATTTTTCGAAGCAGTATTACTCGGCCTTCGAGAAGGTATTCATGGCTTAAGGAACTAACTTTTTTACCTGGACTTTCAGAATTTCAACGGACACTTAAATTCCATGAGCAAACTTCATAAAGTGTACTTCTACTTCGATGATTGGCCGATGAAAATTCGATCACGAATCCCTCCTGATTGAACGAGAGCTTTGCCAAACCTTAACTAGAAAAATCAAGTTTTTCTTAAATTCATTAATTATTCACATACCCACTTAATACCAGAAAAAGATGCATTTAAACAAATTGTTTTCAAACCATTTGGTGGACAGAATAATACTATTTAACTTTTGTCTGAAACTTGTTGAAATATCATTTGTTGTTCCTGAGATAATTCACAAAAAATTCGATCACGAATCCACCTTCATTGAGAACGAGAGCTTTCCCAAGCACTTAAATAGAAAAATCAAGTTTCCATCAAATTAATACTTATCAAAAATAATACAGAATAATTCCAAGTAACATTCGTTTTTAAAAATGTTTTTTCCTACTAAATTTATTTATGTTTTTTTTCTGAAAATGTTGTTTTAATTTTTTAAAATATTTTCCTTTACATAAAACACAAGAATTGACCTCCTTTCAACTTTTGTATCCGAATTTAACAAAAAAATCATGCAGTGAAGGGTTAAACATCATTCGTGGATCCTGAAAGATCCGTTGTTTGTTTTAATTAATGTCAGAAGCATTCTAGGTCGATCTACCGGTGTTATCAGCGTCACTCTCAGTCCCGCTAGAAATATTCGTTTGCCAGTGTTATACGAGACACGTTGCACAACGCGTCAATGGGAGGCCTTGATTTGGTGTCTACGTGCTTATCCGCGTGAAATGCGATTGCATAGACGATACGAGGTATCGATATCCTGGCGCAACACCACAGCAGAACATACGCCGCTGGAAATAAATCGGCCACTGTCAGAATGTAGAATCAGGGATCTTATCGATCGAACAACACGAGACCAGATTCGCACAGTGTGCCTTTCCATGCGATGTTAAAGATCTTGTTTTCAACTCTATCTGTCCCGTGTGCGATGCAAAAGTTATACATTTAGAAACAAGTTTATTATTTTGTTTGCAAGTGCACAAGATTATAATAATGAATAGACTGCGGATCTTTATGCAAAATAAAAATTTTATACATCAATTACAATCTAGAGAAGCTAACTAAACATTAATATAAAATTAATTTATTTTGCTCATTGTCAATTTTAAATTGTGATCGTAAATTTTGAACTTAATAAATAGACTGCCGATCTTTATGCAAAATAAAAATTTTATACATCAATTGCAATCTAGAGAAGCTAACTAAACATTAATATAAACTTAATTTATTTTGCTCATTGTAAATTTTAAATTGTAAACGTAAATTGTGTTTGCAAGTGCATAATATAATAATATGTTGGCTTAATAATTTGAACAGGGAAGAAATCATATATTGACATCTTCAATTCTTTAAATGTAACAACAATTTTGAATTTCATATACTCGATTTAGCTATAAATGCATAATTAAAAATGTACGATTATACATTCTGTATAATGTTGCATTTTCCTGTTCCAGTGCCAAGGGCGGTGTTAAGAGAACAATACGAGGGCGACGTCGAGCCAGATGAGATCGACCTGATCCACGAGTTCGAGGAGGGCTTCGACAGGGCAGATTTCAGAGCTGAATTCAGCCCGAGCCCGAACCTCGAAGGGCCACAACCGCAACCAAGGGATAACGTCTCCCGAAATTTCCCAACGGCCAGCTCATCGCCCCCACGTGCGCGAACAAACAACGACGGTGAGTATCCGCGTATCAGCATCGTTGATTCCTCTTCCCGAACCCGTTCACGGTGAACCAATCCGTAGGGGATGATACCACTCGCTTTCCCCGCAAAATGAGTTACATTAAAATCCTACTTGCCACGAATCCTTTATTTTCTATGGAGTCGTTTCTCGAGTCTAGTTCGATTCGATTTATTTGGAATTATTATTCAACAAGAACTGAATGCCTTTAAAACAACCAAGGAAAATTAATGTATCAAGAAATTTACAGTGACAAAGGAAAACTGGGTTTTCCGTAATTTCTCTTAACATCTTCAATTGAAAATTTTGAAAAAAATCAAACATATTTCTGCTATTAAAATGCACATCTATGAATTTTTTTAGAATTTTCAATTGTAGGGAATAAGAGAAATCGCGGAGAACCCTGATTTTAATAATAATAGAAAATAACAATCTGCAAAACTAAAATCAGAGGATTTGAAAACAGAAAGTTCAACTTGTGTTAAATAATTTTTTGAGAATCACATTTTCAATGGAAAAATATTTTGAAGAGATTAAAGATTGGTTCGATTATCAAAATTTTCCTGTAACACTGTAAACGATTTTTACAAGAATATTAAATGTCGAAAGCAGTGTCGAAGAGATTTCGCTTAATTTAATATGCATTTATAATAATACAAATGTTGGAAAAATAAATGCAATACAATATTCTAATTAAATTATCGCTTCATGTAAATTTAGTAATACCATTAACGTTGCCCTCCATTATATCCACGTCGTTAAAATTCGTCTGCAACTACAGCTATCACGCACAATCAAGTATTACCGCGTAACAAACCGCGATATCGTGTTCAAATTAGTAGCCAGTTTAACGGAATTACATTATGTAGTTCAATAATATGTCATTGACTTCAATGTGGGTACTTGGCATTAGGTATAATATGTGAATTAATTGAATCGCATTATGCCAGACCGTGAACGAATTAAAGGCCACTTAAATCAAACTCCATTATGTGACATAATGTCCCGTAAAATCTCTTTCTATTTTAATAATTAAATGTCATTAATAATCTCTACAAATTATTAGTATAAATTAAACTGCAGTATATAATATAATGTCCCATAAAATCTCTTTCTATTTTAATAATTAGATGTCACTAATCATTTTTACAAATTAATAGTATAAATCAAACTGCAATATATGTATCATACAGGGTGTCCCAAAATTCGTGTACTTTCTGAAAATGGAAGGTTCCTTGGGTCATTTGAAGCGACATTTTCCTTTACAAAAATGACGCCAGTGGCTTTGTTTAGGAGTTATTAACAAAAAACACGGACCAATCAGAGCGCGGCTACAGCGGATTGATTCTTGCTCGGCCAACGGCGCTGCCACGCTAAGCGGGACCTTTTTTTTTTTTTAACGTGGGGAAACCTTGTATAGGCGCCACGACTCCCTGGGGGGGGAGGGAGTCGTGGGAGTGTGAGACCCTCCTCGGGGGGGGAGGGAAGATTGGGCTAATAAAGCACCAATCTTCCCTCCCCGAGGCCAACTCACTAAAACCCCACGCCCGCCTAAGCTATTACAGGGGAATGCCAGGATCTCGCGAGAACTCAACTGGACATTCCCCATAGCTACATGACACCCCGGGGGGGAAGGGGGGAGGTTCTACCAGAAGGTTTCCGCTCCCACCTTCCCCTTGCCCTAGCTAACCGTACACCAAGAGGAGGGACCTCTTGTTGTACCCATCCCTGGGGCCTTCGAATGAGCTTCCCGAGCCCCCAGCTCGGTCCACCCCCAGCCCCCGGTGCCTTCGTGGTCTGCTCGGAGGTGGGTAGACTTTGAGAAAGTCCCACCACCATCCGGCCAGACCAAGAAGGTGCCGCCACCGGTAAGGAGAAGTCGTCGAAAGTGCCCGTGCACCCCGACTTCCCCCACCCCTCCCCCCCGCGCCCCTCCCCAAGAAACCGCTTCTTGGGAAGTGGCACGCTAAGCGGGACCTGTCTGGTCTGTGTTTTTTGTTAATAACTCCTAAACAAAGTCGCTGGCGTCATTTTTGTAAAGGAAAATATCGCTTCAAATGACCCAAGGAACCTCCCATTTCCGGGAAGTACACGAATTTTGGGACACCCTGTATAATGTCCCGTAAAATCTCTTTTTATTTTAATAATTAAATGTCATTAATAATCTCTACAAATTATTAGTATAAATCAAACTGCAGTATATAATATAATGTCCCATAAAATCTCTTTCTATTTTACTAGTTAGATGTCACTAATCATTTTTACAAATTAATAGTATAAATAAAACTGCAATATATTTTATAATGTCCCGTAAAATCTCTTTCAATTTAAGAATTAGATGTTACTCTCTCTCTCTCTCTCTCTCTCTCTCTCTCTCTCTCTCTCTCTCCCTCTCTCTCTCTCTCTCTCTCTCTCTAATCATATTTACAAATTAATAAATATATCGTTTTAAACTGTGTATACATATTGCAATTGGTGTCGAAAGTTCTCTTCGAATTTGGAATAAAAAAAAAAATAACACAATGATCTACAATATTTTATTTATAAGTGCATAAGACAATATTAAACTGCGGGTTTTCATGCAAAATAAAAATTGTGTGCATTGAGAAATAGAAACCAAATTATTTCTTCCCTTAATGATTTTAACAGAGGAGTTAATATTTTTCAACAATTTTAATTTCATCTTTTTAATTTCGCTATAAATGCATATAGATCCGCAGCTTAATAATGAACAAAGATAATCTGTTGATAAGCTTCGAAATAAATATCAATTACAAAAGAAATCGAACCGAACAAAGACAGAGGGAACAATCAGATGAAATATACGTGGTGTCGAACGTTAATTACATATATCCATTACACTTGCTGTACGTTCTACCAGTATTGCAGTGGAACACGAGTGGTAATCCTTCGATCTTCGAAGTCCGGCTGCTTCCAGTCAGTATCTCGAATCCCGCATGCACGCTTTGTTGTGTTCTCTTCCTCTTGCTTCGCATCGCTTTCCTCCTCAAGCTTCGCCATCGCGTTCAATCTGCATTGACACATGATGTCCGCATATAAACGTGTCCAGCATTAGGAGGTCAGAATCGTTAGCAGTCCTCCGTACCTGCGTCAATGCTCGAACGTAATTAAGGTTAATGCAACATCGATATCATCGATGCCTTATGACTTATGGTCCACCTACATTCATAAGCCTTGGGACAGTGATCCTATATATGTCTACTTAACTCTAAACCTGAAATAATCGTTGAAGAATGCGACCAAATTTTTCCTTATTTAAAATCTCACAAATATTACCAAGAAGTAAAACAATATCTACATTTATGTTATTATATTATTTCTTGGTATATTTTCTATAGACGCAACAGCCTCGGGGGTTCTTGATCGCATTTATCATGTAGATATTGTCGCGTCTATAGAAAACATACTGTACAATCTCCAGTACCATCTCCTGATGGGCAATCAGTACAATATTTTATACAGGGTGTCCCGCATACAATGGACAACCAATTGGGAAGTAATTCTACTACACCCCCACTGTCGAATTCACTGCAATCTCCTGATGAACAATAAAAAGAGCAGTTGGAGAAGAAAACTGATTTTTGTTTACACGTCGAGGAAAGAATGGTGTACTCATATCTCAAAAATTTTACCAAGAAGTAGAAGAATATTTATATTTATACTGTTACATTATTTTTAGGCATATTTTCTATAGACGCAACAGCCTTGGGAGTTCTTGGTCGCATCTATCGTGTAGATATTGTCGCGTCTATAGAAAATATACTGTACACGTGTTCAAAAGCACTTGGGAAGCAGAAGGACGTGGTAAAATTGACTTTTCGAAAGTTCAAAACTAGAATAGCTTCGTGAAAGGTCTTTTTCTGTAACATACTGGATGTGGCCGAGATCTGACTCTCACGGTTGACGCAAAGTCTAGAACAAAAGCTCTTGCGGGGGTCGCCTTCCAGTCTCGGCCAATAACGGTACAGCGTGGCGGTTTACCTGATGCTAATAGGAAATCGATACCGTCGGATTTGTAAACCGAGGCGCGCATCGTGTTGCGGCCGCAGAAAATAGGAACGTGGATTCAAGTCCGGACACGAGAGTTGACGCGACGCACAGCACGCGTTGTTGCTCAACGCGTGCTACGGTTTCTAGAATCCGGACAACGATCGGAAACGATGAACTGCCCGCGATGTTCCAATAATTTTCACCATTGTTTGCCCTCCGGCGATGGAATCGGACATCCGGGCACAAAGGAACGAACAGCCACCCTCCCTCTCCCTCTTTTCCGCTCTGTTACTGGTAAAAAAATATGGATCGAATGAACAGAACAAACATACGAGTTCGACGCGGCAAGCCTCTCTGCAAAATTGATTCCTCTTGTGTATGGATATCCATCCCCGTCCCTCTAAAACTCGATTTAATGATTTCCGTTTTATGAATTTCCGACGCGTTGTTTGCTCCGAGGAGAACGTACATTGCGACGGTTTTAATTGATTGTTTTGCGGGCACACGAGTCGTAAGGTACGTTGCTACCCCGGGCGATATGGTTCTGATGGATTTTCTCCAGCCCCCTCCTCCTCCGCCTACACCACCCCTCCCGGGAATACGGTTTAAATGCGGGAAAGCGTTTTATAGGGCAACGATATTCTCGTTGTACATATGTACGTACGTTTCCTTCTCGTAATACCTCCCTCTCTGATGTCCGTGCGTACGTGTGTGTGTTTCGCTTATATTATCTGTCGATTGCAAATTTGCGTTTGTGATCAACCGAACAGAGAACTGTTCGAGAATTCTGTGGAAAGTTAAGAACCGAACCCTTTGTGCGGTTTCCGGAATACTTCGGATGATATTTCCCGCAAAGAGCGACACAATAACTTTTTTTGCGAGGGTGACTGAAATACCATAGACTTTGACGGAAATTTGTGAAAGAATTAAATGAATAGATTTTTAAAATTTAGTCTGTTTTTTACTGATTTTCTCGTGAAGAATTGTCCCTTTTGTGTTTGTACCGTTTTGTATCACCTTGAAGACGTAGGGGATGGAATATTTTATGAAATTTTACCCTTTTGTTTCCGTTGTATTGATTTTTTTAATTTCATGGATATGGAATTGTTGTAATGTCTTGTACAATATTTAAACGTGTAGTAATTGAGTAGTAATTGTCGTGGGAAGCAGGATTTAGGATGTAGGAAGTACAATATTTAAACGTGTAGTAATTGAGTAGTAATTGTCGTGAGAAGCAGGAATACAATAAAAATTGATTTCACCCCTTGATGACTTCGTTAAATTAAAAACAACAGTTTCCATAAATTCTTCTAACATTTTACTGTTTCATATTTCACCGAAACAATTTCTTCATGAATGCATAGAGATCCGCAGTCTATTGATTAGATGCCAAAATATAATAATTAATAACGTAAACAACTCGAGTGCTAAGGGAATTGTTTGATTTGTTAGAACAATTTATTGGAACACATTTGGTTCACAGTTATATGATTTAAAAACGCATACTTTTTATATAGTGCTTACAAGATTTTGTCGAGCGATAGAAACAATTTTAAAACACTATAATATATTGATTTTGTGAATAATATCTTTCCTTGACATGCTATATTTCTTTAAAAATATATTTAACGAATACACTGATTCTTATTTTTAACTCTTTTCTATTCGAATCCACACACACATTGTACAGTCGCGTTTACTGTCTAACAACCTGTGTTCTGCGTGGACAGTAATCGCATGACGACATTATATTATTTTATAACGCGTTTTATACAATTTGCCTTAATTAAACAGGTGATTTATACTTTGCTGCAAATTAATTTATTCACAGAAAACTTGTTTCCAAAGTGTGTACTCGCTATATCTAGAAATAATTAGATTAAAAATATTTTATCGTTCCAATAAAATCATATATCGATTCCAAGTTCTTCTTGTCAAAGAAGGTTGACGGCCATGCTTGTTATAAATATTTAATTTTTTGATCAAAGTTTCCACAGCCAGGAAATTTAACATTTCGTTCGTACAATAATATCGTGCCGTGGCCCCAGAGCAATCTACCGTTTCTACCTGAATTTTCTGGCAATGGTCGGCCTGGTAGTAGCGACGCATTGTATTGGTCAGACCTGGCGCAGAACTCTATTTCTGCTTGAAGTCTCCCGCTGTCCACCGGTTCTATTAGTCATACCGGCGTACCAATAACACGCTTCGTGTTTCTGAAGTAGTAGAAGCTACACCATCCCGGACAATTGAGATCAACGTCTGCCAAATACCTAGTCCTCTAACATCTGCGGAGTTTCAATGGCGCCAGATTGCTGAACCCTGCAGGGAATTAAACATCCCTGCCGATAAAAAGAACACAACGAAGGGCCTTCTGGACTATTAGGGCCCTTTACGACACCTATTCTTGGCTATTAGGGCCCCTTACCACATCTGTTCTGGACTATTAGGGTTCTTCACCACACTTGTTCTTTGCTATTAGGGTTCTTCACCACACTTGTTCTTTGCTATTAGGTCCCCTCACCACACCTGATGTTTGTTATTAGGGCCCTTTACCACACCTGTTCTGGACTATTAGGGTTCTTTACCACACTTGTTCTTTGCTATTAGGGCCCCTCACTACACCTGTTCTTTGCTATTAGGGCCCTTTGCCACACTTGTTCTGGACTATTAGGGTTCTTCATTACACCTGTTCTTAGCTATTGGGACCTTTACTACACCTATTTTTGGCTTCTCGAGGGCCTAAGGGCCCTGGATGTTTTTTTAGTGGGTATTGGGGAATCTGAATATCTGTTCCCCTCGAGTCACACACTACCCCCTCCTTTTTTTATTATTTTACGTATAGGGTGTCAAATCTTTATGATCTGGCCCGGGATCATAGCAACCTCGGAGTGTGCTGAGACACCCCCAGCTGTGCTCTCAAAATTAATCGACTGGCAACACCACCCTCTTCTGGGGTATATAAAAATGTGTCTTTTCTCTCACCCTTAAATAAAAATGGAACGCGATTTGACTAGGTACTTCGTAAAAAATCGTTGAACATTTGTTACCCAGGGTGGAGGATCAATTTACTCGCGCGAGATATTAATTACACAACGCAGTCGGACGGTTAAAATTCGCGGCTGGAATGATCTCCAAACATCTCTTGAAATTAATTGTCACGCAAATTTGCCTAACTCGGTTCGAATGCCTTCGCGGGGGCGTTAATGATATTCATTTATTCAGGATTTCGTCGTATCTCGCTTCAAATATTGACTGCCGCGATTCGCGTAATTAATTCAGCGACAATCACGCGTCGCCGTACGACCGGCGACGATCCCCCAGGGTGCGATAACGAGTAAATACGCGAGAACCAGAGACGCTAACAGATAAAACGTTTCCCGGCCGTGTAACTCCGTGCCGGTAATCAAACGGCGAGCTCTCTACCAAAGGGAAATCTCGTTGTTCGCAACTCCGAAAGCGATTTCCCGAGCTAATTTCCCGTCTGCTGATTCCTTTAAACGGCCGGGGTGTACCGGGAGGTCCGCGCGTCCTACCCCCCCCCCCCCCACCCCACTGTGAAAAATCTCGGCAAGAGTGGAGGGGCTGGAAAGCGCGCGAATTAAGAACGGAAAGGAAACAACTTCTCCGGATTTCAATCCGGGGAACTTTCAGAGCAGTGAACTTTATTAATGAATTAAATAGTACAGATCGAATGAATCTGCGAATTGCTCTCCGGCTCCGTTTCAACAACGGAATAATTTTCGACATGATTCTTAATATCGTACACCACCACCCCCCCCCCCCACGGGTCTAATACTTGTCGTTATGAAATTTCGAATTTTATTCGGCTCGCGGAATTCTGCCGATCATTTCATTTTTTTTAATTAAACCGACCACGTTGCCTTGGCACGTGGGAATGCCGGAGGTGTAATGAAACCTTGAAAAATGTGATTAATTTGATTCGGTTTAATTGCACGCCGATAATTTTCTGAAGAATGGAACTGCATTGTATTATTAACACCTGTTCTCGTGGAGAAATGAGATTTAATGAATAAAGGTTAACTCTGAGAAGATCTGAAGCAGTTAATCAAGAATTAATTGATAATAATTAATCGGATGTTTAACGAGTGGTTCTGGATTTTAATTCATGGCATTTTGTGAAAATAGAAGCTAAAGCTATCTGACTGGTTAGTGTTTCAATTATAATTTTAGCACAAATATTTTTATCGAGGCATATATATGTTATAATAAAAATTGTAGAATGCATATATTGTAATCTAATCATTATTATAAAGCAGTATATATAATACATAATTCCAATTATAAGGTTTTATTAAAATAACATAATTAATAGCCTTATCATTTTATCCCATCTATTCCAATGGGTTCATTAAAATAACATAATTGGAATTGCATATTGTGTATAGTGCTTTATAATAATTATTAGATTGCATCTATATTCTACTTTAAAATCTTTAAACAATATAAAAAATTTTTTACCAGAATTGTAACAAACTGGTGTGAAATCGATATTAATTTTCTTTCTTAATATGTTTAATAAGTTCAAAATGATGCAAGTATACTTAAATCACAGCTACTTATTTTTGTCTAATTGATAATAATTACATATTTTGTTGTTCAGATATATTATTTATTATCTTTATGCAAAATGAAATTTTTACCAGGATTGCAACAAACGGTGGTGAAGTGGACATTAATTTTCTTTCCTAATATGTTTAATAGATTAAAAATGACGTATTTCAATTGCAGCTACTCATTTTTGTTTGATTGATAATTCAATATTTTATTGATCGAATCTGTTCACCATGCAACAGAATTTACAATTTATATTATTTATATGTAATTTATAAATAATTGCAATTTTTGTTCTATCACCAGTTTCGTTGTAACGCGGCGCAAGATTTTCACACGGGTACGCAACCTTAATAAATGTAATTGAAAATTCTCATTATAAAAATGACGAGTGTGTTTCTTTCGCTTTCCTCTGGACGTGACGGAAGATGGGTTCAGGTGAACCCTGGCGGGAAGTTGATACGTGCAGCTACAAAATTGTAATTGCATCCGCAAAGTCTCGCATATTCATGTTCTGCTCCCGTCTCCGGTCGGTGGCTAAATGTTAATTAACTTTACCGGTAAAATAAAAGCCTTTCTAGTAAAGACCGTCAGGCAAATGGTCAGGACGAGAGACGGAAAAAGGTACACGGTTGGTGGAATCGTTGAGACTCCATTTAAAATCTCCGAGAGTCTTAACAAGAATCGTCCTGCTCACTTTAAATTATAGCTTTATTAATATTAAAATATTATCTGGTCTACCTACCTAGTTTGACGCTCTGATTGTTAGGCTGTCTTTAGGAATTATGTTAAACTTTATACATTTGTAAGCTAGTGTTCTAATTCTTTTTTTAATAATTATTGAAAGTCTTTCCGAAGCTACAGCAGCAATTTGTAGCGTAAGCAATACATTTGTACTTTCATTTTGAAAATTCATTAATCAGAAAATCAATGTAAATATCTACACAGAGTTTTCATACGTTAACAAAGTTAATTAGTAATTACTTTGAAATAAGTATTTGATGCACATCCTCGCAATAAATAATAATTTTAATTTCTTAAGAATTAATTTACATTTGATTTGATTTCTTTTTACAGAAACTTATTTAGTGAAATTGATTTGAAGAAGAGTATTTTTATTTTACTTGCAGAGGGGTGAATTTGCAGAATTCTGACATAAAGTTTGTGAAATATTTCTTGATCTATAGATCTCGATATTCATTGTACTACGACAGACATTTTCTACAGATTTACAAAATTTAAGTTTGATCTTCATCTTCGGAGTTCAAGATCATTTGAAGGTGAATATATTATAAATTTTTATTTTAAATTTGATGTTCATTTTCGGAGTTCAAGATCATTTGAAGACCAATATGTTATATTTTATATACTAAATTAATCGAAAGAGTTTTGTATAGACAAAACTTGAACTTGCTGCAGTGTTAACAATTTCTCAAACTAGCTTTGAGGAAGATATCAGTGTAAGAAACCACGAGTCGTTCGATTCCCCCGAAGATAATCAACAGAGGTTCCTGACTACAAACGTTTCAACTTGTACTGTATCTGAAAGCCACGTAATTACAGGTGCACACACCTAGATCGTTCTCGAGTCCTCCTTGGACGAAAGCTCTCTAAGTTAAGGTAGCTTTCGAAGCGCTATTCAAGGTTCCGGTTACGTGGGTTTAATGAGTTGGTCGCCGAGGCGTGTATAATGCAACGCACGAAACTCGCGGCCCACTTTTGTCATCGTAATTAACTTTGGCGGCTAAGCGGACGAATTCGTTCTTTCCTTTAATTTCTTCGTGATTCCGAAATCGCGAAGGCGTTTCGGGCTAAACTGCAGGAATAATGGAATCGTTAAAGAATTATCAGTAACAAATACATTTTAAATTGCCCAATTAAATACAAATATTTCAATAGTAATTTATATAACAACAATCTTTTTATATGATAACATCTTATAAAACTGCAAAATTCATAGTCTATTTCATATGATTCTCCTACGTATTTTTTTCATGAATAAGCAACATTACAGAAATATTAAATGTCAATCAGTATATAATTCGTACAAAATTACTTTCCGTCTGAATTTATTCACTGAGTTTAGACACTACAATTTTCCATTAGGTAAAAAAGTCTCTCCAGTCTCGGAAATCATATCGTTTATAATGAAAGAATTTTGTAATGAAAAGTTAGAAGAAATTGCAATTTTAATTTGGTATCACTTCGGTAATTATTGCGAAAGGGTACTCCGATTGTGATTAAATTGAAATATGTTATAGATTTTGACATTTTGAACAACTTTTTCCTGTTCCAATATAGGGTCGTCGCTTTTAGTTTTCGAGATATTCGCAAAAATCTATTGCTAATTCTGTATTGGACTTTCCGTACTCTTGCAGAATGCACAATATAGTAATAGCAATAGTTTTTGGCGAATATCTCGAAAACTAAAAGCGACCCCCCTATATTGGAAACGGAAAAAGTTGTTAAAAATGTCGAAATATATAAGATATTTAAATTTCATCCAAATCTTTCGCAATAATTACCATTAATTTTAATAGAGATTTAATTTGAAATTGTAGAATATTCTTTGGAGTTTCGTACTTCCTGTTCCATTAAAGTTAAGGGAAGTCTTATGGGCAGAAGGTTATTCCTCGCCAGTAATTCGTTTTTGTTGTTGTTAAGGATTTCAGTTCTCCCGGTGGATGTTAGTAATACCAACAGTTGCTATCAATAATGTTCCCGCATAGTGTCTCGTCGAGTCTGCTTGAAAATACATTCCCCGATGTCTAAACAACCGCGGCGGAATGAAAGGTTCACGTCAAAGCCATAAGCTTTTAGTATACTGCTTCGAAATTGAAGCAATCACGGGCAAACAGACCGTAGCGCCGGGGTCTCATCGTTGAATACCATCTGTACGTGTACGCCACCAGTTAGACCGACTGATTCGCTAATCCGCTGTAACGTTTGTGGATTCCACATAATCATAATCCAGCTCTGATCGTGTTTGTTACGGCACTATAGTTCTCGCTTTGTTACGCGA
Source organism: Lasioglossum vierecki (assembly GCA_028455595.1). Classification (NCBI taxonomy): domain Eukaryota; kingdom Metazoa; phylum Arthropoda; class Insecta; order Hymenoptera; family Halictidae; genus Lasioglossum; species Lasioglossum vierecki. The sequence goes on along the minus strand of CM052335.1, from coordinate 3,429,938 downwards.
TTACTCTCGTCTAATGTCATTTGTATTATATTATCACGGTTGGTTGTTTACAGTGGTGCACACCGACGGGGTGTAATTGAGCCTATAACGAGCCACGTTCTGTCAGTGAAGTTTGCCGAAGATACTGTTGTATATTTTCGATCTGCACACCTGTCGATTAGAAACATTTTCTTACAATCACTTCTTTTTTAATTTGACCCCATTATATCGTTGAATATCAGCGAAGCTATTATCCATTTATTTAAAAGTTGTAAACTTTTAAGAATGATATGTACGTTTGTTCGTGAATTGTATGGTAGAATTTTGTAACAGGCCATCATACAATATTTTTGAAATGAGCTTTTACATAAACATTCAGCAGCGTTCATTTCATCCAAATTATTTTAAAAGCTGCTCTTTTCCTTGACGCATACAAAATTTTGCCCTTTTTCCAATGAATTATGATGTATTTGGTATGTAGTTCAGTAGATTTGTACTCAGCGCGGATGCAGTCAACATTTCAATCCTGTGGGATCAATGATTCAGGATTTGTGGTTTCTTATAGTTGAGCATTGTTCGCTATTTTTGACAGGTAAGAGCGCAGTCATATTAATAGCGAAAAATTCTCAACTTTAAGCAACCATAAATCCTGAACCATTGATTCTAGAGGGTTGAAATTTCGACTGCATCCACGCTGAGTACAAATCTACTGAATTACATACCAAATACGTCATAATTCATTGAAAAAGGACAAAATTTTGTGTCCGTTAAAGAAAAGAGCAGCCTTTAAAATAATTTGAATGAAATGAACGCTGCTGAATGTTTATGTAAAAATTCCTTTCAAAAATATTGTATGATGGCCTGTTACAAAAGTCTATCATACAATTCACAAACAAACGTACATATCATACTTAAAATTAACGATCTGTAAAATAAATATTACACAGGTGGCCATTGATGGACTCGTTAATGTACGAACACAATAATGAATGTTTACCTGCTCAGAAAAGCTACACAGAGTCGATATTAAATTGTAACATTGTAACGTCACATGAAATAACATCATCGATTTCCGCCTGTATTGGAGAATTGAAACCGGGATTCCATTTATGAAAAATCACGGAGTAGGCAGTACGGAAAGAGGCTCGAGTAAAAACCAGACCGGAGTTATTAGTCCGCCGAACAAAATTACTTTTCATGACACGTGTCCCTTCGTTTTTAATCTAATCAAACCTCATCAAAATCCAATTTCCTTCAAGCGCTACCTTTTAATGCCACCCATGTCGCAAGCTGCGAAAATTCTCCGATCGACCTTGTTAAAATATGAAAGGGAACGTCCCGCGCGAGCTAGGATTACCGACACATACACCTTTGGGCGTGTACGTGCCCCTTTTTGCACCCCCCTGCAGCTCTTTCTTTCGCAAGGTACTCAGATCACGTGTAAACGCAATAAAGCGATCGGGCTCGCTCGCATTCCTTTGCACTGTAGGTCAGGATTGAAATGGGGAAGGGTGCAAGCGAAAGAATTGAGCCAGGGGCTGACGATAAAATCGATTAAGCACTCATTTTCTCACCAATTTGATTCCGCCAGCTCGAACGGGGTGAACCACCCTCTATTTAAATCTAAAACGTTTCTTTTTTAATGGCAAGTCTATTCGAGGATATTTTTTTATATAGTGAATAATGGACAAATATTTTTCCACCCAGTAAGAGTTTCTTTTAGCACCCACCTCCGATTGCCTTCAATCTTACAGTGTAGACATCCCGATAAACCTTTTTCTTTTTATTTTTTCGTGGGGAAATGCTGTATGCATTTCTTGGACCTCCTGGGGGAAGGCCGAGAGTATGTGAGGCCTTCTTCGGGGTGGGGTCGCCGGGCTAAGAAAGACGGCGTCCCCTCCTCTAGACCAACTCACTGAAACCCCACGCCCGCCTCAGCTATTGTAAGGAGGGGCCAGGATCTCGCGAGAACTCAGCTGTGCACCCCCTGAGCTATCATTCTATCCCGGAAGAGCTGGGTTTGCATCCTCCTCCCCCGAACTTAATCTAACCGGACCCCGGACGGAAGGACCCCCATCCGCGGAGCCTTCGAGGTGGACTTCCCGAGCCCCAGCTCGGTCCACCCACAGCTCCCGGAGTCTTCGCGACCTGCTCGGTAGCCGAGAGACTCAAGAAGTGCCGTTCCCCTCCCATCTCTTGCCGCAACCCTTTTCCTCCCCGGGTCGGGGGGTGCCCGGTGGATAGCCTAGCTTAGCCTAGTCTAACCTTTTTCTTAATAAGAGATGAGAAACAGGCCGCAGCCAGTGAAAAACTCATCTCCGGGACCGTAGTCCCTTCGCCTCCTTGTGACCCCAGCGATACGGATGCAGAGGCATACTTTCCGTATATCTGCCTGCATCCGGCTAACGTGTCAACACTAGGCCGATCCGGCGCTAAGGCCACATTCTATTCCGTTTAGCGTAGTCTTTTTTTTTAAACTTGGGGAATCCTTTATGGATAACCACCCCCATCGCCGAAGATGAGAATGGCCAATGTCCGACTCCCACAGACTAAACCCTAAATATCCGTCCCTAGACTTGTAGAGAGGGCCCGGGATCGTTGAATACACGCAACCAGTACCCCCTCTTGTCTTCAATAATCTTTCCCATTTAACTCTCTACACCCCTACTTGTCAATCGATCGACGGATAGACCGATTGCCCCCTTCCCTGAACCGCACGATGGGAGAGCCGAGTTCGGCTCGAACTCCTCCCACGGTCCCCGGCTACCACCGTCCTCGGATCCTTTTACATCAGGACGGAAACTCACGCCCCGCCTGAGGTATCCGGGCGAGGAGGATGGTCTCCGCACGCGCCGAAACGTGACTCCTCCATTTCGCACACCCCCCGGGCCTCGTCCCCCCCCCCCCCGTGAGCGAGTGAGTACCGGTACTCCCACGTCTCACCCCCCCTTCTATGACTAGAGCGTCCCTAGTCACAGGAGGAGGTCCATCCCCAGAATGGCGTCCTCCCGAGGGGAGGGAACCACTCTACCCCTCCACCTCCATCTGAGGCGGATCGACCGGTGGGGGTTCGGCCTTCTTCTCCACCTGGCCCGCCTTCCCTTTCTTCCCGGGCTTACGCTCGGGTTGAAAAGAAGGGCAGGCTTTTGTGCCTAGCCGGTGTCCGGCTGGCTTCCCCAGGTCCGCGCACAGCGGACACCTAGCGGCGGCGTCGCACGTCTCCGCACGGTGTCCCACATCCCCGCATCTATAACACCGGTCGATCCGGCTCGCCTCCTCCGTGTGTGAGCACTGTGTCCACGTGTGGCCCCTGTGGAGGCAACGGAAGCACTGGAGCGGACGCTGCTCCAGCACGTCCACCCTCGCAGAGGTCCACCCCACCCTCACGCGGCCCTCCCCGGCCAGCTTCCTGGCCGCCGTCAGTGGCAGCCTGGCCCAGCACGTCCAGGCCCGTTTCCCCCCGCGGTAGATGGCCGGTGGATTACACCCACCCGAATCTCCTCGCCATTGCAACAAATGTCCAAACCTCGGAGGCGGATCTCTGCCTTTCGGGAGGGTGTGCTCACCAGCACCCCTGTCCCCTCGACGTTTAGCGTAGTCTGACCTAACCCAACCTAACCAAACCAAACTACATGAAGTAATATAACTAGTTTAATATTGGCCTGTTAATATTACCATGTCGTTGCTCCACATCTTGTGGCTTTCATTCGGGATCATTTTGATTTGATTCTCCAAAACTGTCATTGTATGAAAGTCGACAGTTTAGGATGTCATGCCAATAACTTTTCAAATTTTCCTGCTTATTCTTCTGACGAAGAAGTAACATTAAAGAAATATTATATGTGAATCAATTTCTGCTTTGTACAAAATTACTTACCCCTGATCAATTTAATCTTTACATTTCTCCATCCGGTAAAAAGATCTAGTCACGATAAAAACGATGATAAAGTCATTTTTAATGAAAATAATTAAACCGGTCTACCCCACCACTGTCTAGTTCAAGAAATCAGTACACAGTACGCAGAAGAAGCCGAATTAAAAGGAACGAGAGGCCAGAAGAAACTTTTCCCGGTTGTTCGTTATTCGAGCAGAAGCTCTGCGTTATCTCGATCAAACCGGGGAGTTGGGGTTGGAACGAACTTCTTATATTCCGTCGAGACCTAACATCTGTTCTTTTTGGATCCTATTCTTCAAAGCAGCAGCGATATCAGATGCCCGTATCATGAATCCAGCTCCGCGTGAGTTCAGAAAGTCCCCGTCGTTATCGTGTTACCGGGTTTTGTTTCGCGTACACACGTGTCCGCCCACACTGGCTTTTTCCCTTGCGTAGGTGGTTTTCCCAGGCTTTTTCCCCAGTTTTTCTTCTCCTCCGGCTAGCCGTTTCTCGAGCCAGCCGTTCCTCTCGTTTTTATTCGTGCATTCCCTCGATTTTCGGTACGCTTTTGCGCGGGCTGATTCCCGCCCGTTTTTACAAACCCGTACCCTCTACATGTTCCTGTTGCTTCCGTCTTTTTATCCTTCTTTTAATTAGTTTGCCTTCCCGGTTACCGCGTCCGTTCTCGTTCCTATCGTTTATTACTGGCCCGCCAGTGTATTACCAACCCCCCCCCCCCCCCCCCCCCCCCCCCCCCCCTCTTTCCTTTCTCTTCTTTCCCCCCCCCCCCCCCCTCCCCCCCCCCCCCCCCCCCCCCCCCGTGCGTTACTTTCATTCTCCTTTTATCGTTCCCTCCGCGTCTCGAACTTGATGCATGCTTCCAACGTTGCTTTTACAACTCCCCATCGCCATCTTCTCTACTACTGGCCTATTTACCCTCCTGTTCCATTCTAGATGTCTGCCTCTATTCCACCCCCTCTCGATACGCTCTCCACAGTTTTTTCGATTCTTTCGCCGTCATTCAGCTACCCCGAGCATTGTCTCGGTTACTTTTGTTTCTCTCGTTCGGCGAGCGTCCGGCTCTTAATACGCTCGCTACCGACGTTTATTTCTGAAGCTGTCCGCATTATTAGGTACTTCAATGAGCTTCTGCCTTCTAGTTTGATAAATAAACGTACCTTGTGTGGAAAGAGGAATCGAAAAGTGATGGAGTATTTTATTCGAGCTGTTTCCCATATATTTTCGATAGACGCAACAGCCTCGGGGCGGTTTGGTCGCATCTATCGTGTAGAAATTAAGGAAACGTAAAAGTATTAGTATTGGGTGGAGGTTGCACAGTTAAAAGGACTCGATAAACTTCAAGATAGGGCTAATAAAATCTGTTACGATCACACTGCTGCTTGTAAAATGACGTTGTCAATGGTCGGAGAACAAGATGATTCAGGCGTGGCAACTTGATAGCCAATGTGACATTTGTTTATCGGCCTAATTATATTGTTTTTCATGAGCTTCTGCCTTTTATTTTAATGAATAAACGTTCCTTGTGTGGAAAGAGGAATTTAAACGTGGTAGAATATCTTATTTAAGCTATTTCCCATCGTTGCAGTATATTTTAGATAGACGCGACAGCCTTGGGGAGATTTGATCGCATCTATCGTGTAGATATTGTGGCTTCTATAGAAAATATGCGGTATTCATTAATCTCAAAACGCGTATTTTTTATTTCCTAGTCACAGAAACGCTGCTGCAGCACTTTTGTTCACAGCCAACCATCACACCAAAAGGAAGTTTTGTAAAAAACATCAGAAATTCGAAAAGAATTCTGTACCCATTTCGTTTTATATTAAACAAAATATGGGGCAAGAAAATGTCCATGTTACATACACACTTGATTAAAATAAAGCAAAATAATTACAGTATGTGGATAATAAAGGGGAACATCGCCAGATTGTTATTATTAAATGTTACACAGTTGAGGAACGGTGCTTCTAGCTATACTCTTGGTAGGGACCAGCTGTTTGACAAATGTTAGAACAGGCCAAGTCGCAATTACGTGAATCCAGGGAACATTCGTGGCTCTGTACCGTCTACCAAAGACCTTTACGCGTGAACTATAGCGTGCACTAAAACAAAATCCTCAAAATCGGCCCCTGAAATGGTTCATTCCACCGCACGCATTAACGACCGCGCTCCATCCCTTTCCACCTCACGCGACTAAGCATCCTGTTACCAGCCACCCAGATAATTCAGGATTCTAATTAAAAGCATTCATCCTCTCCTTCATCTCGCCCGGTTGCTGTCCGAGGACGTAATAGTTCGGGAACAACATGGCCTCAGAACGAGTCACGAACATCCGTGATTAACCATTAACATGGCCGAAGCATGTCAAAAAGCATAGATAAAAATAATTTGTATTAAAAGTTTTAGAGAAACTAAATTACACTACAATTTTTGGTGCTCGAGTTAATTTAGAGTAATTGAGTAGCCCCCCTCCCCCAACCCTTGGGTAGCTCAGAGCCCCGAAATTAAGTCCATTCATCCCAGGATCAACTGCCAATTTGTTTAAGATTTTGTTAAAAATTTCATTTCATTTGGTTAAATAGCAACTTGCCCAAGTCGATGTTTATCGAATGTGTTGCCTTTTATTGTTCATGGTATTCGAAAATAATGGAATTAATGAGATTTGTTAAACGATTGGAAATAGAACAAACATATGGAAAAATCAACATTTTGTGAATCCTACTTGTCAATGAAAAAATTATCCTGGAGAACCTATATAATATAACGTGTGAATTTATTCAGAGTTTTGTTGTACTAATGCTCAACAAACTAAAGGAATACCTTCAAGGTTTTCAATCCTTTTGGAGCAATAACAGCAACTTGTTCCAACGTTGCAGTAATAGCAAAATATTATTTGGAACGGAAGTTTTTGTTATTTATTGATACATTTATTGGAATTTTTATGTTGCAATAGACAATTTGATATCGCTTCACACGATAACAGGATGTGCACTGAATATGTCTATCGCGTTTCGAATTGCTCGGTTAATTGGTTTTCGAGTTGTTACGTTCACTAGGTCGGAATTTTTTTTAAATTCATTTACCTTTTAGCCGCTGTATCGCAGTGTAGAAAAGTGATCGCGATTAATCGACTATTCCACAGAGCCATAGCGGGTAATGTACATGCATAATGCATCTGGAAAGGTCTCCACACCAGAAGAACCCTATCTGTTATTTTGATGCGATGATCGATACAATCGAATTCAGTTCTAATGCATCGGGAATGTGTTTTCAATATTTGAAACTTAACTAAAATGCAACAGAAATTATTTCCATAAACCGTCTAGCTAGGAAGACCTTTTTCAATATTCTTTCCTGCATAAGTTTCGTTATTAATAATATTGTTACCGTGGAATATCCCAGGAGGTATTGCATATTCAAAGCATCGCGCGGTCGGTTTATTAATTTTCGCGTGTTGAGCGAGCTAATTAGACCTAAATTGAAAATTTACATTGAACCGTTTTACACATTGAATATTGTCTTTTAAATATTATGAAATGCGAAGAAACTGGATCATACACGATGTATTACAATTTTGGTATTATAATGCTAGTTACCTTTGAATATTCAAAGCTTTGTAGTACCCAGAGTCGATCATAATTTTGCTTGCCACGGAGATTGTACTAAATTATTATTAACATATATGACTTTTTTCCATCGTAGTTAATATTCTTTTCATCGTGGAGTGCTTCTTAATCAATTTATTTTAAGTCTTAGTTATTATAGATTTTTATGCGTGTGTGGATATATAGAGTATTAGCAAGTCGATCGTTTGAAACAGAAATTAATTTTCTTCTTGTTTAACATTCTGTCGATTGGGTAAAAATTCCAAGCTGATTCAACCAAATTAAGATGACAATAAACATTACATTAAAAAATTATATTCCTTACTACTGATAACTAT